>JADRCH010000342.1:588816-669496 GCA_019843965.1 Rhynchomys soricoides | reverse complement strand
TCCAGTACCATTAAAGGGTTGGGGCACTGAGGGGGAAGGTCACAATTCTGGGAGCTGAGTCGACACCTCACATGGGGCCACCAGGAGTTACAGAATCTCACTGTAATGGTCCCTACAGAAGTGAAGCTGCAGTGAAGGGGGCATGGCCTTGGGGCCTTGGGCGTAGCCTTAGGCGTGGCCTTGGGAGATGTACTGCCCTCCCTGTATCTGTGGCATCTTGGTACCCAGCCCACTTGGGTACCTCAAATGTCACCTCCCCATAACGAGATGCTTTCCTTTCTGAACCAATCTCTTTAATTCTCCTGCAGGATGTACAGTATGTCCTGTCCCACGTGCTGGGAATGTGGAAATAAACCCATAAACCCTAACGTAAAAGTTAATTCGCTATTCCACCTTCAAGTATCCATGCGGGAAGACTGGATCTTAAAAGGTGTGAACTGCATGTGTAGAAACACCATGATGAAATTCACCACTTAGCATGATAGCTTAAGAAGTTAATTAGGGTCTGGAGAGGTGGACCAGCAGTTATGAACACTTGCTCTCACAGAGGACTTGGGTTCAGTTCCTAGCACCCATAGGACTGCTCACAACCACCTGTAAGCCCAGTTCCGAGGGATCCAATACCCTCTCCTGACCTTTGTGGATCCCAGGCATGCCCATGGTCCATATATGAACATGCAGGCAAAGTATTCCTACACATAAAATAATACAAAACATAATAAATTCATTTTAAAAATAATGTGGAATGAATGGCAGCTCTCACCTGAAATCCCAGGGCTAAGGATGCAGAGGCAGGAGGATTGCTGCAAATCTTGGGACAACCTGGTCTAACGGGGTTTGGGGAGGGCACTGTCCTGAACCTTAATCACTGAAAATCACCTCAGTGAAGAAGCACTGGCTGGGTAGTTGTAACAAAACAGATGTGGGTACCCTCCCTCTCTTCCTAGGAGCCACCGGCAGTGTGGGTCGTTCTGTTTGCCCTCTGTGAGCCTCTGTGAGTCTGTCCTTACTCTTGCCAGTGAAGATGGCTGTTTTCTTGTTCCACCCCCTGAAAATTATCATTTCAAAGCAAATCCTGCCTTTTTTTCCCAGTCCAACAACCAGTTCCAACACAGTCCGTCCTGATCAGGCAAGTGGATCCAAAGATAAAACGGCAGGCGTATTTGAACCACAAGAGGGAGCTCTAAGCCAGTTTATTAATGCGTTTTGCAACCAGCAGCCTGGGGTTGGGAGCAGCTTGGTGAGGGAGGCTTGTGAAGCCTTGGGTTCCATTCTCAGCATGGCAGGTAACAAACACACTAAACTAAATAATCTATTGTTTCACTTAAAAGGATGTCAGGGTTTGGTGTGGGGATACATGCCTGTAATCCCAGCAATTGAGAGGCTGAGGCAGGGGCATTATAGAGAGCTGGAGGCCAGCCTGGACTCTCATCTTAAGACAAAGAGGATACTAAAAGTTAAAGGTACCCCCCTCTCTTCTTCACCTCATAGCTTCTGAGGCCTCAGCATTAACACACTGCTGGGGATCCCAATGCACTTGATGGAAGATAGTAACTTTTCTACCATGTCAGGGAGAAGGTAAAGCTGGGAGGAGCTAAAGCCAAAGACAGGAGCCCAGAGCTCCAGAAAAATCTGCACTGGTTACTGTAGCCACAGACATTGGGAAGCCCTCCTGAGGTGGGGGAGCACACGAGCCCGGGGTGCAGGTGCAGGAAGAGGTGACTATGGGATGTTCTGATGTTTCTCTCTGCCACCATTGTAATCCTAGAACAACTGGCCCACCCTGGTGTGCTCAGGAGAACCTGCACGGCTGGGGCGGAGGACAAGGGGAGGGTGGGAAGGCCTCAGGGGTGCTGTAGCAGCCAGTCCACACTGTGCGGAGGTCCTGACCTGCTTCCGGCAGGTGTCTCAGCGCAGTGTCCAGGTCCCCACCCCCTTCCGCGTACATTCTCTCTCCCTCTTTCCCACCTGCCTCTCCTTGCCTCTGAATATGACTCTTGTCATTTTAATTCATCAGTTTTTATATCTCCTCCCTTATCAATAATTCATGTTTGTACAAGCAAGGAAGACAATATTGAGACTTTCCTTTGGCAACACTTAACTTTTGTAAGCGAAACTTACCCAGGAAGGAGGCAACTGAAATGGGGGAGGGGCTAGGCCTGTCCCTGGTGCCATCCGATTCTGATTCCCTGAAGCCTGAAGGTACAGTTTCCACAGCTGAGCTGTCCCTTGGTTGGGTCTCACAGCCTGGTGTGATCAACAAGGACAAGTTCTTTCTCCCTCCTCGGCAAGTGCACCCAAGGTTGTTGGAGAAGGCACAGGCTTCAGCCCCACCCTGGGTGAGAAGAAGCCACTCTCTCATAAAGCTGAGTCAGTCAGGTGACCTGAGTCCCCTCAAGGCTGTGATGGAGATGTGGGGAAACCTAGGAGGCTGAGCCTTCTGACCTCTCTGTAAACCTTGCCCTGCAAACTTATTCTAGAACGTATTCCAGGCCCGTTGTCCACAGGATGTGGCATGCAGGCCCCTTAGCTCTCTGCTGGGTTCACGGTTTCTATGTTCCCGGCAGTGGGAAAAACTGGCTGGGGGAAAAAAAGCAATGCGGATATGAGCCTGCTTTTCTACCTCGGAAGGAAGGACACGTGCTGTGGAAGAAGCCCGACTGTTTCCTGAAGTGTGGTCCTATAAGAGGAAAGTCCTGAGCCAGGCTCTCCAGAGTCACCCGCTTGTTAGCTCTTACCTGGAGGGGCCCCACCCTGGGTCTCTCTGCTCAGCAACACCATCAGAGCTGCTGTCCAGGGGACCATAGGGACCCATGGGACCATCATGGAGCTGGAAGGGCGGGTGAAGTGAGGAAAGCAGTGGCCAGGGGATGCTGGACTCCTTAAATTGAGCTCCTAGATGAACAGCAGAGCCGATGACTAAAGTTGTCTGCTATTATCCCATTGGACAGAGTCTGAGGAAAGAACCAATGAGGCTTGAGTTTCGTATGAGTCATCAGTCACTGGGCAGATGATGTGAGAAGGCTGACAACCTAGTGTGTGATGCCGGTGAGATGACATCAGAGGCTGGATAGAAGGGGGGAGGGGTTCATGAGAGGCAGGACCACAGGGCACCATCCAATAGGGAACAGGCTGGCCCACTCTCATCGATCGCCAACAGAGGAAACCCTGACTGGATGTCCCCACTGCTTCCATGACGTTGATCTCACACATGAACTTCTTTGTCACCCAATCCAGGGCAGCCACGTGACCCCGACGCCCTCCTAAAGCCAGGTGTCTGTTGGGTGGCGGAGGGGGAGTGGGGAAGCAAAGGCAGAGTGTTAATGCAGGGAGCACCCTGACCCAGACTGAACAATTCAGCCAGGCCCATCCCAGGCCCTCGACAGGAGAAAGCGCCTTGCTGCAGACAGTGGCAACCAGACCCACACTGCATAACTGAAGAAGGCACAGGTCGTGTAGCTGAGGAGACACAGCCACATCTTAGTTCAAGGGTCACAGAGGGGGCTAGGGAGATGGCTCGGTCAGTAAAGTGCTTGCCACAAACGTATAATAGCCTGAGCCTGTAATCCCAGTGCTGGGGAGGCCAAGACAAGTGGATCTTGCTGGACACTGGCTCAGTGAGGAACCTGCTCAAAAATAAGGTGGAGGGACTGAAGAGATGGCTCAGTGGTGGAGAACACTTGCTGCTCTCGAGAGAAGGCTGGGTTCGGTTCCCAGCACCCAAATAGTGGCTCATGAGTGCCAGTAACTCCAGTTCCAGGGGATCTGGCGCCCTCTTCTGGCCTCTGTGAGCACCAGGCATGCATGTGGTGCACATACAACTCAGGCGCATAAAATAAAAAAGTATTAAAAACAGCGGACAAGGGCTGGAGAGATGGCTCAGCAGTTAAGAGCACTGTCTGTTCTTCCAGAGGTCCTGAGTTCAAATCCCAGCAACCACATGGCGACTCACAACCATCTGTAATGGAATCCGATGCCCTCTTCTGATGCTGAAGACAGCTACAGTGTATTCATATACACAAAATAAATCTTAAAAACAAAACAAAGCAAAAACAGTGGACAAAACATCAGAGATAATCTGATGTTGAGGTGGCAGTGATATTGGGAACTCGGGCAACAATTTCTATCAAATAGAATCAATAGAAACATCGGTATCGGGAAGGTGTGTGCCTTATTTTCTCAAGTCTCTACCCCTCATGGCGACTATGGTTGAAGTTTCTTGGCCACATTAGCTTCTGAAAATGCTTCCTCTTCTTTAGCCCCCTTTACCCAGCAACAGCTAGATCAGCTGTCTGTCTTCTCTGATTGGCTGACCCAGCCTTGCTGGTTTGCCCTGGTCTATGCAGTCAGGCTACAGAACCAGATTTGGGGAGTTTCAGGTGTCCCCACTCTGCCTCAGTTCCTCATCATTGTCTCATGATTACGGTCATCAGATTCCCCAACCTGTGCTCTGAAGAGAGAATGTTCCACTAAAGCTAAGGCCCTGAGAGCCTCCTTCCTGGCCTTCCTGCTGAGTCTCCTGGGATCTGGGGCCATCAAAGGTCAGGAGGATGGATGGGCCACATGGTGGGAATAGACAGCCACATGCTTCCTTTAGAGTGAGAGATTTTGCAGGACTCTGTTTCCCTTGTGTCTCACCTCTCCTCACTCCCTTATGTGAAGTTCACTTGGTTTCATCTTGCTCTAATAGGCATAAAAACAAAAGCAGGCAGGCTGGAGGGATGGCTCAGTAGTTAAGCATGCTGCCTGCTCTTCCAGAGGACCCAGGTTCAGTTCCCAGCAACCATATGGTGGCGCACAATCTGTAACTCCAGTTTCAGGGGATCTGATTTTCTCTTCTGGCCTCTGTAGGCACTGCACACATGTGCTGCCCTTATATTTATGCAGGCAAACACTCAACATAAAATAAAAATAAGAGAATCTTAGAAAACATAGCTGCCACAACCACCATTTACACATCACAGGAATCATCCTTTTTCTGAGAGAAAAAAACACTGAAGCTAAAAAGATTAAAACATGTTCCAAAGTAGTTCCCCTAGTCAGGAGTCAAGGTTCAAATCCACCCACAACTCTGACCACAGACTGACTCTGCACACGAAGACTTTACAGCTAAACCCCGCCAGGACCCCACCCCTGCTTTATGTGGCTGCCTTTAAGAGACTATGGAGCTGTGTTTGGAACCTAGCTGAGCCTCAGATCCTGCCTCCCAGGATCTTATGACCTTCCTGGGATCACTGTGCGAGGCTCATGCCTTCGTCCCTCAACACAGAGTGTCATGATTTTGTTATTGTGAGTCAGATCCCCAGTGATCCAGGCAGTTCTTACTACATGGATCAGTGTGGACTTTGGATGACCACAAAGACCACAATGGAGATTATAAACCGTGATGGTGCTCTGTCTCCTCCTGCTGATATCAGGAAGCACCATTCCCATGCATGATGTCATCCAAAGGTGCAGAGATGGGAAGGACTAGAATCCACAGCACTGGCTGAATGTGGTGTTGCATACCTATAATCCTGGCAAGTGGGAGGCTGAGGCTTGAGGTTTGGGACTTCGAGACAAGCCTCTGACTCAAACGCACAGTTAAACCAACTAAACAAGGCTTTGTAACAAATACACCCAGCTCTAGGTTCTCTGTTGTTGTGAAAATACACTAATGAGAAGCGATTTAGGGAGGAAACTGAGTATTTGGTGCACAGGTGCAAGCTATAAGTCCATCATTTCAAATAAGTCAAGACAAGAGCTCAGTGGGTCAGCTATATCATATCCTCAAGCAAGAACTCTCTATGTAGACCAGGCTGGCCTTGGACTGATAGAGGATCTGCTTGCCTCTGCTTCCTAAGTGCTGGGATTAAAGGTGTGTGCTATCCTGCCTGGGTACTTTAACCATGCCTAGGGAATGGTGCCACACACAGTGGACCGGATCTTCCTACATCAGTTAACAGTCAATCCCCCATAGACATTCACAGAAGCTAACTAACCTAGACAATCCGAATTAAGACTCTTGCCCTGGGTGATCCTAGATTGTGTCAAATTGATGGGTGAGATTAACCAGTATAACCCATGCCTTGTCAACTTGACACACAAACACATGCTTTGAATGCATAGCCTTTTACCCTTGTCCTAAAAGTCTATGTTAATATAAAATTCAGTCCAAGGTCTTTAAAAACTCCGATAGTTCAAAAGCTCAAATGCTCTTAACTGGTAGGTACAATAAAATATAAAACAAAAATAAAGTTATATACTAAACATTTTTATTCCCGAAAGGAAGAAATAGAGCATAAAAAACAATCACTCCAAAGCAAAACCAAAATCCAGCAGTATAAACCCAAGTCCTGTAGTGTTGTGTCTGGCTTCTAGATAATTCCTCATTAAGGTTCTCTTCCCAGGTTGTGCTAGGTTATGTCAAGGTCACTAACCAGCGCATAGCCAGGTGGTGGTGATGCACACCTTTAATCCCAGCACTTGGAAGGCAGAGGCAGGGGGATCTCTGTGAGTTTGAGGCTATCCTGGTCTACAGAGTGAATTGCAGGACAGCCTGAGCTATTACAGAGAAGCCCAGTCTCAAAATAAATAAATAAACCAACCAACCAACCAACAAGGAAATATAAAACAAACCCTAAACCAGCACAGCCCACATAAAGTTAATTTAAGGCAGGAATCCAAAAGTAGATAGTAAAGGAGACAAAGCTAGGGAGAGAGGTACCTAAAACACTGATGATGGTCACTTGCATTGTTTTAAATCTTGCCCTTGTAGTAAATACCTTAATAAACACATATTCATATAAATATGAAAAGGAACTCATCACTTGGTGTGGGTGGGTGTGTATGTGTGTGTGCACGTGTGTATGTGTCAGCACTGGGAGGGAGCATAGGTCTCCATGGGTGCTGGATAAGCTCCCACCCACTGAGCTACAGCCCCACCCAGTCACTGCCTTTGCAAGGTCTGGCTTCTCCTCTCAACATGTAAATATGTTCTTTGCCTTAAAAACATAAACATGAACTACCCAATAAAAATCATCCTGCCTGTGTGCAACATCCCAGCCTAGGGCTGCTCTAAGTGTAGCTAGCTCTCTTTTGGTGCTCTGTGCTCACCTTTCGGGGAGATGAGGGTCTCTCTATGTAGCTCAGGCTGGCCTTAAATCTCAATCCTCCTGTCTCAGGCTCCAGACTGTGCTGGAATTTTGGGCCTGTACCATCATGTCCAGACTACTTAAATTCAACTCACTTTTCCTCTTGTTGGACTTTAAAAGGATCTTCTTGTAACCTGTTTTCCCCCCACCCCACTTCCTGTACCTCTTTCACTTTCCTCTGAATCGAGTGCTTAGCCAGCACCTCCCTTCATCTATGGCGGCAGCCCTTTTCAGTTCTCACTGTACATATGCTCCCTGGGGTGCCACCTGTTTCTGTTGCTATGATAAACACCATGACCAAAAGCAACTTGGGAAAGAAAGGGTTATTTGAGCTTGCAGTCCGCCACTGAGGGGCATCAGTTGAGGAACTGAAGCAGACACCACAGAGCGTTGTTTGGGGGTTTTTTTGTTGTTGTTGTTGTTATCTTCACCATGTTTTTTCTGAGCTCACAAGGAACCTAAAATCCTTCTTTGAGAACATTCTCCATGCTGTTTGGTCCAAGCATAGACACGCCTACCTGCTAGGGCCCGGGATCCACAAGGAAGAGGAGGGCCATGGCCAAGTCCGTCCATGGTTCCCCTTCCCATTCCAAGTCCAGAACGCTCACACTGTTCATAATGTTATTACTAATGATAGTTTCTATTATGTTTGCTATTTCTTACCAACTAATAAAGAGTAATCAACTAATAATTTGTTCCGGGGGGTGGAATCAAACCACACAGGGATTTCAAACTCAACAACTTCTATAATTCCACTTATAAAAGAACAGCAAACATTTTAAAAGACTTTTTAAAAAATTATTTAAATCAACTTAAATTTAAAAAAAAAGTTTGAAACCATTGTCAAAATCCATCCTGTAGATTTAATATGCTCAAGATTAAAAAAAAAAAAAAATACAGAGTCACAGGATTAGCACTCGCTGCCAGTGTGTACTAAAACAGAAACCCAGCCCAGCGAGCTTCCCATCTTTTCTGTAAGGACACCAGCATGCCTGCCCCTCCACCTCCACCTCCGTGAGTTTAAACCTACTTTCACATCTGCAGTCCTAGAACCGGGAACTGTGCAGAGGAGAAAGTCTCTCCTAACTGCAAGACATTCCAGACAGTCAAAAGGGCCAAAGATAACCGGTATAAAATGAGAAAGCAGGGCCAGGTGCAGATACGTCTCAGGCCCCACACAATGGACAGAATTCTCTGTTGTCAAAGACAGGCTGAAGCCACAGGTGGGTGGTAACAGGGCCTCCAATCATGTAAAAAGTCAAAATTAACCACCAATTGACCTACCCTTTCATGCTGTTGCCAAGCTCTGCCCCAGCAAAGTGTATAAAAAGTATGTACCTTGCTAACTCGGGGTCGCCATTGCCCTGTTGGTAGGGCGGCCCCAGTGCACTGGATTCAATAGACCTCGTGCTTATTGCAACGTTCTCAGTCTCTGTGTGTTTGTGGGGTGGGCCGCCTAGGCGTTTGGACTTCTGAGTCTGTTTCCTTGATTGCATCTAAGGTTGCTGTGGTATTAACATTTGTCAAATATGCAGCTTACTAACAGACCTGGCGCTCAGCAAATGCTCAACAGAGGACCTGTAACCCCCAGATCCCTGCAGAGTCACCGGTTCCGCCTGGTATCTTCTTCTCCTCACCGACACCCCACACTACCTCCTGTCTGCTGTTTCTCCTTCTCCCCCGTTCCCCTCTTTTGGCCTCTGACTTCATTAATAAATCCAGCCATTCCCCTGCCTCACAGCTTTACAATAGTTCTTACATTGGTCTCATTTTCCTTTACCTTCCTTCTACAGCGGAGCACGTAGCAGTGTATGATGTATGTACAGACGCAGCATCCATCCGGTGAATGCATGGACATGTTTGACGGCGAGGAGCAGTTCTACCTGGATCTTGACAGGGAGGAGACGGTCTGGGACCTGCGGGAGTTCAGCAAAGTGTACCCGTTTGACGCCCAGGAGGCTCTGCTCTACATCAGCAGCCTGAAGAACAACCTCAGAGCCTTGATCCAGAGACACAACATCACCCAGGCCCCCAGCGGTAGGTTCTTTTCTTCTTCTGTGATCCAGTGGGGTGGGATGGGAGGACCCCTGGTCCACACTCAGATTGGGAGACAGATGCCCTCTGCTGAGGACCCTCCTTGGAGTGGCCCTGGGCTCCCTGCTGTACAGCCAGGGGGCTGGTGTCCCCTCTTCTTTTTCAAGAGAGGTTGAGCTGTGATAGTCTGCTCAGTAGAAGGAGTCTCTCTCTCTGGACCCAGAGGTGTCAAGAATTCTGAGCCTGAGACAGAAAACACCCAGGGAGGGATCTCTGTGACTTACTCAGAACTGACCAGGTTCTGTCTCTTCCCAGAGCCTCCTGAAATGACTGTGTTTCTCAAGAACCTGGTAGAGCTGGGCCAGCCCAATGTCCTGATCTGCCACATTGAAAGGCTCTTTCCCCCAGTGCTCAATGTCACATGGCTGCATAACGGGCAGTTGGTCACTGAAGGAACTTCCGAGACCGCCTTTCTACCCAGCACATAGCTCATTTCACAAGTTCCACTACCTGACCTTTATTCCCACGTCGCAGGATGTGTATGACTGCAGGGCGGAGCACTGGGGCCAGGGCCAGCCGAATCTCGGTCACTGGGGTAAGCAGCACCCCCTTTCCACACAGCCCTGCTCCCAGGACATGGTACCCCAGCACCCCACTGTATTAACTGCATCTATTCATTTCCCTCAGAAATGCAGGAGCCAGTCCAGGTGTCTGAGACAATGGAGACAGCGGTCTGCACCCTGGGCTTGGTGGTGGGCCTGGTGGGCATCATGGTTGGCAGTGTGCTCATCATAAGGGTTCCACACAGCAGCCGTAACCCCCGGACCCAGGAACCCCTGTGAGTAACTGTGGAGGTAGGGATGTTAGGGGTCAGTAAGAGGAAAGAGGGGGACGTCTCCACCTGCTATGCAGAAAGGAGGTGAGCAGGGCAGAGCTATGTAGAGACTGCACTGAGAACCTAAGACTCACGCACTGCCCCGAGCGCCTGCGCTTACCGCCTTTGTTACCCTGACCTATCGTCTGCGAGACAGTGGTTTGACACACGAGAGATGCTTACAGCATCTGTGTGCACAAGAGAATTAAGCACCTCCACCAAGGCCACACAGCTAGACTGTCTGGATCGAAACAGCTTCCTATGGAAGAAACCAAGTTCAGCCATGCTTGGACCCAGTCTGTCCTGCGCATGCGCCCCAACAGTGTGCCGGGGATGACGCACAGCTTCCCAACTCTGCTCTGACCCACTGCTGGCGAAGCTCGCATAAAAATTCTCTTCTGGGCTTCTATTTATTGAAACATATATATTTCAAACACTTGTGTTTTAAAATTCTCGTCCCATTGGACAGTGATCTCTCCATGATGATCCGTGTCTCTCTTATGCTGACTGACATCATTATTCACTCTGGACCAGGGGTGAGGGGGAGTTATGTCACAGCTCCACAGAGGCCCTACGGACTGTCAGGACATCCCTGTTCTAACTCTGGTTTCGTTTGTTCCTCTGTTCCCTTACTCTCTGGTCTAACCCCTTCCCCCACACCGTACGTGACCACACTAATGGATTAGTGAGTTTTTCTTTATATATATATAGTTACTATTTGCACCATATAGAATTCACCACACCTGCAGCTTTAGGGAACTCCGTTGGCATTGCGTCATATGCCTGATTTTGACCTCTAGTCTGTTGCTTTCGGTTGCTCGCTATGGCTCTGCTTCAACCATCCACCTGCCTCAGGGAGCTGGGCACGCATCTTCCTCCTTTGACTGTGTGCTGCCCATCCATCATCACTGCTGTGTGGATCTCAGTTCCCAGACCTAAAGTCTCCTACTGAGTCTCCTACAGCCATGACTCCATCTTGTCTCCATTCGTGTGTGGAAAGGAACACCACGCTGCTGCTGCTGCTCACGTTTCTTTAGTCACTTGTCAGTTGTGACCATCTTTGCCCATAGTCCTTTTGACGCTCCATTATTCTTGTTCTGGTAGTTTCTGGCTTGCATCCTTTACCCATTTTTTGGCATTAGTGCTTCTGTGGGAAAGAGAGGGCTGGGGTTTGCTCTGCCATGTTGCTGATGTCATCGCCTAGCAGGGCTTTGTTTCTCTCTTGATGTTTTCTTGCCAAACCAGGGTGTTTTAGGTGCTGCTGACTCTGTCACAGAGGTTCCAGGGAAATAGGTGTCTTAGTTATGGTTTCATTGCTGTGAAGAGACACCATGACCAAGGCAACTCTTATAGACACAGACATTTAATTGGAGCTGGCTTACAGTTTCAGAGGATCAGTCATCATGGAGGGAAACATGGCAGTGTGCAGGTGGACGTGGGGCTGGTGGAGCCCAGAGTTCTACATCTTGATCTGAAGGCAGCCAGCGGGAGACTGTCTTCTGTGGACAGCCAGAAGGGCACAGGAAGTGCACACTGGATAGAGCTAGAACCCACCGCTACAGGGAACAGGAAGCCCACCGATACAGGGACGCATTTCCTCCAACAAGGCCACACCTACCCTAACAAGGTCATACCTCCTAACTGTGCCATTCGCGGGACCAGACATTCAAATACACGAGTTAATGGAGACGATTTCCTTTCAAGCCACAGTAGGTTTTTCTCAGGGAAACATGGGAGGGAGACAAGAGCAAACGCCCAGTGTCATCCACTGACACTGCACCATTCCTGTTCCCTGTCACCAGCCAGAGCCACCCCCACCCCACCCCCTTCTCACCACCTCTCACTCTCCTACCAATTCCTACTGCCTCCTGAGTGCAAACTTAGGTTTTCCATGGAGTGAAGGGAGGAATCTGGGACTTCTCCTAACGTGTAGCCTTATAATGAGAAGCCTGTCTGTCTGTCTGTCTGCCCCCCCCCCCTTGACAGAGTTTCACTATGTAGCTCTGTAGGCTGTTCTGGAATTCTCTAAGTTAGTTACCTGACAGGCCTTGAACTCACAGAGCTCCACCTGCCTCTGCTTCTGCTTCTCGAACGATAGAATCAGAGCCATGTACCTCCAAGCCTGGTTAGAAGCCCCTTCTTAGTGGTTTTTAATCTATAGAGGTTAGAACATACCTTGATATTTAGTAATTCCTCCATAAATGTCTGTTGATTTGCTGGAAACAGTATTTATTACTCTGACACAGTTTAGTTCCTCGCGTACCGAAGGCTACGTGCTGGCTACAGACTACAATGCTGAGTGTTCTGTGGAGCCATCGCTAGAGCATACATGGCATGCTTGTATTATAATCACTGTCACCACAGTAGGGAGTGTGTATCACGTACAGCTCAAGCTACAGTGAAGCTTCATGGGTTGAGAAACTGGGGGTGGGGAGCCATATATAAAGGGAGAGGGAATCTTAGACTCCATCCTGAACCTGAGGTTGATGGCAATTGTGTGCATCTTGCTGCATGCAGGTGATGATATTTCTGAAAAGAACGTGGCCTTGAGAAGATGCCCTGAACTTGTACGTTGCTATGTAGCCTTGGCTGTAACCTGGCTGGCCTTGAACACACAGAAGGCTCTGCCTCCTTGACGGACTTAAGCACTCAGACCTTAGTACCACTACCAGCAAATCCATGGTAACAGGTGGGCGTTGCTGTGCTTGGCACCAGCCCGGACACCCTGCCCTGGGCTCCACAGCTCTGGGCTCCCCCATGAGCACTGCTGCCTGCTTCCAGAGAATGCCCAAGAACCATTTTTCCTGTTTCTGAGTTGGGAGACTGAGACTTGATGGATGTCTGAGACCAGGTCGTTTATGACTAATATCCATGGCGGTGTGATTTCAGGTGGTACCGTGGAAGTAATTCTGAGGGCTTTGACCTCACTTGGGGGGAGGGTTTGAGAATTTAGATTTGGCTCTGGAGAGGGGACAATGGTAAAATTTACTTGGATGAAGATTCATTTGGGTGAGTGTGAGGGTTACAGTGATTGGCATTCCTAAGGCAACCCTTCCTCTAGTTGACTGTAATAAAGCATGCTTTGATGAGCCCTCACTTCTTCTAATACATTAGGTAAAACTAATATAGCATCTCACGGATATTTTATTTATTTAAGACAGGATTTCTCTGTGTAGCCCTGGCTGTCCTGGAACCTGCTCTGTAGACCAGGCTGGCCTCGAACTCACAGAGATTCGCTGCCTCTGTCTCCCGAGTGCTGGAATTAAAGGTGTGCACCACCACTGCCCGGCTCTCTCATGGGTATTTCAAATTTGACCATTTTTATTTACAATTGAAGATGGGAACAAGAAAAATCCTCCATCCCTGCGGACGCGAATGTTCTCATTCATGATACCTGAGATCAAAGTGTTGTGGACAGAGTTATGAAATCTACGAAGAAAGTCACGTCCGTCTACAGGTGACAGAAAGACTCGGCAGTCTTTGCTCCCTTCCGCTTGGAAATGTAATTTCATTTTGCATTTTAAAAAATGTGATTTTTATCTTATCCTGCTGATGAGTCCCACACTGTGACTCCAACTGAGAGTTTATGTCTGACCCCGTAATTACCCTGAGCTCATGTGAGAACAGGAAAAGCTTGGTTCACCCAAACTAATAATTCCAAAGTCATCGGCCCACCCACCTAAGTGGCAGGGGTCAAAGGTGACTGACAGTAAAACATATCACAGTGTTAGAGGAGGACTCAGGGGCTGGAGAGGAGCACTGGCTGCTCTTCCACAGAGCCTGGTACAGCTCCCAACACCCACATGGCAGCTCACAACTGTCTGCAACTCCAGTTCAAGGGGATCTGATGCCCTCACATAGACATGTATGCAGGCAAAACATCAATGCACAAAAAATAAAGTTTTAAAAAGAAGAGAAAGAGGAGGAAGAGGAGGGTGGTGGTGGTGCACACCTTTTGTCCCAGCATTTGGGAGGCAGAGGCAGGTAGGTCTCTGTGAGTTCAAGGCCAGCCTGGTCTACAAAGTGAGTTCCAGGCAGCCAGAGCTACACAAAGAAACTCTGTCTCAAAATAGATAAATATAAAAAATAAAAACAAACAAATAACAAAAACCCAAAGCAGAACAAAATTTCCATCTTTCAGGCAGAAAACAGATTTATTGAGTATGCCATTCACTTTGAGGGACAGCGGCCAGGAGGCTCACATTTTTTACTGTTATTTCATCTTGTTTTATTTTTTAAAAGATTTACTTATTTATTGTGCATGGTGTTTTGCCTGCATGTGTGCCTGTGCACCACTGCATCTCTGGGAACTGGGGTTACAGATGGTTGTAGGTCACCATGTAGATGCTGGGAATCAAGCCTGGGTCCTCTGGAAGAGCAGCCAGTGCTTTGAACCTCTGGCTGTCTCTCCAGTCCATGTTTGTTTTATTTATTTATTTATTATTTTTTGACACAGAATCTAGTCTTATATTTGTGTGATCTTTCTCTGCCTCTTCGGTGCTGAGGTTATGGGTGTGAGCTGCGACTTCTGGCTCAAAAGTCTTCACATAGTTAGAAAGAAAAATGTAATGCCAGCTGCACTTGGGCAGCCTCTCTTGATGAGTTGCTGGGTGATCCCATCTCAGAATCACTCAGCTCCACTCAGCCATTACTAAGCAGAGAAGCCACCGAGGTGGCCATGAATTCTCTAGGGCATACCCATCTCTTGTCCTGCTGACCTGGGACTCCAGCTGCAGCCTCACTGGAAGAGAGACTTAGTCCAGGGCTGGACCGAGGCTGTGAGGAGGTTTCCTCATTCATGCAAACATCCTCAGAGAATACTCTGTGTGTCCCCTGGGGCTGCAGTTACAGGATGTTGTGAGTGGGCTCTTGTGGGCGCTGCCTCCCAAACTCTGGTCCTCTGGCAGAGCAGCGTGGGATTTTTACCTACTGAGCTGTTTCCCAGCCTACCTCCACTGCATCTTTTTGAGATGACTTTGTTGCTGAACCTGGAGCTCACCTATTTGGCTAGACTGGCCCAGCCAGTTTCAGGGATCTGCCTGTCTCTGCCCTCCCAGGGCTGAGGGTTTATAGACATGCGCCACCATGCCTGGCTTTTTCAGAGTTCTGGGAATCTAAACTCATGTTCTTATGCTTGTGTGGCAAGCACTTTACCCACAGAGTCACTTCTGCAGCGCCAGAAACCTGTATTTGTTACGAACTCCACAGGCAACTCTCTGCAGCCAAAGATCTGGGAGATTTCTCAGAGGTAGTCAAGCTTGAAAAAATGTTGTCCATTTTTATTTTCTTTCTCTTTTTGAGATAAGGTTTCTCTCTGTAGCCTTGGCTGTCCTGGAACTTGCTCTATAGACCAGGTTGGCATCAAACTCACAGAGATTCACCTGCCTCAGCCTCCAGAGTGCTGGAATTAAAGGCATGGCCACCATGCCTGCATCTCTCTATTGACTGAGTCCTTCCAGTGCCAGCCATTGGCAGAGTCCACCAAGAGGCAAACACTACGTGCATGTGGACCCTGGTCAACCTCTGGCCAGCATGGAAGATGGTGTCTGGGGACCAGAAGGGATAAATGAAGACACCAACGCCCTCTGCACACCCCACATCAGTCGTGAGAACCGCCTGTAACGTTCCTTCAGGGGAAACATCTTCAGCCCCCACACATTCTTTCTTACGGGATAAAATAAAATAATGTTTTTGAACATGATTTACAGATATAAAGGTTTTTATCCTGTGGTTTATTTTATCCAGTGATTTCCTTTTAAAGTTTCTTAATGTGTTTTATTTTAAAATTTACCCCAAATTTTTCCATCAGGACCCACAGGGAAAATCAGGTTCTATCATGGACCAAATGGAGGCTTTGCACAGCACAGCCATTTGGTGTCCTGTGGCTTCTCTGCTCCTTCCTGAAGCCCCTTCTTGAAGGGTGAATGACCCGAGACCCATAGCCTCCACCCTCCACCTTCTCGCCCCGGACTCTTTACTTCCTTACCCAGCAACAAACCCATTATCTCAGAGAACTGCTCTGATTGGCTGCTTACCGCAAGGGTCTTCCCCTAACCTAGACTCCTCCGTTTCTTGTTACCTCCATCTTGCTCCCTTGCTCCCCAAAAAGAGGTGGTTAGAACCACCCACCCAGGCAATGGTCCTCTTTGTGGAGCTGGTCCCGGTACTCCTAACCATAATGACCTTCCTGAGTCCCCAGGGAGTTTGGGCCATCAAGGGTAAGTGATGGGGACACCTGGGAGTGGGAGGAGACAGCACAGGGGAAAGTGTCTCTCTCTGTCCGGTATATGGCAACTCGCTCCACCTGCAGACAAATCCCTGCCACCATGTTACATCCATTGTGGACCTAAACACCGGGCTGAGGCCGGGTCTCCTCTGGGCTTTGTTTACATTCAGAGTCCCTCTCACCCCTTCCTCTTTTCTGAGATCCCGGCCCTTACCCGCCTTACTGCAGAGCACCCTGGCTCCTGTACCACTTCCTGACTGCAACATGCAGCTTTTGTCCAGCCGCAGTGTCCACCGCTGTGTTTACATGTGACCTCCTTTGGTTTTCCCTGTTTGGCATCATGCTGTGCTCACGGCAGTCCCTCACATTCCTTCAGAAGAGTAGAGCTCTGAAAGAGCCAGTGGAAATGTAGCCCTAGATATCCAGGAAACAGCACTCGGCCGCGGCGTGAGACCTATTAATCAACACTACAAGATGGAAGTTGGAACGTAAACTTTGAATCCTGATTTTTTTTTCTTTCTTCTTTTAATTGGCTTTTGGAGACAAGGTTTCTCTGTGTTGCCCCGGCTGTCCTGGAACTTGCTCTGTAGACCAGGCTGACTTCAAACTCAGAAATCCGCCTGCCTCTGCCTCCCAAGTGCTGGGATTAAAGGTGTGCGCGGCCGCTGCCAGGTTTGAACTCCTGACTTTATGTCCAGTGTATCTTACAATATTTTGGGATCTTCTCTCTCCCTCCATGTGTTTATGAGACAGAGTTTCATTGAACTAGGTAGCCTACTATGGTCTTGAGCTTCTGATCCTCCTGTCTCCACCCTCTGAGTGCTGGGATTGTAGGAGTGTGTCATCATGCCCCGCTTGTGGAAAGCGGCCCTTTCCCTCACCCTGGTCTCTGGATCATAGATATTATTAAACCATGCTCCTGTCTGTCACTGTCCCTCACCCACTCCTATCCTGGCTCTCTTTACCAAAAGTTCTCTTCAATGCTTCCCCTAAACCATTTTCTCCTCACCCCAAGACCTGACAGAGTAGCTGCCGCTGCAGCAGTTGATGGAGGCCTGGAAACCCGACACCATCTCGGGTGGGCAGTCTTTCCTTTTCCCAGCTGCTTTGTCAGCTCCACCCATGAGTGCAGTGGCCCCGCCCCTCCCCTTTCAAGTCTCTGCAACTCTTCAAGGGGCTGCCAGGGCTTTAACAGGACTCCTCACACACAGCCCAGGATGAGACTAGGCTGAGACTCAGAGGTGAGATGTGCTTCTCTCCGTTCCCATCCTTCCCTCACCCAATACAGCTGACCACATGGGCTCCTATGGACCAGCCTTCTACCAGTCTTACGATGCTTCTGGACAGTTCACACACGAGTTTGACGGGGAACAAATTTTCTCCGTGGATCTGAAGAACGGGGAGGTCGTGTGGCGTCTGCCTGAGTTTGCAAACTTCGAACGCTCGGACTTTCAGAGTGGGCTGATGAGTATCTCCAAGATCAGAGCTCATCTGGACATCTTGGTGGACCGCTCTAACCGAACCAGAGCCGTCAGTGGTACCTGGCCCTCCCTCCACCCCACCTAACTAGGCAGGGAAGGTGCTGGACAGGATCCCCAACCCTTCTCCCCTCCCCTTCTGCCCCAGGAGGATCCCAGAACAGTACTGCAGGTAGCCACATGGGAGGAAGTATCCTTTAATCTCGGCTCTAGTAAGGTCCAGCTGTAAGGGACGGGACTTTGGGATTCAGGTTCTCATTCCTCCTAGTGCCTCCCAGGGTGACGGTACTCCCCAAGTCTCGAGTGGAGCTGGGAAAGCCCAATGTCCTCATCTGCATCGTGGATGATATCTTCCCGCCTGTGATCAATGTCACCTGGCTGCGAAACAGCCAGCCCATCACTAAGGGGGTGACCCAGACCAGCTTCTACTCCCAGCCTAACCACAGGTTCCGGAAGTTTCACTACCTGACCTTCGTGCCCTCTGCGGAGGACGTGTATGACTGCAGAGTGGAGCACTGGGGCCTGGACGCACCTCTCCTCCACCACTGGGGTAGGGAGCATCCTGTCCCAGCCTGTTCAGGTCCGTGTCTCCACTACTCCAGATCCCTTCCTGTGTTCTCTGACCTTTGCTTTCTTTCCCAGAGCCTCAGGTGCTTACCCCACCACCGGACACCATAGAGACCCTGATCTGTGGCCTGGGCCTGGCTCTCGGCTTTATAGGATGCCTCCTGGGCACCCTGCTCATGATCACAGGCACACGCATGCCCAGTATCCGCAGGTGCAGAAGCCCCGGGAGTCTGTGGGCAAAGGGAGGAAGGTGTGGAGAGCAGATGGGAGACGAGCAGAGGGGAGGGGGTAGGAGATAGAAATACAGGAGTTTGGAGAAGTGGGTGAGCAAATGTGAATGGCCTCGGTCATCTGGGTTTCCCCGTCTTTAGGTAACTTCTCTTCTGAGAAGATCCCTGAGACTCATGAGAGAGAGAGAGATGATTCCTGGCAGACTTCTGGAAGCTTCTGAATGCTCAGCGGCAGCCTATTACAGTGTGGACTTCGAATGGCATCAACCTCTGTTTTACAAGTCTCTCATTTTCTGGTCACCAAACCCCAGTAGAACTCTGTGGGCGCAGTCTGCTGCCCTGGTTCCCCACTTCACTCACAGCTCCGGTATCATCCGCACCTCTGTCAGCCACACTAAAGTCTCTTAAGCGTGCTTGCGTGTGCCATTGTCATGGGGTCAGTACTTACAGGTGAGGGACGCCTGAGCATCAAGAGGAGTTCTGGGTGGTGACCACCCAGCTGGGCCACATCACGAATGTTTTTATGCCAGCTCACCTGTGCCTTATTTGGCCCATAGTGTGGTAATTTGTTTGTGGGCCATTTCACAAGGGCTTCACATCTCCTAAATTCAGACTTCAAGGAAATGGGTACAGAGTATCCAATTACTGCAGCTCTCCCAACCAAGGACTTTTGTAGGGTACTGAGAAAGGAGGGCTCACAGGGATCCTACTCAGACATGAACACCACCTCCCTTTTGGACATTCTCTGGCATCCTGTGAATGACAGACAGCTGCGCAAGACTCGTCATGGCTACTTCCTTAAGTGGTGTGGATCACGTTTAGGCAGGAGGGCAGCAGAGTGGATCTGCAAGATACATGAAGAGAGGCGATCCAGGGCTGGAGAGATGTCTCAGTGGTTAGAGCCCTGGGTGCTCTTGCAAAACCTGGGTTTGATTCACAGCACCTATGTGGTGGTTCACACCATCTGTAACTCCCAGTTCCAGGGGATCCTGGTGCACAGATGTGCATGCAGGTAAAATACTCAGGTATATCAAATTAAAATAGTAAGTAAATCTTCAAAGAAAAAGGACAGCGCATCCAAGTGACTCACCAGCTCTCTCTAACCACATGGGCCAGAAGATTTTAACCACGAACAAAATTTGAAACACACAAAGAGATCAGTGAACTTACAAGGTAGTTCATGTCAATCGCCAAATGAGTGGCCTAGATTTGAGACCTCCAAGGAGGAATACCTTAGGAGTCTTTCTTGGGATCTTCTGGATTAGGATTTCAGATTTTGGGGGTGGGAAATCAGGAACTCTGTACTTCTTTTTTTTTTTTTTTAATTAATTAATTTTTATTTTATGTGCACTGGTGTTTTGCCTGCACATATGTCTGTGTGAGAGTGTCAGATCTTGGAGTTACAGATAGTTGTAAGCTGCCATGTGGGTACTGGGAATTGAACCTGGGTCCTCTGGAAGGCCAGTTAGTACTCTTAACAGCCGAGCCATCTCTCCAGCTCCATGATGTACTTCTTAACACGCTCCAGCTGATTCTGATGTCAGCATCTCAGTGCTCGGGGAGAGGCCTGGTAACTGCAACTCCTGACACAGGTGCTGCCGAAGGTCACTGGCAGGCGAACCCTGAGGTCTGAGTTGGACCAAAACTGCTTTCTGGAGAAACTGGGTTTGTTGTTTTTCAGAGCCTCAAAGTTGATAAAGACAAATAGAACCAAAATTGTGGTTTGAACTTGGTTCTGGGAAAAGACTTCTCGGACTTCCCAGGTGAGAGCAAAACTGGTAGAAGCCAATCAAACAAATTGTTGGGTCTGGGAAAGGTGTCTTAAGTCAAAGCTTTTGTTTGCCAGCAATGGCCAGGTCTTTCCTGTACACTGAAGAAGACACTATTACCATAAAGGCACAGGGTGGTACACACAACCCAGGGTGGGTTTGGTCCCGTCTCCTGGGAACAGAGCTGGGACAAGACAGCAGAACCCAGCTGGGGCCACGAGACCTGCATGTTAGCCACAGTCCTCCATGCAGACTTCTCTGGCCGACCTCTCACAGCCCTTGAGCTCCTTTTGCACAGACGATGCGCCCCACCTCCCACGGGACTGTCTCCCAGACACACTTTCAAATTCTTGGAAAAACAAACAGCTAGCTAAACCTGGGGTGGGCATCCATGCGGGCCCGATGTACTCGGAGCAGGGGCCAAGATCACACAGCCATTGAGCCACCGCCTGAGGCGAGGGTTAGATTCGGCAAGAGGACAACCCAGCTCTTGGAAGACGGCACAGTTTGCCACTACCCTTGCCCAGTTTGTCACGCACTCACGTTGAGCTAACCGGTCATCAGGGACTGCCTCTCCTATGGTTCCAACTCTTCCCATTCCAAGTGTTTTCCTACAGATAACAATCAGGTCTCCTCTCCCACATAATGACAGCAAACATCCCCCTCTGCCCTCCAGCCAACCCTCCACTGTCCAACCAGTTTCCCTGAGATTTCTGTGCTGGCTTCCCTCAGACCCTCTCCATGAATAGCCTAAGAATCAAAAGAGCTCTATGACGGATTTGTGACCTCGGCCCCACCCTTGTAAAGGGACAATTACTTTCAACTGTCCTATCAGGCCCGAGGTGTGATTCGGTCCTGGCTTGCTCCCTCCCCCATTTATGGTGTTGGCAGCTCAGTCCTCAGTGCTGGTGATATTGGGGTACAGGAACCTTTAAAATATGTCAAGGGGAGGTTCTGAGATCACTGGGGACATTGCTCTGGGGAGGGATTAAGGGAGCTTAGGTTAGCTAGTTGTAAGAGGTAGCCTGATCCCCAATCGCTCTCTGGCTGTCTGGCAATGCCCTCTCTCCTCTTCCCACACGCCCCCTCAATTGGGGTATCCCCAGACTTCAGGTCCTCCCCAGAGCCTGTCATTGTGCCCTTGACTCTCCAGAACCACAAACGAAATAAATCTTTTAATGGATAAAAACCATTTTGTTAGCCTTTCCGGCGGTGACGACCTCCCTACGAGAACATGCCTCCTGCAAAGGCTCTCCTTCATTCCTCCCCAGAAGAGGAGAAGAGGAAACACAAGAAAAAGCGCCTGGTGCAGAGCCCCAATTCCTACTTTATGGATGTAAAAAGTCCAGGATGCTATAAAATCACCACGGTCTTTAGCCATGCACAGACGGTAGTCTTGTGTGTTGGCTGCTCCGCTGTCCTCTGTCAGCTTACAGGCGGAAAAACAAGGCTGACAGAAGGATGCTCCCTCAGGAGGAAGCAGCACTGAAAGCCCCTGATTCATGATGAGTGGGAACCTTCCCAATAAACACATTTTGGATTAAAATAAAAAACAAAACAAAAAACCATTTTGCTACTGGAAAGAGGACTACAGCAGTTAACAATCACCTCCTGTCCATGCCACATGGGGTGGATTGTTGCATCTTGATAGATCTGTTTTTGTTTTCAAACAGGGCCCTACTATGTAGCCTGGTTGTTCTGGAACTTGCTATGTTGACTAGGCTGGTCTCGAACTCACAGGGACACATCAGTCTCCACTGGGATCAGTGGGATCAGAGGCACGTCAGTATGCCTGGCACATCTCAACTGTTGGTCTTTTAAGTTTTCCTTCTTCTTATACCAATGTGGCAGAAGAGGAGCTGGGGTTCCATTGTGAGGGTCCCACACACCCCCTTCCAACACACCACACTCACTTTCCACAGTTTTGTTCATGACTCTGGTTAGCTCAGGCTTGCCCACACAGGGTGAACCATGGAACCAACTGGCAGCTCTCCTTCCCTAGATGACGTCCGTTCTCCCTGGGGACTTAGTTCACATTCTTTTTGTCTGACAGTGGTTGTACTTGTTACCAACCAATCAAAATCCAGACACACATCACGTGTTCCCCCAGAACTACTTCTGCTTTTACTAATTAGTCCTCAGTGACTCCACCTCCACCTCCCTCCCTTCAGCATCTTGTCAGGATGCACCTGTCTGCTCTGCCGGATCTCTCGTTTCTGGTTCCCTGTCACCTCTCTTCTACCGTCCGGTGTCTTATTCTATCAGGGCACATACTCAGAGAGTGCATGCAAAGGAGGCCAGCTTTATGCGATGTGGGTGGAGAAACATGGTCTCATTCCACTCTGACCCTTGGACGATGTATTAGTCAGGGTTCTCAAGAGTCACAGAACTTATGGAAGGGAATTTGTTATGATGACTTACAGTCTGTAGTCCAACTTCCTAGCAATGGGCAGCTGTGAATGGGAAGTCCAAGGATCTAGCAGTTGCTCAGTCCCACAAGGCTAGTAGACTCCTACAGATGTGCTGGCAAGTAAATGTAAGCTGGCGAAGAAGAGCAAATCTTCCTTCTTCCAATGTTCCTATGTAGGTCTTCAGCCCAGATTAAAGGTGTGTACTACCACACCTGGATCTGGGATTTGTTCTGTCCCAGGCTCACCTTGAACTCAGAGATCTCCTTGCCTCAGTCTTCTGGGATTCATAGCCACTACGCCTCAAGATCTCCATGCCAAGATCCATGTCAGAAGCTTGTATCTCCCAGCCACAAGATCTGGATCACAGGTGAGCCCTCCAATTCTGGATTGTAGTTCATTCCAGACACAGTCAAACTGACAACCAGAAATAACCATTACAGACGGTACAAAGGTCAAGGTTGGAAATCATACCTACGAGGACATCTAAGGAATGCCTCAAATTGCTCAGCTTCCAGCTGAAACTCCAAAAGACGTCAGAGTTCCGAAGGTCCGTGTGAGTCTTGGTAGAATGTTCCCTTCCTCCTGTCTCATGTTCACACCTGTGCTCCCTTCCTGGGCCTTCTCAAACAGTGACACATTTACCTTAGCTCCAGAAACTCCCCCAAAATAGTCGCTGTGCAAGTCACAGCTTTCACATGTACGTTTGACTTTGCATAAATTATGCTGTGTGCCAGACTTCTGCCCAGATCCTGCCTGCCAGTCCCCAAGCCCAGATTAAATGTCAGTACTGTGACACCTTCTGCCCCCCTCACCCCCATTCTGACTCACACTGTGGAATGTAACAAGCTCTGGTGTGTCTGTCTTTCACAACAGTGAAAGTCTGTGGCTGGTATTCCCAACACTTGACACAACGTGCTTAATTCTGCTTAATTTGTTCCCACCTCAGCCTGCTCTCACCAGCCTGCACTGGTTTCACTGTGCTGATTTTCTCATGGGTCACTTTCTCATGGGTCACTTTCTCACTGGAACCAAGCCACACTAGGTGACACTCTTCCACCAAGCTCTATTTTTGTCTCTGTTTTGAGACAAAGTCTCTCTAAGGTGCCCAGGCTGGTTTTTTACTCACTGTAGCCCAGGCTGGCCCTAAACTTGAAATCCTGCTCCAGCCTCCAGTAATTGGGGTTTCATGCCCAGGTTGCTGAGTGCTTTTCATAAGTAGTGATATTATATCTTATTCATAAAGTCAACAGTTTGGAAACATCTTTAAATCTTAAAGCTGGCTCAAATCACTCAGAGCTGCTGCTAGGCCCTCATTGCTGGGACCTTTCTTTCTCATGGTTATTTAAAGGGTCTGTGTGTGCCTCAAAGTAAATGTGGCCCCAGAGACCCCTCTCTTTTCCTGCCTCTGACCAAAGTGCTTATTCCAAGCAGGGGGGTGCTGTATCCAATCCTGCACGGTTCTTAGTTGTTGCTGTGTAGAGCCTCACTTACAAGCAACACCTGCCAATAAAAAAAGCCTCTGCCCAATGAGCTGAGGCAGGAAATAGGAGGTGGAACACTGGCAGGAAGAGAGACAGATTTCTGGGAAATAGTCAGAGGCTCAAGATTCAAAGAAGACGCTGAGGAAGAAGCAGCCGGGACTGAAGGAAAGGAGGCTAGGATACAGGGGACATTCGCCCAGGAACGCTGAGGAGATGGACAGACAGAAACCAGCAGGTAGCCGGACTCAGGATTGGATAAAGAGATTTGCCCTGGACTCGGAGGCATGAAGCTGAGGAGAGGTAACTAACACATGGGAAACATAGAATAAACGAGGTAATAAGTTACGAGCAAGTCAGAGAACAAGCTGAAGCCTATGGCCTAGGCCTTTGTTAACAAATAATTAGTCCCAGGAGCCGGGGCTGGGAGGAAAAACTTGGATTTATTTTTTATACTGCCATTTCCTGGAGATGAGCCAGGAGGCACCTTTTGTAAAAGGTGGCTCCTGTGAAGGTGCACCCGGCCTTGTCCCCCCTCCCCTGGGGCCTCCTTGCTTGCTGAGGGGGAGCAGGTCCTTAAGACCTACAGACCACAGTGTACTCTAGGCTAGGGGAATCCCACTTTCTGACTTGTGTTCCAGTAACCTTACCCATATTTGGGACAGCTGATGTAGTTAGTAGTAAGCAGGGGAAATTTGGGAAATTCAAAGCCAGAAGAGGAAGGGTCTCTGAGATGACATCACTGTTGCCTTGTGTCCGAAGGCTAAATTCAAGGAAAGATCAAGCGTAAGTGTTATTCTGCCTTATAAACCTCCAGTCCCTCACAATCATAGGAGCAAAGTTCCATTCAAATGACTTAGCTTGCCAGGGGTCAGACAGACAGCATGGCTGGTAAGCTCTGCGTGACGGCTAGATGCCGTAGACTTTCCCCTGCACCCTTGCTACCCATAGCAAATAGAGTCACCATGCCCGTGGGACACACAGCAGCAGTGTTGGCAAAGGCCCAGGATGCTCGCCCCTTCTCAAACATGACTTCTGGTAGCCACCAGGGCTGGCTCTGCCCCTCACCTCCCTTTACCACACTTAGGACTCTGCCTCCGACATTTTGGGATTTGGCTCCATCTTGTGGTTCAAGATCACCATAGGTACTGACTGCCTCCCAGGAGGCATGAGGCACCTCTTGGTATATCCCTTGCCTGAAAACTCCCTGCCTACACCAGTCAGACATAGTTTCCATCTCCCCGCCCCCAACCCTGCGCAAGCATACAGATCTGTTCCAGGCTCCCTCTTGCACACTGCCTGGAAACAGTCATCACAGCTGCCGTGTGTTCAGGATGTCATACCCACGAGGTGGTGTCTCATAGCCTTCCCTCAACCCCAGCCTCAGGCTCTTACAGTCCTTCTGTTCTCATTCCGACATATCCCTTAGACTCGGAAGGGGTAATATTAATGTCTCCCTTAGGGCCGAGCCATTAGCTGTCATTCATTCCAGAACTTTGACCAGTTACGAGTGTGCCCCAGCCATTGCCTACTCTGAAAAGCATCTTCCCTGGCCACAGATGGGACAGAGCCAGTCTGGCAACATAAATACAGGCTTTGCTATACGACCATTTAGCTGACATTAGCAATAAGTCCCCACTAGGGGGAGCACGCGCGCGCGTAGCTCTAATTGTGAACTTGACACAGCGTAGTAGATAGAGTCAACCCACCCGGAAAGCCTCCAGTGACAATTGCCTGGATCAGAGCGGCTTGTGGGCCTGTCTTGCCAGGGGGCAGAGCAGTCTTGGCTGTTGATTGATGGAGGATGGCCCCGCCCCCGGAGACAGGGCCATCCCAAGGCAGGTGGTCTCGTCAGTATATGAGAGCTGTGAACCAGCAGGCTGCCTGCCTCAGTGGTTTCAGTTGGGAGCTCTTGCTTGGGTTCCGTTCTTACATCCCTCCATGAAGCACAGTGGCCTTCATACAAGCTGAAACAAAGCCTTCCTCCCCATGTTGGCTTTTGATCAGTCTCTTATCACAGCAACAGGAAGAAAAGTAGAACAGGAACCAAGAGCGATGACAGTAGCCACCCTGTCTTGATTTTTGGCCAGCACCACACTGGGAGATAACCCGCACTTGTCGATGGGATTTCAGAGATCTATGGTTTCTGAGGGTGGCATTATTCCTGCGTGGTATATCCAAACCCTCAAAAATTAATTGTATCTTCTAGTCAGCTCATTAATTGGTTGTGTTGTTGTTACTTCTTATTGTTTTTCCGGACAGGATATCTCTGTGTAGCCCTGCCTGTCCTGGAACTTGAACTTGATTTGTAGACCAGGCTGACCTTGAACTTACAGAGACCCGCCTTCCTTTGCCTCCCGAGTGCTGGGATCACACCCCACCCATAAAGTCCTCTCATTTCCCTCATCCTTAACCTTCTTAGACCTATCATCCCCCCTTTTCATAGCACATGCAGCAGTTCTCCTATCCGTCTACCCAGGAACCCACCTGGTGCCCACAGAGGACAGAAGAGCTGGTCAGATCCCCTGGGACTCCGTGACAGGTGGTTGGGAGTTTCCATAAGGGTGCTGGGAACTGAATCCTAAGTTTACGGAAAAGCAGGCAGTACTCTTAACTGCTGAGTCATCTCTCCAGACCCATAAATTTTTATTTTAATTGTATGTGTAAATGAATACTAGAAGAAGCATCAGACCTCTGTGGAGCTAGAGTTACAAGCTCCACTCCAGTGTGGGTGCTGGGAATTACACTGGGGACCATTGCAAGAGCAGAAGACTTTCTACTACTAAGCCATATCTTAGTTTTGAATCCCAAACACCGGTTTGTTTCACTGAGTCGGTATCTCTGGCTGGCCTGTAACTCGCCGTGTAGACCATTCTGAATTCTAATTCAGAGAGATCCTCCTGCTTCCGCCTCGCATGCTTTGGCATCAAAGGCTTGCACAACCATTTCCAGACCAAATACAGCATGATGTCTTTGTGATTTTCTGAATGTTGTTGGCATCCCTTGTAAGTTTCGCTTTCGCCTATGAACTTACTAAATAGGGACTTTCCTTCCTTCTGTTTAATTTGGCTAACAGTTGGTCAATTTTGTTTATCTTTTCAAAGAACCAGCCAGCTCTTTGCTTCTCTGTTTCGTTTTCATTCTGTTCATTTCTCTCCTGCTTATTTCCCGTCTACTGTCTTTGGATTTATTTAGTTCGCTCTTGTTTTCCCCATGTTGTTTGGGACCACTCTGCTTTTGTAACCGAGGCGGAGTGGAAAACTTCCAATCAGGACAGCCTTCATGGAGTCCCCCAGGTTTTGTATTTTTATGTGGTTTTTTTTTTTTTTTTCCTATTCTAGTACTTTTAATTTTCTTTTTCTTGATTTCTTCAAAGACCTACTCGTCTAGTCTCAGAGTTGTTTTTTTCTGTAGTTTTTCTTGTGGTTGATTTCTAGCTTCATTCCAGAATAGAATAAGCAGGGAACAATTTACCTTTCTGTACGTGTGTAGACTTTGTATTTTGGAGTAAGTCCCATGGCGGCTGAGAAGACTGAGTTCTGTTGAGTGGGTGGAGTGTTCTGTAGATGTTCTTCAACTCTTTTCCCCGGATGACCTGTCCCTTGTTGCCAGTGGGGTATTTACGTCACTGACCATTTCGTTTTTTATTTGCTAGGATTTGTGTTAAGAAACCGAGAGTACTCCCGTTCTTCACATTAGAATTGGAGGAATGCCAGCTCAACGGTCCCTTGCATCAGCCCGACGTGATCTTCCTCATCCCTTCTGACCCTTAGTTTGGGGTCTATATGGTCAGATACTGGAATAGGAACCACTTTGCTTGGGGTACCTATGCCCATCTTTCCTACTTGAGGCCGGAGTACGTTCCTTGCATGCGGAAAGGAGGAGAACCTGTGCTCTGAGCCCCTCTGCCAATCTAGGTCTTTTGATTGGTGAACGGAGACCACTATCCAGGTCTTTAAAGGTGTGTGCTAATTGTCATTTTGCTGATTTTGTACTGTGTGGTGTTTTCCCAATCTCCATTTACTGCTGTTAAGGCATCTCCTTTTTTTTTAATTGTTTTAATTCTTTACATCCGCTTCATCCCAACCAAAGTTTCCCCGACCTCTACTCTCCCACCATACCCAAATCTATTACTCGGCCATACCAAACATGGCGTAACAAGTTACAATAAGGCTAGGCACAAACCCTCCTATCAAGGCTGAACAAGGCAACTCAATGGGAGGAAAAGGGTCCCTAAAAAGTCAGAGATGCCCTGACTCCTGATGTCAGGGGTCCTGCAGGAACGCCAAGCATACCACAAGAATACCACCCAACCTTTACTTGTATGCAGGGGACCCAGCTCAGACCCACAGAGTCCATGAGTGTCGCTTCAGCCTCTGCAAGCCCCCATGAGCCCTGCTGAGTTGATTCTGTGGGTCATGTTCTCCTAGGGCATCTTTTTGATTTGCCCCGTAGCTTCTTAGACGTGCAGTACTCTATCGTCCTTCATAGTGCTGTCTGTGTGGGCGTAAAGTCCTTCTTCGGTCTGCTTTTGACAGGCGAAGTTTCGTTACTCCCTCAGTTACGATTTTGCCTCATGTAGTTGTTTAGGTTGGCAGCTGCTGTCTCTCAGAACTTGAAACATCCTCCGGAGACACTCTGGCTTTCAGTTTCCACTGGAAAAGAAATGAGCTGCTAGCTGACGGCTTGTGATATGATATGGTCCTTCTCTCTATTTAGTGGTTCGACCATCACAGGATTTTCTTTTCTCTTTTGTTTGTTTGTTTGGTTCTGTCATTCTCTTACATCTGGATGGGGTGGGAGGGGGTGGTCTTTTCCCTCTAGAATTGGGAATTTTTCTTTTAGATTTTATAGAAGATATTTTCTATGCTTTTGGTATAGAATTCTCCTCCTCTATGTCCACAGTCTGTGGTCTGGTCTTTTCATGGTGTCCCAAAGATCTCACTTGTCCTACTCAGGAGGCTCTTAAAAATTATCATTTCCTTGGTGGAAAATCCCTGTCGAGTCTTCACGAGCTGGTGACCTGCCCTCCAGGCCACCCCTCCCGCCGAGCCTTGCTGAAATGTCTATTTCATGTCACTTTGGTCTTTTTCTGTTGAATCCTTCTAGTTTCCTGATCGATGATTCAGTTCTTTATGTTCCCTTGGAATCTCTTCACCAGTTCATTCCTGAGCTGTAAATTCCCTGAATAGATTTATAACCATTTAAAATTCTTCCTAAAATCTTATCTAAGTAATTCTCATTAGGGACCACTACTGTGAAATAGGTCATTTGGGAAGGGGCATACTGTGTTGACTTTTAGCTAATTTTTATTCTCTTGCCTTTAATTTCCTCTACTAGTTATTAAATATGCACATCAAATCCGTTTCTGCAACTAGCTTCTTTCTTCCCCTCCTTCCCCTTTCTCTCCCCCTCCTTCTCCTCCTTCCTTTTTAAGACAGGTTTTGTGTAGCTTTGGCTGTCCTAGAATTAGCTGGCCTTGAATTTACAGAGATCTACCTGGCTCTGCCTCCCCAGTGCTAGGGTGTGCTCTACCACTGCCCAGCCTAACTCCTTTTCTGTGTTTGAGATTTATACTGTCAATTCCATTTAGGAAAAAATCAACAGGATTAACACAAAACAGTAATAGCAAAGGCAAAACGATCCCCAAATGTTACTAGGACTTCATACCTCAGTCTAAAAGAATTCCCCCCCCCTTGTCCTTACCCATGCTTGTTAAACAGCCTCATTCCGTTTGTACCTCCCACTTCTGAACAGTCCTTGAGCTAAATTAATTTAGTTGGGCTTTGTGAAACATTCCGACAGTACACAACAATCTTTGGCAGGTTCTATATTTAAAAGGGATGGAGGGCCAGCAGGATGGCAGGTACAGACTCCAGCTGCCAAGCTTGGTATCCTTATCTCTAGGACCCACATGTGGAAAAACTGATTCCCGCAAGCTGTCTTCAACCTCCGCAATCACCACGACACACACATATGTATGTAATCTTTAAAAAATGTAGACGGAGCCGGTCAGTGGTGGCCCACGCCTTTGATCCCAGCACTCGGGAGGCACAGACAGGCAGATTTCTGAGTTCGAGGCCAGCCTGGTCTACAGAGTGAGTTCCAGGACAGCCAGGGCTACACAGAGAAACCAAAAAGAAAATACATGGATTTTTTTTTTTTTTTTCAAATAAGAGGAATGAGGCTCTCTTCTGTTTAGTATCAATGGCAGATGAGAAAAAAGAACTACACCACTGGCCGAGGAACTGACTGTGCTTGCAGGAATCCTCTCCACAAATCACCTCTGCAGGAACAGCTGGTCAGTTCCAGGACTGACTGCAAAAAAGTATTTCATAAATGAGCAGTACTTCCTCATGTTGAGTCTAGCCATTGATTGAGACGTGACAGCTGCAGCCAGGGGCAGCATTTCATCCCAGCTCATGAGACAGAAAGATCAGGACAAACTCGGGGCTAGCCTTGTGTACATAGAGACCCTGGCATGAAGAACAGGGCTTAGTACCTCCTCTTTCTCCCACCCAAAGCATTTGTTAGAGGCTAAATAAAAGCCTTTTCCAATCGCAAGTCAAATGCTTATCTGACAGGATTAGACATTCCCTTGGCAAAGAAGAATACTTCTGTATTCTGGTGTCTAACAAGGAAAGGTTGGGAGTTACCTTGACCATGTTGAGATTACAGGTTTAGCACCCCAGAAAGGCAAGGCTTAAAAAAGACAAGCAGAAAGGAGAAGAGGGAGATGAGTCCTGAAACAAGGTAGCTGTGGCTAGCTGGACAACTTAGACAGGCAAGGCCCAGCCTGACCGGGGACAAAGGAGAAAACAAGGCAGGGTCACTAGGCTGTGTAGCTCACATGATGAATACTGACCTGTAGGATTAACCCCTGACTGTAGAGGTGCCCGTGTGTGTACATGGAAATGCTTATCCTCACGTTAGGGATGTACCTCAGTGATGCCTGGTCTAGCCATGTGAGGACCAGGGATGGGGATACAATGTATCAAGGGGACATGTTTGGAAAGCAGGTCTTTTTAGACATGTGTTAGCGTTAGCAGCCCTATGAACACTGCGATCAGGCAGTTGGACGGTAAGGTCTATAGACAGACTGCATAGCTGCTCAGAGATCTCACGAGTTTTGTGTAATGTTACAAGGGACATCTTACCAAAGCTGGGGCTCTCTCCAGCAAGGGCTCAGGCCTTATCTATGACCCTCCACAGCAGAAGAGTGAAGGCTCATGAGACCCCACAGAGGAAATGAAGATTCAAGTGGAAGTCACAGGCATGACCAATAGATGGCACCAAAAACCCCAGTCTTGGGTAAGTACCTCAGTATGTGCCAGCACAGCAGCAGCCCCTCCTCAGACCAGCTTTCTGCTGCTGGAAAACCGGTCCTATCTGTTCTAATGTAGAGAAATTAGCCTCGACCTGCTGCTTCAACCTCAGTAGCTGCAACTACACACACGTACACCGGTCTTCTAGCTCACTTCCTTTTTTTTGTTTAAAGATTTATGAGTACACTGTAGCTGTCTTCAGACACACCAGAAGAGGGCATGAGATCCCACTACAGATGGTTGTGAGCCACCATGTGGTTGCTGGGAATTGAACTCAGGACCTTTGGAAGAGCAGTCAGTGAGTGCTCTTAACCGCTGAGCCCCCCTAGTTCACTTTCAATGCACATGAGCCCTTGTAAGCCCAATGTAGGCTGACCTGTCAAATCCTACCTCCAAGGGTGTTGACTTGGGGCAGGCTGCTTAGCTAGCTCTTGGGCCTCACCCTCCATCTATTAAGAGAGGTTAACAATACATCCCTCCTCTAAGGTTACCATAACGACCAAATTGTTTTTGGCACTGTGTTTGGCACACAATTATTCCTTGTTAATGGGAGAGAAGATATAAATCTGGCTGAGATGCCTGCTTTATAGAGCTGCCACTCTGGCAATGTGGGCGAGCATGCATCTTTCATTTTTTCCTGTTTTAGCTTGACTTTAGTTTTTCTACCATCTCTAGCCCCCCCACCCCCATTCTGATCAGAGACCTGTCTTACTCCAGTCACATCTTGTGTCTAACGTTGTGCTGTCCTGTGTGCAGAGAACAGGCCAGCAGTGCTAGAGGTATTGGGGCCTTGCAAAGTGTGTGACTCAAGACTAGTTGCACCCACACCCTAGCCACCCTCATAGCCACTCAGACCAACCTGCCCTTTGGTCACACCGCACCAGCAGTTCTGCACCACCAGCCCTGGCACTTGTCCTAGGCATTTTCCAATCCAGACTATGAGGGCTGGACTGGGATGTGAGAGACTGCAGGCACCAGCCCTTCCCAGGGCCAGGCGGATCCCAGAAAGGGAGCGGCTGTGGAAGGCAGAACTCCAAACCAGCACAGAAGGAAATACCCAGCATTCCACCATCAACCCCAGCCTGCTTATCAAAGTGCCTTAGACACCAAGATGAAGTCCTGACACTTACAAAATGCTTAAGGAGGGACAGCAGGACCTTTAACCAGTTGGGGAAGGAGTAAGTTATTCAGGAGATAAAAATGGCTAGAGTGCAGCATAGGTGAGGCCTTTCAGTTCTGCAATCCGTGGAGGATGACCCAGGCCTTCTCTTATGCTGCTGTAAGAGGTCGTTGGGGGTTGCTCTTAAGGTATCCTAAACTATGCTAGAAGTCAACCTAGCTACCAGTCTATGAGCAGAGCAGGCAAGTTATCAAGCCATTTCTAGTCTCCCACTTGCCTTTAGGTTAAATTCTAGTCACAAGACAGGGAACTCCCACTTCTGAAGAGTCTGAGTTTACCTCACCACTTTCAGGTACATACTTTGCTCCTGGTAACTAACTAGCTTGTGGCAGATGAACTGTCACATTTCAGACACTCCTTAGCCTCTGCTCCATTCCCCTTGGTATACTAACCCCTGCCCCTCCCTTAAGATTATGGAGGTGAAATGAAACAGTGAAGATGGATTGCCTTATCACCTAGCTGAAACTTGACCTAAGCTATCCCCTCCCTCACCTGTTTAGTCACTAGCATATATTTAGCAGCATAGACACTTAAGACAACCTAGACAAGAGATGTGCTCAGCAGCAGTCCTTGTCCAACATGTTTGAGACTCTGGGCTCAATTTCTAGCACTCTATGGGCCAACTGAGGGCTATGGCTAATGGTGCTGCCCAGCACTGCCTCACAGAACAATCCCCACCCACCCTGGCACCAAATGCTCAAGATAATCCTAAGAAAACTCAAAACTTCAATAATATTTTCTTTATTTACAAGTTAGAATCAAGAAAGAAAAAGACAGTCCAGGGGCCAACTGGATAGGTGACTAAAATCCCCAGGCCCCAAATGGAGTGGAAGTAAAAGGGAAGAGTAGAAAAAAAAGTCAATGTAAAAAACAAAAGAGCTCCCTCTTCTTCCCTCCCCGCGGAGGCTGGAAGGAGGACCACGGTGCTACACACACCCCCAGCCTTACCACCTAGCTTAAATAAATTAAAACCTCAAAACAGGGCCCTTAGAAGTGAACAGGACAGCTACAGCTTGGGGGCTTTGTGCCAGGCCTATACCCACTCCCACCTATACCCTTGCCCCACCCCCATCATCCTCAACAGGGACACCACACCCAATAGGGCTAGGAATTCAATCTTATTTTGTCCATGTCCCTGCATTCCTCCCCACTGCAGAGCCAGCTCTCCTATGGAGGGGTGAGATGAAGAAGCGTCACAGCAAGGGAAAAAAGTGGGGAGGGGTGGTACAGGGGTCCGGTCCTGCGGAGCCTTCCTGCCCCATCTGGCCTGGCCCCTTAGCCGGAGTCTGAATCGCTGGTGTCTGAAGATGATGAAGATGACGAGGAGGAACTGGAATCTGAGCTGGAACTAGAAGCACTGAGACGGGACACGGCCACTTGCTGTGCAGATGACTCTGTCTTCTCACTTGCTATAAAACAAAGTTAAAGGTAGATTTAACACTTTGCTAACTAGCCCTGTTTAAGTCCCAGTATTCAACTTAAAGGAGAGGAAGGGTGAACAAGGTCTGCAGTCTGAAATACCTTTCTTGGGTGGCTTCTTGGTGGAGTTGAGCTGTCCACTGACATCCTGCAAGCGCTTCTCTAGCTCCCGCTTCTTCTCCAAAGCCAGTTCCTCCTTTGTTTTCCCCACAGGTTTTCTAATAGCTAGAGGAAGAAAGTCAGGACTGACTCACTCCATTGCAGAGTCTTCCAGAGTCGCCAACTTTCCACTCCTGAATGAAGTAGCCCGCCACACACACACACACACACACACACACACCTCTACCCCTGCTATCCTCAGAACTACTTACTACTGTGGAGCAGTGTTAACTGATACTCACTGTAGGGCTTCCGGGGTTTCTTTCGAAGGCAGGATAAAACATATCGCTCAAGCTCTCTAAGTGTGGACGGCTTGAGTGTTTCAAAATCAATTTCAATTTCTTCCGGATTTGAATCGCGTAGAGAGGGCTCCCTGGCTTGGATGATATGTACGACTCTACCCAGCTTTTCCCCAGGTAACTTATTGATATCTAGGCTTAACTGTCTCTTCTCATCATAACTCATGGGCCTGCTTTCTTCTTCCTCCTCTGAATCATAGCCAGTGGGAAGGACAGGTGGGGCTGTTTTTTGAGCCTTTTTAGGCAGCCTATGGGCAATAGGAAATTGTCAGTAATGAGTTTATAGCAAGTAGAAGCTGGCTTTTACAATAATACTCTAAGACACTGTCTTAAATCCTTACTTGTTGCTACTTCCTCCAGAAGTCCCAAAGCCAGGATGGCTGAGTGGAGTAGCATTGCTACCCCCACCACCCGCTTTTTTAGATTTCTTGGGCTGAAGTGGACGAGGTGCCCTAGGCCCCTTATCGTCTTCATCGATCCCAATCCGGCCACGATGTTTCTCTGCCTTCCGTTTCTTCTTCTTCTCCTTTTTCTCTCTCTTCCGCTTGGGCTTAGATATTGGGCCCTGGGATAGGGCAGCCAGTTGTTCATGAACTGCCCGAAGCTACACAGAAAAAAGGTGAAGTAATTAAGACCAAGAAACAATTGGGATCAGCATAGTCCATGTTCTCTCTCACCCAATTAAAGACCACAACATAATGATTTACCTGTTCTTGCAGCTCTGCCAGGCGATGAGCCCTTTCTTCCTCCGAGTCGGAGCTTTCACTTTCTTCCTCCTCCTCATCTTCATCCTCCTCCTCCTCCTCCGAGGAACTCTCACTGCTACTTTCCTCACTGGAGGACTCTGAAGAGGATTTGGCTAACCCAGGAGGCAAGACAGTAGAGACGGGTAAAGGCCCTGGCTCCAGTGGCTCATCTGGCATCTTGGCATAGCGGAACTCAAACACATCCTAAAAAGACAGGTGGAATCAAAACGGTGTTCAACTAATGCCCAACCACCCAGCACACTAGCTCCTACTTTATAAAGAATGGCAAAGTCTTACAAGTTTTGACATCACAGCAAAAATTAAACTCTCCCTATACGCAGTTACTGTGGAGTAAGTTAAACCTCAGCTTTTACGCTCACCTGTAACTTCCGTGCCATAGCCACCACATCATGGTCCGGAGGATTGTACTTATAGCAGTTGGAGAACATAAGCCGTACATCAGCAGCAAACTCCTGAGCATCCCGGTAATCACGGTTCTCCATCTTCCGCTGCAGAAGGAGGCAGCATGAGAAGCTGCACAGAGTCTCATCTTTCCCTGCCAACCCGACTCAAGAGCAGCCCTCTCTTGAAACAAGTGGGGATGACCTTAAGGATCTGTGCCCTGGGGTTCAAGTTTGAAGTCCAAGGATTTGGGGTAGGTTTGAAGAAATATCTATGTCTAGAAGAAAACATTTCTAAGTGACCAAGGCCATCTCTCTCCCGTCACGTTTCCCTAACCCAACTCTTATCCTTATTGTAACAGACAAGGACTTCAAAGTATGTGACCTTGTACAACTTTGTAAGATACACTGAATGAAAAACTACCATGTTCCTTCCCACAAGGAGAAATGGACATTGCTTTATTGGTCACTAGGCTCCAACCACTGCCTGAGCATCCCATCTGCCCCATGCAGTGGGTACCTTGACAGTGCTGAGGTCCATGGGGTGTTTAATGATGTCATGGTAATCATGAAGGCCAAGAGCAGAAGCGTCCACTGGTTTATAGAAAGGCCAGGCATAGGCAGCATGCTTCTTAGAGAGCAACTCTTTCAAGATGCCATTGCAGTGTTTCAACTGTTCTGACAACTTTCCTTTCTTAGAGCTCTGGTGTTGCTGTTGCGAGTCAGGCAAGTCTTTTCGTGGGGGTTTGATTGGGCGGCCACTCTCTCTGCGCATAGGAGGGAGTCGTGCTGCCTTTGGCTCGAGACTCCCAGGAGGACTAGCTGGGGAACCAGGAGCCAGGATGGCTGTAGGCGTAGGGGTGGTAGTATCTGCTTTCCGTTTAACGCCTTTTTTCTGTAGTAGAGAGATGGAAGGGATCATCATTCCAGGTCCATTTCTTTTAACACATTTTCCTCCTAGTCATCCTGCACAATCAATCTACTGATGTATACCTTGGCAAGGGGCTGAGCTGGAGGAGCTGCTGATACAGCAAGGAGTGGGGGTCCAGCAGAATGCAGGGACTTAAGAAGAGGAGAAGAGATGACTGATGGGTGGGGAATGTTGAGGACAGTGGTAGGTATTTCAGGTGGTGGTGTATACAGGGCTGTATGCGACACAGAAGAGACAGCAGGCACCTGATGGGCACTGGTAATACTGCCCTGGAGTGCTACAAAACAGTAACAGAAAACAAGTAAGTTTTGTTCATTCTTATCTTCAGGTCACCTGAATAGCTTTCTTGTCTTTAGGTTACCACTTCCTACCTGCTAACTTGGCCCCCTTCTTATGGCTGTTTTTAGGGATGGTCACCATAAGCTCTTGCTCCTCTTGTGGCATTGATGCCACTTTCTGTAAGAAGATCTTTTCCAGTGTCTGTGCCATTAGGACAATATCATCGGTGGGCTGCAGGAACAAGCACAAAAAAGATCCAATTGCTAGCACAAGCTACCATCTCCAGAAGAGTTCCCAGCCCAGGGCATCATGCCCCCTCACTAGTACTTAAGATCATCACACCAAACGAACCCCCACCATCTGAAAATACAAGAGCAGAGCTGGTGAGTTACAGATCCCGCTCTTCTCAGGCCTCTGGGGCTTTCTGAGAAACAGGGCCACCATCCCCAAATACGAAATGTGTTCTACTTAAATAACTTAATTATAGGAACACTGAAGCCACATCTAATAGCACCATTTGGAGGTCAGGCCTTCTTAGACCTTGACTAGTTGGAGTGCATTTCCAGCAGCGTTGGGTCTAAGAACCAGAGTACTGCCTCTCAGCAGCTGCTACATAAACTTACCTTGTTATAAATGTAACAGTTGGTAAACATGGTATTAAAATCCTGCATACATTCTGAGGCAGCCCAGTAGTAATTGTTTTCAAGTCTCCTCTTGATAGTGCCCATGTCCATAGGCTGTTTTATAATTTTGTGATAATCCTAAAGAAAGATGTCCTAGGTCAGAGCCACGGGAAAATGTCTGTTCTAGGGTAACTATCAACAAGACAAACAGATACATACGCCCACACGCACACCCTAGCCGCTAAGGAGTGTTGCCCACACTGCGGCCCCAATTAAACTATGGGCTAGGAAAATTAGGTTTTTAATTCCCACTAGGAGGTCCCTGATACCTTTTCTCTAGCCACCCACCTCCCACCCACTGTGGAAACTTCCCATCCTGTGACATTACCTCTGGGAATGGCTATCCATGGGCTGCATGAGGGAAAGGAAGAAGCTAAGAATTTTGGCCACCGTGGTCCTCTCCCAACCAGGGGTGGGAATCTGTAAAATGGAGCCAGGGCACAAAAGTTAAGGGACACATGGAGGCAAGATGAGAAATGCCAAGATAGAGATAACAAGCACAAAGGATCAAGAATCCAGAACTCTGGTGGCTATTTGCTCTAAGAGGATGGGGACTCCCTAGGGGCCGCAGCACCTACACTTGGTAGCCCACCCCCACTCACACATTCCAGCTCATTCCCATCCGCCCCCCAAACCAGCCTCTTACTCACAGGCAGACCCAGCTTCACGGCGTCCACAGGCTGCCGGAATGGCCATGCAAACTGATGCTTCCACAAAGCCTTCATTACTACCTTGTGCAGGTACTGCAGTTGGTTTGTTACCCGTCCTGGCTTTTTGGGATTGGACACCTCAGGGGGAGGTGGGTTGGCAGGGGCCAGTTGTAAAGCTGGTACAGAAGCCATTGTGGGGCTCTCGAATCCCTCATACAACAGAGAAGGCTTTCGAATCCTTTTCCCTGGTGCTGCAGCCTCTGGGCCCAGCCCCAGTAACCCTGCATTCCCTTCCCCAGGGAGCCTGCAAAAAGGGGAAGCAGAATTAGATGTGGTAATAACATGAAAGATCAAGAATTTGTGGCTAACTTGCACTATGCAACCCTTAAAAGCCAGGCTTTGGCTGCCATAAGGTACACAGTGAAGTGAATTGCAAAGAACCAGGAGTCAACTAAACTCAACAGTAGTTTTTGCCCACCTTTATCTAGCTTACACCCGAGCATGACGAGCTTCTTGGTTAAAATAAATACAAAACCAATGTCACATGACAACTCTAGCCTTACAGAAAGGACTCTGAGGCAAAAATGGGTGGAGCTAAGAAAGTGAAGCTTCATCCTCAGTAGGGACTTAATGGTTGCCATGGTGGTTGAGACAGAGAAGCCAGTGAAAAAGAAAAAGGGAGAATAAATCTCATAAGGATCGACACACCTAGAATTCATCGTGCCATCTTTTCGTCTCTAGGGGGTTCAGGACCAGAGTAGGAACCAGATAATAAAACCAACCTCTTAACCAACTAAGACGCAAGGAAATACTGTCAGACATCCTCCTACAGTAACTGCCAGAACTCCAAAAATTATCAACAAAAAACAAGCCTCCTTCAAAAGGCACAACAGAAAGCACCCTACAGTCAAGGTCAGGGTCAGCAAGTCCTCATTTAGATAGCATGCGCCCCACAAAAACGGTGTCCCTAGTGACTCCCACTGTAGCTCACTCAGACAAGAGGCTAACGGGGGTTCCACCAACAATGCAGGCTCCCTGTGGTCAGTCTAGACCAGGTGTTTCCCTAACGCTAAGTAAGACACTAGACCCAGATCTCATTGTTTACATCTGCAGTGAACTGAGTCTTGGAGCCACCCTCCTTCCCACTGAAGGAAGCTCACTCAACGTTATCCAAACACACCCACCACCGAAAGCAAGCCGACCTTCAACGGCAGCCCATACCTATGTAGCCAACCCAGTCCTGGGCGTGATGGACCCCTCCACCCTGTGGGAATCCTCCGTAGCAAACCCTTAAGCTGTCACCATGGCAACTCTACGAGCATTGAAGTGGCCGCGACCCCCCACAAGCACGATGACAAATCAAGGCTGGAACTGCGCACACCCCCCACCACCCTGCAGTCCAGCTCGTCCTGGCGGAATGGGCCTCCGCGTCGCGCCAGCGCGGAAACTGACAAGCTGCTCAGACGCAGTACCTGGGCCGCCGCCACCGCTTCAAAACCGTCGCAGCCCCCTCCGCGAGCTCGCGTCAACAGCTGCGGCGCGGAAGCGCGCCTCGCCCGCCCGCCGCTCCCCGGAACGCCGCCCCCCAACCCCCTCCCACACACGGTTGGCGGAGACGTACTTGTGGGGAGTCACGTTTTGCAGCATCTTGACCTCAGGGAACCGCCGCCGCTCAGCTGCGTGAAGTCCGGGTGGCCTCGGCTCCCCTCACCGCCGGGCCCAGCATAACCCGGGAAGTGGGGGGAAGGCCGCTGCCCCTGGCCCTCCAGGCGACAGTGTCGCTGCAGGACCGGCGCGAACGCTGTCTCCTGCGCCGTCCTCCGCACAACTCCGGCAGCTTGGCGCGCTCCGCAGGCGGCGACAGCAGGAAAATGGCGGCAGCCTCTGCCGGCCGGCGAACCACAGGAGAACGCAGTCTGCAAGGCCGGCAGTCCCCGACACTGGACACCGCCGTCAATTCGGCCCGCCGCCGGTCGACAGGGGTCCCCTCTTCCTGCCGCGGCCGCCGAGGGGTCCCAGGAGGTCCGTCAGACCTCCGATGGAGGCGGATGAGCACCAGAGGGGGTTTCAGAGAGCCGCCGCCTCCATCTTTGAAATCCTCTTGAGGGCGGAGTAGAGGGGTGGACAGACTCCGAGGACTGGGCGGGGCCCGAGAAAGGGGAGCCTCGGGGGCTTCTATGGGGTCTGCACTGTCCGCCGGGAGCGGTCACGGGCCGGGACGAAGGCCATTTCCAAGCGGATGGACGTGGATTGTACTGGCGGCCCGCGGAGGCTCCACGACTCTGGGTCAGTAGACACAATCCTCCAGCTCGTCCTAGAGGCTGCTCCACTCCAGCGCGAAATGGCGCCGCCGAGCCCCGCGCCAGCGCTTTATATATAGCCGGAGGGGCGGAGCTTCGCTGCTCATGCGCGCCACCCTGCTCGCTCGCTCCCCCGCCCCCTCTGCGCGTGCTCGCTCGCTCACGCGCCTGAAGAAGCAAAGGCGAGGAGGCAGGACCGCCTCTTCGCGGGAGCCTTTCCTATTGGTCCGCTTGAACGATGACGTCACAAACTCCAGTTCCAAGGCGTCGATCACCCAGCAGAAGAGTGCCGCATACAGCCAAGGCGAAGAGGCACCCCGCCATGTCTCCGAGCCAATTGGCTGCGCCATGGCTTGGCGAGCCCTGGGAGAGATGGAGGCCGAACGGCGTGTAGGCGCCATCTCTCCGGGGCCTGCAACACGCTGTCCCCACCTCCAGGTCTGACGGTGCCTTCCCGGGCTTGCAGGCACCGAGTCGCCGCCGATTGCCCGCGACAGGCAGGTCGCGCCATTCGCAGCTTCTTCATTGGCGGCGCGCAGAGTGGGACGGGTCGCGCGGGCGGGGCCGGCGAGGCCGCCGCAGCGGATAATCTGAAAACAAGGAAGACAGACGCCATCTTAGAGGCCGCGGCCTGCTTTTCGGCAGAGACGTCTGAGCGCTCCCCAGTATCCCCGCGACGCAATCTAACGTTGCTGGGCTCCGTGACCCAACACATGACTCTGGACAGAAGTTCCAAGACTAACCTTGCCTTCCCCGAACCAAAGTAACCAGATAACAAAGGTCACGCTCTGCTTTTAAAAATCCTCAACTCTAAAGAGGCGAGGCCACCCCGAGTGTTGCACGTCCAGCGAATCCCCGGGGCCCACACCCTGCCCACCCGTACCTTCAGCTTCTAACGCACTTACCTACCTCACGAACGCACAAGGCGTCCACGGGCCCTAAAAACCTACCTCTGCAAACTTTCCCGGCGTCAGGGTGGGGAGAGCGGGCGCAGCGCGAGGCTCCTTGGCCCCATCCCGCCCCAGCGTGGGCGAACTGACGCCCCCCGCCCCCATCGGGCCGGGAGTCCTCCCCACGGAGCGCCTCTTCCATCGGTCAGCGCCAGGGAGGAGGGCGAGCCGAGGAGGCGGCGGCGCTGCTCTGCAGCCCTCCTCCCTCCCCTCCCCCCCGTAGCCGGACGCCTCCGAGGAGGGGCAGGAGCCATTTTGGGAGTTGTCTCGCCCCCTCCCCTCCCCTCGGCTGTCTTGGGACTCTCGAAACAAGACTTATGTAGGAACCAACCAGGTCTCAAGGACAGATGGCTAAGGCAACTCTGGGCTGCCCCCTCGCAGGAAAATAAAGCATCTACGCACCAGAATGCACCTGTATCTTGCTCCCAGACTCCCCTTTTCGTAGCTAGGAAGACATGTGTGCACGTCTGGGCAGTTACGGTTGGTGAGGGGCTGTAAGGCGGGCTCAGCATCACCAAATTATAGCTCCAACTGGCCTAGGACCTAGAACTGCAGCCAGGCGACCCTCCCTCCACATTAGCCCTCGACCTCGAACCTCGGTCACTGCACTTAACATGGCGGCCAAGCTCCCGTCTTCTGGACCGCAAGATTAATGCAGACCCCGCACAGGGGAAGAGCGCCTCGGAAGCAGAGACCCCTGCACGCCCCGCCGGGGATCAGGCCCGGGTCGCCCGAGTGCGCGCGGCCCCGCCCGGGTGGCTGCGGCGAGCAGGGCAATGACACAGCAACTTTAGAGGCGTCTCCCCTCCCCCTAGCGGCCCAGCCTCCAAACTGGATTTTCAGCACCTGGGCCTCGCGGGTCGGGACCGAAGCCCAACCGCGGTGGGGGTGGGGAGACAAGTCGGGGAGCTGAGAAACTGCCGGGCCTGAGAGGGAAAGGGCAGCCAGGCGAAGCTCCCGTTTCCCTGCATTCCGGAAAATCACTGCGCCCCAGTCATTCCCAGCCCTCCCTGCCCCCACATGAGTCACAGGGGAGGCTGCTGCTACTTAGTAATTTGGAAAAGTAACTCTTTCCTCCTTTCCGTTCCCTCCCCCGCAGCACACAAGGAGGCAACTGTTCGAGGCAGGGGGAGGGGAGGAGGGCGGCAAGAGAGCACGCCACCCGGAGAAACCCTAAACCTTGGGAGGCTGGGAGACCGAGCCGAGCTCCAGACTCGGAGCACGCTTGCTCTCTCCTCCCAGCACCCACCTCGGGCCGGGACTGCGCTCGCAGGCGGCCCCCAGGCTCCCGGCCTGTACGCCCTCCTCCCTACCCCGGGGTAGAGCTAAGACCGCGGAGGGGCCGCGCAGCTGGGCACAGCAGGCCCCACAGGCCGCCGTCCTCGTGAAAAAAGCACACAAACTCGGGTCCAGTCGAGGCAGAGCCTCCATCACGCCATGTGACGACGGCGAGCCTGCCACCCCTTGACACAAAGGGAGCTGAGGGACGCGCCTTCGGCGTCCCTGGGGAGACAGGAGTCGGCGCCAGGGAACCACAGCAGTTCACAAGCAGGGCTGCCAACTCCCGAGCTCTCGCATCCCACGACCAGCACTCCCACTCAGCCTGCCGGGTCGCCCCTTCCCTCGCCCGCCCCCAAAAAGATCCCAGCTCACCTGGCTCCAGATTCCTGCACCCCCAGGGGGCGAGTGCAAGGGGGCACACGCCACCCTCGCCCCTTTGCCCTCCAGTGGGTTCGTAGGCACGAGGTTGGCCATTCCCCTCCCCCCCGGTGGCCCTCTCGGGCTGGCCCCAGTCCACACTCCCATTGGCTGTCAGGTGTTTGAAAGACAAGTCTTTCCCCCTTGGGATTTTTTTCTCCTGAACCCCAAGAATCCTTCTTCCCACTCCCCACCTTTACTTAGGCATTTAAATGACTGACGACGTCCCCGCCCCAGGGGCCCCTGCTCACCTGGATCCAGGAGCCACCGGGGGGGGGCCCTCGAAAGTCGCCCTCAGCCCAGCTGGGGGGGGAAGCACGAAATCCGGGGTGTCAACCCCCCCGGAAGCCGAGAAGGAGTTGGGGGAGGGGGCGTAGCCCCCAGCCCCTCCCTTCCCTAGCCGCTGGGGGTGGGGGAAAGCATCGGGGCCGCGCGGCCACGTCAGCAGCACTCCGACTGGCTGGCCCGGGTCACGTGTCCGCCCCCCCCCCCCCGGCCACGAGGGCGAGGTTTCCGGACACTGTCGAGGGTCGTGGACGGGGTCACAGGGGCTGCATGGCCCGGACCTGTGTCCCGAGACCCCATTCCTCGCTAAGGCTGCTGCCTCGCCAAGTCCCCGGCCTCCCGCGCGCCTGCGGTCGCCCCCGTCCCCCCCACTCGCCTCTCGGTACGGGTTCAGCATGGCTGCCACGGCCCCGAGACGCACAGAGCGCATGCGTAAGGGTGTGTCTGGCCTGGGGGAGGGGATGCAAGGGTCGCGCGGAGAGCCGTGGTGCGCAGGCTCAGTGTGGCCCGAGCCTCGGGGCCGCCTCGCGGCGCGCAATGGGTGGGGCGGGAGCGCGCGGGGCTGTGCCCCGATGGCCTCCCCTCCTAAGTCCCCACCGGGGCGGCGGGAGTAGGTTCTTCCGGCTCCGGTCTGAGGCGGTGCCTGGCACCTTCTGACCAGAGTCCGCGCGGCCCCCATGCTGTGATCCAGGGAGGCACGCGGGGCCTGGCTGCAGCCGCGGGTTTGCAGGGCGAGCCTCCCTGGAGCGGTAGGGTCCGTTTGGATGTTGCACGCTCGAGTTGACGTTTTAATCCGGAGGAGTTGTGGGGTTCCTCGAGTCCCATAAACTGCTTTTTTTTTTTTCTCCTATGAGACTTGAAAATACCCGAAGCCTGCCTTCTACCAAGTTTACCACCAGTTTCTTTCTCTGATCTTGTGCAGGTAGACCATTTAACCGGAAGCTCCCACTGTGAGATTTTTGCCCGTTTTGGACATGATTCTTTCCTGACATTGTCTATGCTCTAAATTTCTGTGGCCAGTCTTACCAGTTTCAGTTTCTCAGTCTTGGATTCAGCCTATTATTGAAGTTTAGGGTAGCAATTTAAAACGTAATGTGATTGACTTAAAATGTGAAGGTCGCGTTTCTCTCTGTCTTCTTTGTCTTTGAAGGATTTCCACTCTCCACCAGCAGACCACCTGTATTCTCCGTGTGTAGACTGGGGTATGCCTCTTCTATTATCAGGGGCTTCGCAGTTGAAGGAAAATTGCTTTTGACTCGGACACCTTTCTCTGTTAACCTAACTTCCTGTCCATTTTCCTCTCTTAGCCAAAAACAAAACCCTATTGGGAATCTACCCTGTCAGTAAGTACTCCGTGGTTTTCTCGCATCCTTTGCACGTCAGGACCTGAACTTACAAGACTCTTCCTACTTGGCTCTCTTATTTCCCACTTCAGTCAGCTCTGAAATTTGACCGCACCTTACCAGCTGCCCATCCCAGGATCCACTTCTGAATTCTCATCTGACCTTTGACTTCTCCCTGACATTGCCCGTGCCATGTCTCCCCCAAAACCCCAGTCTCCCTTTTGTACGTTTGGGTAGCTTGTTCCCGCCATTTGCCTGGACTTCATCTTCAGTGACTCCAGCCGTTCACCTCCCCGTTAGGTTAAGACAGTTCTCTTGAGCGGAACTTCCTTTTAAAAATTCCTGCTTGGATAACCTCCAGACACTGGAGCACGCTCAGAATTGATGTGGCTGTTCAGCGCACCGGACCCGCTGCTGTGTTACTCTGCAGCAGCTTCCAAGTCACAACGTCCTCACCCTTTCTTACATATCTACCTGAATTTACCACTCCTTTCCTTATCTACCTGTGTCCTAAATAACCAGGGAATTGTACCTTTGCTGCATCACCTGGACTAAGTCACTGTCCTATGCATTTGCAACTCGAATTTAAATCAATATTACATGCTATTTAAATTTGTTTCATAGTGGCACCAGCCACATTTTCAAGTTCGCAGTGGCCAGGCATGGTTAGTGGCTGTCACATGAAACCTCATTTCCAGGTTCTCTACCACTGAGCCTTGTCCACGGCCTCGAAATTGTGTATTGGATGCTGGCGCCCTGGGCTTTCCCTCTTGGCCTATGCTAGAATTCTGCTCCTGTGTTATCTGTTAATCCGATGTTGTCAGAAAGGTCTGCGTCCTCTGACAAGCCTCTTGTTAGCCAGTTCCTCTCCAGCCCTGCTCACAGAGCAGTTTCCCAGATGTGTCACATGTTAATGTCATCTTGGATTTTGTCTCAGTGCTTTACACATCTGTTCCTTCTACAACGAGTTGGCTTTCCCTTCATTTAAGCCAACATCTGCGAACAGCTTACTCTCAACACCTAAAGTAAGCTGACGTATTTGGATCCACTTATGATCGTACCTTTTATAGTGAATCGTGATCACCTGCTTCTCCCTTCTATGAGGCTTCATCCTGAGGGTGAGACTATGTTGCGTTGTTGGTGATGGTGTGTGTTTGTGTGTGGACAGGGTCTCACTGTATAGCCCTGGTTGGTCTGGCACTCTGTGTAGACCAGGCTGGCCTTGAACTCACACATGTCCACCTCCCTTTGCTCACTGAGATTAAAGGAGTGCACCACCACGCCTGGCATCGCATCTAGTTTTCAAAGAAAACTAAAAGATGTTGAATCATTTGTCCAAGATCAGACTGTTGCTAAGTAGCAGAGCTAGGATTTGAACCCAAAATCTACTTCTGAGTGGTGTGTTATCAGGGTACACAGCTCTACAGAGTTCCGGGTCTAGGATTGGGACCAAATAATTGAAGATGGGGATAGAGATATGTGAGAGTTATCCATCCTTAAGGTGGTGTTCACATTAAGGTAGGTAAGCTTTCTAAGAAGGGAAAAGTGTGCAGAGCTGTGAGTCAGGGATTAAGCTTTGGTGGTGAGCCTCATACAGGGGATCTAGCTAGGTGTGGTGGCACCTGCTTTTAAATACAGCACTTGGGAGGTAGAAGATTAGGAGTTCAAGGCCAGCCTGGGCTATATACTAAGTATGAAGGTAGGTGTAGACCCTAGAGACCCTGTCCTTAAACAAATAAGCCTTGAGTCTGTGCTTCTGTTCAGATAGTGTCATATTCAGGGTTTCCACTGCTGTGAGCAGACACCTTGACCAAGGCAACTCTTATAAAGGACAACATTAATTGGGGCTGGCTTACAGGTCCAGAGGTTCGATCCATTATCATCAAGGCAGGAAGCATTGCCAACGTCCAGGCAGGCATGGTGCAGGAGGAGCTGAGAGTTCTACATCTTGTTTCAAAGGCAAACAGGAGCCGGGCAGTGGTGGCGCACGCCTTTATTCCCAGCACTCGGGAGGCAGAGGCAGGTGGATTTCTGAGTTCAAGGCCAGCCTGGTCTACAGAGTGAGTTCCAGGACAGCCAGGGCTACACAGAGAAACCCTGTCTCAAAAAAACAAAACAAAACAAAAACAAAAAAACGAAGGCAAACAGGAAAAGACTGGCTTCCAAGCAGCTTGGAGGAAGGTCTCAAAGCCCACGCCCACAATGACATACTTCCTCCAACAAGGCCACACCTCCTAATAGTGCCACTCCCTGGGCCAAGCATCTTCAAAACCACAAATACAGGATAATAAATTCATCCAGTAAGATAGTGGATAAGTACATTGTGATGGGTGCCAAGGGTGGGGGTGGATATTGGAGTCATAGAAGAGTTAGGAGAGGGGGGAAGAAACTTGTAACTGGGCCCTGCATGGTGGTGCACACCTTCAGTCCCAGGATTTAGGCAGCAGAAGCAGATGATCTATGTGAGTTCAAGGCCAGCCTGGTCTACGTACAGAATTCCATTTAAGAATCTATTTAAGGACTGGGAAGGACATGGGATGGGGAATGTATTGAACCAGAGACATTCCTCAGGAGACTACTGAAGTAAGTAAGTACGGACCTTGTCCGTAGAGGTGGTCCACCGCCATCCTGTGTGTGTCCTGTCGTGGGGCCCTTGGTGGAGTCTGGTTTGAATGTGGGTCTGACTTATGCAGGTGTTCACTCTCTAAAGCTGTGCTGTTGTGGCTTTAACAGGACAGGAACCTAATCATGAAGCACATGACATGTCCCTAAGGTGGAGCCCATCATGGAGTCCTGGTGGCTTTATGAGAAGAGGGACTGGGAACCCAGCTCAGCAGTGAGAAGTGCTTGCTGCTCTTCAACTGAGGATCTGAGTTCGGCTCCCAGCACCTTTGAGGCCACTCACAAGGCCCAGGCTCCTAGGGGTCCACTGTCACTTGCACGCACGCACACACACACACACACACACACACACACACACCGTACATAATTTAAAATAATCTTAAACAGCAAAGAAAGAGTGGGATGTGGAGCACTCTCACTTAGTGTGGGGAGCAAACGCATGAGATTACAGGTCAGCTGGCAGGACTTGGTTGAAAGAGTTGCATCTGTTAGGGTAACTCCTACACTGATGACTTAGGTGACTGAGTGGCTGACCGTGTCATTGCCTGAGCCCTGGACTATAGGCGTTGGAAGGTACTGGTAGGGAGCAAGGTAGAGTCTTCTAAACTGATCTGCTTGTGAAATGCTTAATCAGTGTTGGTGAGTGGACCTACTATGTAGACCAGGGTGCCCCTAATCTGTGAGAGTGCTGTTGAGATAAGAGGTGTGGCCCACCACACCAGGCTAACACAGATTCAGCCTAACCCGCATGCCTAGAGTGATCTCATGCAGTTGGCTTTGTTGAAGATAGCAGTGTGGAGAGAGTTGGTGATGATTCTCTATACTCCAGAAATACTAAGCGGTGGTAACTGCTGGGCAGTGGTGGCGCACGCCTTTAATCCCAGCACTTGGGAGGCAGAGGCAGGCGGATTTCTGAGTTCAAGGCCAGCCTGGTCTACAGAGTGAGTTCCAGGACAGCCAGGGCTACACAGAGAATCCCTGTCTTGAGAAAAAAAAAAAGAGGTGATAATGTGCTTGGCTACAATCCAGTCTACTGGGGGTGTACTTGTGTGTCAACTTGATACAAGCTGGAGTTATCACAGAGAAAAGAGCTTCAGGTGAGGAAATGTCTCCATCAGATCCAGGTGTAAGGCATTTTCTCAATTTGTGATTAAGGGATGAGGGCCCCTTGTGGGTGGTGCCATCCCTGGGCTGGTAGTCTTGGGCTCTATAAGAGAGCAGGCTGAGCAAGCCAGGAGAAGTAAGCAAGCCAGTAAGGAACATCTCTCTATGGCCTCTGCATCAGCTCCTGCCTCCTGACCTGCTTGAGTTCCAGTCCTATCTTCCTTTGGTGATGAACAGCAATTGGAAGTGTAAACTGAATAAACCCTTTCCTCCCCAACTTGATTCTTGGTCATGATGTTTTGTGCAGGAATAGAAACCCTGACTAAGACAGGGGATGTACCTAATTCAAGCTGAACCAGTCCAATCTTCTCCCTGAAAGAGTGAGAAAGTTAACACAGACTGGAGGCCTTTGCAGCCTAGGAGTGACAGCTCAAGGCCCATGTGATCACTCTCCAGGTTCCACAAGCTGAGCCAGTATCTATTCTGTAACTCCTTATAAACTACATTAGCCGGGGTTAGCTCCTCCCTCTCTTCTCTTTCTCATCCTCTCCAACCTATTCTGTTCCCTTTTTGAGGAAGTGTCTATTAGCCCAGGCTGGCCTTGAACTCATGACCTTCCTGTCCAGTGCTGGGATTTCTGGCATATACTACCATACCTGGCCTCCAGAGTTGGTTGGTTTCCATGCTAGAAGCGTCTCTTGTTCTTACTGTATTCTGCTGAAGTCAACTTAACAGGTAGCATTTTTACTTTCAGGGGAACATGATTCCCTTCAGACAAAACAGTCTGAGAGGCGGAGATGCTCAACTGTGGAGGTGACCACAGCGGTGGAATGTCAGGGTGGATTCCAGAGCAGAACCTGTGTGGTTCTGCTGGGTTTGGAAGCCTCCAGCAAATGGGCTGAACGGAGAGGGAGGGAGGGAGGCAGGCCATAGATACCGATCAGGGCAATTGCGTTTAGCAAGAAGGACAAAGGTTGAAGACAAAGCCCCAGGGGAGTCCTTAAAGCCAGGTGTGGTGACTCACACCTATAATCCTAGCACTTGAGAGGCTGAGGCAGGAGAATTGATTTGAGTACAAAGCATGTACTATACGGTTTCCTGCAGTCTGGGCTACAAGGAGACTCTACCTCAGAAAAACAAAGCAGCTGGTAGAAAAGTTGTTGAACCCATGCAGTTGGCTGAAAAGGGAATGCCAGAGATGAGAGACCAGGAAGGAAAACTAGAGAGTGCTTCCAGGCATGTCCCGGCCCAGACCAAGTGTGCAGACTGCTTAGAGTCGGCCTGGTGAGAGGCACAGAAATATTGGGGAACTGTCATGTTGAGAGCAAGGAATTTCAGCAGGTGTAAAAGTGGGGGATGCAGATGCACATTGGCTTGTGCTGGGTGGGGAGGCAGGGTGTGTGTGTGTGTGTGTGTGTGTGTGTTAGAAAACACTTGAGAGATGGCTTTGGTGGAGATTGTTGGTAGAATAGTTACAAATGGCTGGGCTTGTTACTATTTATATCTGACTATAGCCAGTGGAGAAAGGTTAGCTAGCCTGCCTCCTCCAGGTAAGGCTGGCTTCCCTTTGCTGGTTGTTACTCTGCTTCTTGTGGAGAACTTGGACCCCTCTGCCTGGTTCCTCCTGTCCTGAGTAACTACACAGTTGGCCACACCTGCTCCTAACACCCCCCCCCCCCCCCCCCTTCTGCTGTCTGCTCAGAAGATCTCGGGACTTCCTGTTGTCTGTGGAGCACACCTGGATTAGTACCCGGCCACAGTTCCTAAGCCCAAGGCAGGAAAGGTGACTGTATCTGGGGCTTCCATTTAATTCTGACCACACATAGATCAGCATTCAGCAAAGTATGGTCCTGTGGCCAACGCCAGCCCACTGCTTGTTTTCTTATGTCCTGGGTGCTAAGAATGGTTTCACATTTTTAAAAATGATTAAAAAAAAAAAAGGCAGGAATGTTTCATGACACACGGACATGTTGTGAAATTTACATTTTAGTATCCATAAATAGAGTTAAGGACAGAACTTCAGGGAAGATCAGTAGAGAGGGAGAGCAGCTGAGGGGTGAGAGAGAGGCAGCCTGGGAGGCCTGAGAAGGGAGGGGCAGAGAGACAAGGGCAGAATCTTGGTCATTCTTTGGTCTAGTTGCCTGGCAGCCAGAGATATTTCTATCTGGTTCTGCACAGAATGTTTTCAGACTCAGGTTTAGAATTCCAGGTGGGTGGCTGGGCTTGTGTTCCCAGAGAGAATGCTTGTCGAGGGTGTGTGAGCCTCCCCTATGGAGTGTCTCCCCTATGGAGTGTTAGAACAATCCCTGCCCAGACACCTATAAACAGACGCAGGTTGCAGTCTTAGTGCTGTTTTGTTTTTGTGTTTGGCTACAGTTGCTACTGTGATGCATCAAAAGGGCCACAGGGGAGATGGCTCAGTGTTTAAGAGCACTGGCTGCTGCTCTTCCAGAGGACAAACTAGGGTTCAATTCCCAGCACCCACATGGCAGCTCATAGTTGTCTGCAACCTCAGTTCCAGGGAATCTGACACCCTCACACAAACATACATGCAGGCAAAACACTAATGTGCATAAAGTAAAATTAAGTAAATTAAAAGGGGGGGGCGGGCACAGGTTTCACAAGTCTCAGAAGCACTGGCAGACCCACCACGTTCACAAAGACTAAGTAACAGCTTAGGTTACTTAATTGCAGTAGGATCTTTTCTCCGCCTCTTCCCCCACCCTCTGTCTCTGTCTCTATCAGACTTGAAGCACACACAGCAACGGTTTCTTCCTCACCTCCCCCTCCGTAGCCCACCACAATCTGGAGTTGACTCCTACTACAATTCGGAGAGTGTGCTCAGTAAGTGCATCTTCCATCTTAAAACTGCCAGATCTGACACTCCCTGCATCTAGAGTGGGGCCAGTGAGCTACCCACTGTGTGCCTCTATCACCTGGGGTAGCCTTCCCTGCTAGGTGTTCCTGGCACCTCCAGATTCTAGGCGATTAGCATATGTGGTGTTAGTTACTCTCTGAAGATCCACCCTCCAGGACTAGGTGCCCCTCCTGGCTTCCTTGTGGATCCTGCCAGCAGTAGGCACTGAAAAAAAAGATCGACGCCGCCCCCCTCCCCCCCCCCCGAAACTTAATGCTTCAGTCGCCAGTCCGGTGACTGACGTTGTGGCCCTTGTTGGGGGAGGTAACCATTGCAGAAGTCTGGACAACAGCTGCTCCTCCAGGCTCCTGAGCTTGGTGGCAGCTTCTCAGCAGATGAATCTCCGCTGCCGCTGGTGTCTCTAGCTGGCTGCTGCAGATGCAGACAGGGCTTCTGGCTCAGGGGCTGGGGTAGTGTCTGCTCCCACAAACCCATCTCTTATGGCTGCAGTTGCAGGCAGCCTCCTCCCTTTGGCTCTTCCTGCCTCTTTAACATCTTTGAAACTGACTTTATATATCTGGTTCTTTCGGTCTAGTGTGCTTGCAAACCCAGGACTGAGGTGGTGGGGTGGGGTGGTGGTGGGGTGTTAAGGCCACTCTGCTATGAGTTTGAGGTCAGCTTCAACTATATAGGGACATCCTGTCTTAACAAAACAAACCACCTGGATTCCAGGCGTGGCTCAATACTCCTGCCTGGATGCTGGGTGGTGGCCGATGAGGTCGGACCCCTACAGTCCTGTCTGTTACCCCCTTTACCTTCAGTGTAGTCTGCTCCGTGATTTGACCCTCTGCTTCATCCTGTGTGCTCATAGCTCCCCAAATCAGACTAGTCAGCCACACCTGGGGTCCCTCTCCTTCCACCTCACCACTTCTGTTCCACAGCACCCCAAATTTAAAGCGTTTAAGATCATATTTTCTCCCCCATTCCTCTTCCTCCTCCTTCCCTCTGCCCCCCCCCCAACCCAGGGCCTCGGAAGTCCTAGACAAACAAGTGCTTCATTACTGGATTTCTCTAACCCACCTAAATCTCTCTTTTTTAGGCAAGTTCTCAGACACAAGCTGTCCTTAAACTCACTTGGTAGCCCTGTAGGCATAAACTTTTTGCAACCTACTTTTAATAAGGGTTCAACCTCTCCTCCAGCCCACCACCCAGAAGAGGTAGAGGAAGAGAAAAATTATGAGGATGGTGGGGGGGGAGTGGGCCTGTTCAGCAAGAGTTCTTTGGGGGTGAGCTCGATCTTCCTTGGCAGCAGTTCAGTGCTGTAACAAAGACCAAATACAATTTAGTAGCTGCAAACCAGTCCTCTAGGCAGGCAGATCCCCGGCATGAACCGGCAGCTACAAAAGCACAAGTCCGTTCAGCAAGCAGACACCAGGCAGCTGTAGTTCAATCCTGAAGAAACCACCAGGCTTCTCCCACTAGCCTGAGGCAAGGCCGCTGAAGCAGGAACCTTATGAGCAGTTCTTGGGCGAGTTTCTCTCAATGGCAGCGTTACCACAGGTTGAGCTCAACAACGCTGTGTAAGGCGAACCAATACATCTGGGTCTTTAGCGAAGAATGGGGAGGCAGAGCAAAGCGAAAGAGTTCAATGCTTGTCCCCGACTGTCTGTGGGGTCACATTTATACCCCTCCTCACGAGTCCTTTCACGTGTCATGTCTGCTGCAGGAAAACAGTGCTTCACGTGTCTACTTTAGCAAGACAGTCTTTCACCTGTGTGCCCCAGCAAACCACCGTTTGACATAACCGCCTTTCCAAAGAACTAGAAGTTTCTACTTCATGGCCCCACCTTGAACTTGCAATCCTGCACCACCAGGCCCAGCTTCATCTTTCAGTAAAGCCCTCCTGAGCCAGCTTCCTCATTATCTCAGCAGCTGGGAGCATTTTCTTTGAGTATAACCTCATCTGGGACCTTCTATCTCAAGCTGTGTGATCAGAAGGAACATTAACATCTTTGCTCTTGACAAATGGAGCTATCGACAGTTGGCCAGTGGTTTTAGGTTTTCTCAAGTTCCAGTGATTTGAGATATCAAAACCATCACTCAAAAATGCTAAATTTGGCTGTTTGTGGTAGCACACTCCTTTAATTCCAGCACTCTGGGAGTCCGAGGCAGGCAAATCTCTATGAGTTCAAAGCCAGCCTGGTCTACATGTTGAGTTCCAGGTCAGCCAGGGCTACACAGTGAGGCCTTTTCTTAAAATAGATGGTGGTGGTGGTGGTGGTGATATTATTTTGTGTCATGCCCTGGCTTTTTATTTGTTCTGTCTCTGTCTCTCTGTCTCTCTCTGACACACAGGACATTGAGCTCAGAACCTGCACATGCTAAGCATCTACCACTGAGCTGCACCACCTGCAGCATGTTTCCTGGCGTCTTCTGTGTTGCCAGCTGAGTCAGTCAGACCCTTTTCATGCTGTGTCATGGCCGGCTCTACTCTGGATTTCTAGGAGCACGTGGGCAGTCTTTACAGCCTTTCATATGAACATCACGGAGGCTGCGAAGGAGAAGAGGCTGCCTTGACCTGAATGCTTTTCTCCTTCCTCAAATTCTGATCGAATTGCTGTTCCTTCCAGATTTTGGGTCCTTTTCTTACTGACATGATAAAATACCCAACAAAAACAACCTAAGGAAGGCAAACCTTGCTGAGCCTCAGTCTGAGGGATCAGTCCATTGTAGTGGGAAAGTTACAGCCTCGGGAGTGAGGGGCAGCTGGCTACAGTGTACGTGGAGTCAAGGGTAGCCAGGGGAATGCTGATATCTAGCTCTTTCCTCTTTAACCCCAGCATTGTGTGTGATGCCAGCCACACTTAGGGTGCCTTCCCATTCTAATTAATCCAACCTAGAAATTCTCCCACAGATGCATCTAGAAGTCTGTTTCCATGGTGATCCTAAATCCCATCAAACTGGCAATCAAGAAGAACCTCACAGCTCCTAGAAGTTGTCCTATGTCCTCTATCCCCCAGCTTCCTAAAACTCCTAAGCTCTTGACCCATTCCTGTGCTGTGGTTCAGGGAATCAAAGACAGGGCCTCAGGCATGCCAGGCAGGAGTCCTCCCCCTGAGCACCACCCCGTCATCCCCAGCCCCTGACACATTCTCAGGTAGACACAATGTATCTATAGCTTAGACTTTTAGCTCCTGAGACAGGACTCTCCCGCCAGTCAGGGTTCCAGCATTGTGACAAAATGACATCACTTAACAGGAAGGCTTGTTCTGGCTCCTGGTTTCAGGCCACGGTCACTTGGTCCCATCATATGGCAATGTGGAACACGGCAGGGTGTGAGCCGTGAGAGGGAGAGGGAAAGGTAATAAGTCTGTCAGGTCACGTCCCCAGTGACTCATGCCTTCCAACGAGGCCTTCCATTCTAAGGTTCTTGCTACCTCCTCATAGCCCCGCCAGCTTGGGGCCAAGCCTTCCCAACAGAAGCCTTCAGGGGACATTTCAAGACGTCAGCAAATGCAAGTCCACAGACATTTCATACACACACACATATCTTTATTGTGGTGGTGAATTCCCCTGGGAACTTTAAAATCCCACAGTGTCTATCACATAGGGAAAGCCTGGTCTTCAGGGTAGGCCCATCAGTAGGATTTCTGGTAGCAAGTATGGACCTCCAAATCCTTTGAATTTGCAGTGACACTCTGGTCCTCCCATCCAGCATGAGAATGTCTTTTTAAATTTTACTTTGTGTATGTGGATGGGAGTGGGGAGTGTTTTTCCCACATGCTTGTGCACCATGTTTGTGCTTGGTGCCTAAGGATGCCAGAAGAGGGCGTCAGATCCCCTGGAACTAGAGTTAAGAGCCACTATGAGCCAGGATGTGGGTGCTGGGAATTGAACCCAGATTTTGTAAAAGGGCGGCCAGTGCTATTAACAGCCGAGCCTCCTCTCTACCCCAAAGATGTCGTTGATCTTCTTTGAAGCCTCATCCACATTTTTCTGATATGAGGCCACCAGGGCATTGGATACTGTTGGACAGCATGAATCCGAGCCACTTGATCACCACCCTGGATGTCCACATCAACAAACCTCTCCTTGTCCAGAAGCCGACCAGTAACTTGTATTTCAGTGTGTGGCTCCATCAGCACCAGGGGGCGCCTGTTCATCTCGATAAAGCTGTTTGCAGGTTGCATTGTACCATGACCCTGTTGTCTTCTGAAGATTCCCATGCACTGGAGAGGACTCTTGGATGGCCTGGCTCCGACAGCAGACCCCAGCCCCTCACCACATGCAGCTGCCATTGGTAGTTTAAGCTAATTGTCAACATGACTGGATTTAGAATCACCATGGAGACATGTGGATGTACATGTGCAAACACCTATGAGGGTGTTTCCAGAAAGGTTTAAGTCAGGAGAAATGACCTGCTCTAAATATGGACTGGGCTCCCTGATTGAATAAAAGAGAAAGAAATACCTTCTTGGGGGTCTCAGAGGAAGAAATGGGGTTTGAGAGCCAAGAGCGACTTCGTCTGCCGCAGTGTTCAGCTAGCAGGTGGCAGGCACTGCTTTTGAACAGCTCTCTACTTCCTGACTCGATGTGACCAGCGGCCTCATGCCTTCCTCGTATATGTGTGCACATATGCACTGTGTTTCATATATATGATAAAGTAGTAATAATGCCAACAATAAGATGTTAAGATAGGAGCCGGCAAGGTGGCTCAGCAGCTCAAAGTGTGTTCTGGTAAAGCTTGCCAACCTGAGTTTGATTCCCAGAACCCACAGTGAAAGGAGACAACCAATCTCTCTCTCTCTCTCTCTCTCTCTCTCTCTCTCTCTCTCTCTCACACACACACACACACACACACACACACACTCCAGGGTTATAAACAGTTGTGAGCTCTGGAAGAACAGTCAGTGTTCTTAACCACTGAGCCATCTCTCCAGCCCCATATCTCCCCTACTTTACTAAGCTACAACGCTCACTTTTTCTCTTACAAGAAGCCCTTTAAAAGCTCACCCTTTGATGTTTCCAAGTCTCCTCCTCTTGCCCTTTGGGGCCACTCTAAGTTAAAACAAAGGTCACCGGAACACAAGAACTCACTGCTGTGACAGTCCAGCCCAAGTAGTAGCTCAGTGACTACACAAGGGGGAGGGGGAGGTATAGCATGAGACCCTGGGCAGATAGATGAATCACACCTGGGGCTGGAGATGTCATGAGGCAAGCCGAGCTCTCCCCAGGAGGCTCAGAACAGTGCAAAATCCAAAACTTGCTATGCTAGGTGTGGTAACCCACGCCTGCAGCCCCAGCCTCAAGGAATGTGAGGCAAGAGGATCACTGAATTGGAGGCCCTACTCGGCTACTTAGCGAGACTGTGTCTGCCCTCCTCAAGCCTTGGGTTCAATTCCCAGCACCAAGTGAACCAGGCACCATGGTGCTTGCCTGTAATCCCAGCACTATGGTTGTGGAGGCTGGAGGATTACAGTGAATTCCAAGCCAGCCTGTGCTACATAGTGAGACCCTATCTCAACCCTTGTTGCAAAACCTTGAGTTCAGTCCCCAACACGGAATTAACTAGGTGTGATAGTGCTTGCCTGTAATCCCAGCACTGGGGAGGTAAAGGCACAGGGATTAGACGTTCAAGGTCATCCTCAGACAATGAGGCCCTGTCTCCCCGACACCCCCCCTCCAAAAAAAAAAACCAAAACAAAAACAATGCAACAAAACACCCCTGCCCTCCGAATTATTTTTCTGTAATTTTCTACTCGATATTTGTAGACTGAAGTTGATTCCAAGTACTAACCTATGGAAGATGCAACCTAAAACGAGAGGCCCGCCGCGCACCTCTTGGAATTTGTAGCCTCACTTCCAACTTTCTTTGGAGAGAGACTTAGGGAGAGCCCTGAGGATTTTGCTGAGAAGGTGCGATCCCGTTCTGGCATTCTGCCGCCAGGCGGCGCTGCTCTGAAGCGCCAGACCGCCACCTGCTGGAGCCCGACCTTCCACCAGGGGGCGGAGGTCTCCAGAGAGGCCCTCCCAGTCCTGCTGGCCCTGGAGCCAAGTCTTCAAGAGGTGCCTGGACCCAAGCTTCTCCTCGGCGACTGATGATGTCAAGCTGTGCCCTTCTGTGATTGGTTTAGCCGAAATAAGACGGGCAGCTATTGGTGATGCTCTGTAGAAACCTGATGGATCTAGAAGAGAGCTAAGCACCGGGGACTCGTAGCTCCCATTTACTTAGGGTGTAAAGGTATGGAGCATGAGCAGAAGTCAGGAGCTGGGCTACTGAGGCTGCTGCGGCTTCTGTGGCTTCTGCCACACTCCTGGGCGGTGCTTGAAGGTAAGACGCTGGCTCCCCTTTGCGATCGTCCCGAGGGCGGTCTAGCCCAGGGGACTCAACCGAGGAGCCTTGGATTTGCTGAGTGCTCGGGCGGGCAGGGCCCTGTGGCAGTGGAAAGGGTAACAGACCCTGAGGGAGAGGGCTACTGTTGACGAATGGCAAGCAATTCAAGTATTTCAAATGTTCAGTCCGTGTGCTAGCCACTTTTCAAATGAAGAAAATGAGACTGCTGGCTTAAAAGACCTGAGCGTGTTCCATTCTCCAAGTGGGGAAATGACAGAGCTGGGGCTTGAGCAAAATAAGAGTTATTGTCTAGCCAAGTGTGGTGGTGCAGGACGGTAATCCCAGCCGTCAAAGTGGAGGCAGCATGATTAAGAGTTCAAGGCCAGCCTCCGCTACATAGCAAGACACAGCCTCAAAAGTCTGCAAAGTTATTTACATTTTCCCAGTCGGGATCCTTCCATAGTCTATTGTCAGCTCACGTTCTTGATGTGTCTCTTAGTTTCTTCTCCAGGAAGGTTGGTGCAGGATGTAAGAACAACCTGGAAGGTCCCTCTTTCAGTGTGTTTGTTATTCTGGATGTTTGCTGAAAACTCTGCTGTCTGGGGGGATTCCTGTCAGGAGTTTCAAAGAAGATTGTTATTTCCTGCAGCCAGGGGTTCAGACCCCCCAATTCTGTCAGCACAAGGTCTGGAGTGTTTAGGTCCAGGAACAGGTTGTCAGAGAGGGCCAGACGCCACTGAAGTGGCCAAGCAGGTCCAGAGACTGGTTTACATTTACACTGTGTCTGGGGTAGCCTGGGGCCACATCATTATGGTTTAGGGAGGCCATGGCCCTTCCCCACACCCCTCAGGGCAGGAGTCACATCCGTGGCTTCTGAATTAGATGAAGGCGTCCACTGTGCTGTGGTCCTGGGCTTGGTGAGGAGTTCAGGCTGACTCTGTGGCCAGTGCCTTTGAGCTGTGCACAGACTCGAGCAGCAGGACTTGGCCTTCTGTACACTTTTTCTTTCTATTTTTGTTTGCTTGGTTTTTCGAGACAGAGACTCCTGGGCCCCAGTCCGGCTGTACGTAGCCAAGGGTGGTCTTTGACTTTAGATCCCCTGCCCACAAATCCAAGGACTGGCATCACAGATGTGAGTCACTATGCCTGACTCTGTACTTCCTAGGTGTACACAGTTGCTTTTTTGGAAAGATTCCTTGATTTTTTCTTTCTTTAACCCCTCTCTCATTGGGAGGAGGAGCCTAAGCAGCAGGTGTAGGAGGGGCTAGGCCATATCTCTGCTCCACCCCCAAAATAGAGACCGCACTGTTTTCTACCTTAAAGAGAAAGTGTGTGTGTGTGTATGTGTGTGTGTGAGTGTGTCCAAGCTCTGAACTTAGTGTCTCTTTGCAGCTTCTACCCCAGTGCTGTGGGATGGCCTCCAGAACCACACATTCCGGCACACTCTGTTCTGCCAGGATGGGATTCCCGGCATAGGGCTCTTTGAGACCTATGACGAGGACGAGCTCTTCTCCTTCGACTTCTCCCAGAACACCAGAGTGCCCCGACTGCCTGAATTTGCTGAGTGGGCTCAGGAACAGGGGGATGCCTCTGCCATTGAGTTTGACAAAGGCTTCTGCGAGATGTTGATGCAGAAAGTGAGCCCACAGCTTGAAGGTCAAATCCCAGTGTCCAGAGGTGAGGGACATGGAGTGGCGTTCGGGGGGTCGCTGTCTTACTCCCCCAAACTTCTCCACACTGTCTCGCACCTCTTCCACCTCCTGGCTTTGCTTCTGGCTTTTCCTCTCCAACACTCTTTCCATCAGCTATAATCTGAACCCTGTGTTTCGAGGTGAGGAGGAGGCAGCAGAAGGCATTGAAATCCATTGAACTTGATGACCCCACTGAATGTCTGCATTCTTCTTACCGCACCTGGCAAGACAGAGGGATGAGCTTGTGTGTGTGTGTGTGTGTGTGTGTGTGTGTGTTTTAATTATTTATTTATTATATGTAAGTACACTGTAGCTGTTTTCGGACACCCCAGAAGAGGGCATCAGATTTCATTACAAATGGTTGTGAGCCATCATGTGGTTGCTGGGAATTGAACTCACGACCTTCGGAAGAGCAGTCAGTGCTCTTAACCACTGAGCCATCTCTCCAACCTAAGCTTGTGTTTTAACAAGAAGCCAGTATCAGATGCCAACCTTGCTACAGACAGGAAGTCAGGGCAGAGGGGTCCGTCCACACGGTGTCCTAGCTGCAGTTTTTGCCGGGGAGACCCTTCTTGGAATCCCAGATGTCCTTATCTCTGTGTTGGTCCCATGTCCCCCTGCCCCTACATGTGTCTCAACTCTCCAAACAGTGGCACTGTCTGAACTTGCCCCTTCTTCTCCTGGCACCCCGCCCCCAGGTTTGCCTGTGGCTGAGGTGTTCACACTGAAGCCCCTGGAATTCGGCAAGCCAAACACGCTGGTTTGTTTCATCAGCAACCTCTTTCCACCGACCCTGACTGTGACCTGGCAGCTTCACTTCGTCTCTGTGGAGGGAGCCAGCCCCACATCCATCTCAGCCGTTGATGGGCTCACCTTCCAGGCTTTCTCTTATTTAAACTTCACACCGGATCCCTTTGACATTTACTCCTGCACTGTGACGCACGAGATTGACCGCTACACAACAATTGCCTATTGGGGTGAGGCCCTTTTCTGTGGAAGTCTGGTCCTTCGTCCTTCGAGGGGTGAAAAGGTGCAGGCCCGTGGGAGGGGCTCTCTCGTTTTCCTTTGACTCTTTGGGTCTAGTCTCCACTCTAGGCAACTTCAGGCTTCCATGATTCAATTCTTCCTTGTTATCCCAGAATCCCAAGTCCCTCGGGTGGAGTGCTCCCCAGTTGGGCTTCCAGGATGACCTCTCCCTTTCTGTTCTAGTACCCCAGAACGCCCTGCCTTCAGATCTCCTGGAGAATGTACTATGTGGTGTGGCCTTTGGCCTCGGTGTTCTGGGCATCATCATGGGCATTGTCTTCTTCATCTGCTCCCAGAGACCTTGCTCAGATGGTAAGTCACCCAGGAAGGTGAGGGAACCAGGGTCAAGAGTGCCAGTGTGGGTGTATGTCAGGATTCTCCTCTTGGTCTAGGGGCCTGTATGCAGCATGCTAGGGCTGTATCCTGGTATCTGGGGACCCTGTTACAGACACAGTTATTGGAGAGCACAGAAACAGCTTGGAGCAGGGAATAAGGTGACCTGGAGACCTGTGAGAATCATGCTTGGAGGTGCCTGAGAACAAGGAGAGTCAGCACTTAGTTGGGGTTGCTGTGAGCTGAGGGGAAACTTCAGAAAGGTAGAGAGAGTCCTTCTGGCGACTTTCCTTCACTCCTCTCTCTCTTCAGATTGATTCTTCCCAAGAAGAGCTTGGAACAGCACAGGCCAGGCCAGCAGGGATGTCCAGGCATCTTGTGCGTACCTGGGTCTCTCATCGGTGCCGAAGTCCTAGGGATCCCTGGGTGTGTGCCAGCGAGCAGGTGTCTAAGGTTCCGCTGCCCCAGGACTTGCATCCAGAAAAGCCTGCATCAGGAGCCCCAGCCCCACTTGACCACTTCCCTCTTCCAGGAAATAAACTTTATTTCTTAACATCATTGTGACCTCTCCCTCCACATATTAGACAATCGTCTACCGCTGAGCTGCACCTCAGCTCACTGTACCTTCTTTTTAGCTCCTGGAATTTGCTTCTGGACCCCTGACCTGAGTGACTTGTCACTTCGGATTCAGCATGCCTTAACCTGGACACAGCTCATTAGGGAGGGAAATGGGAAAACCCTTTCCTCAGCCAAGCTCCGATTCCCTGATCTCAGCGTAGACGAGAGTGCCTTTTATCCCATCAGCTTGCGCATGGGAAGGCAGTTTCCAATAATCTACTCACAAAGTAGTTGAGGAAATTGTATGTGATTTTTGGTTCCCCCGTGCTTTGTTGCCAGTGAACCCGTTTATGGATTCTGCTTTGAGGAAAATCTAGCTCCCTCCACCCCTCGGGATACCTGGGAAAACCGGAGCTCAGGGGAGGTATGCTCCGCCTCCAGCCTCTAGCTGCTCTTTGATTGGTCAGATCAGTTCTGCGCAAACTCTAGGAGCCCCTGAAGTGAAGTGGGAACAACCCGTGAGGATGAAGAAGCTGGGATTATTTCACCTCCCTGTTCAATGGCCTCTTGAACTTTCCTAGGGCGACTGTGTGGCTCTGTCCCGGGCAGATGGTGGGAGCCGGTGGCATACGACTGCTGCTCTCAGTCGTTTCACACACATTTTATTCCTTGCTTTCTGTGGGACATGGGAGTTGTTGCGGAGGCGACTGAGGCTAACTCATAGAATTAGCTTGGTACTGGTAAGGCCATCTCCGTTTTTCACATCGTATGTCTAAGGGACACACATCATCCAGTTCTTCCCTGGCGCTGGCTCTTCCCCTGGACCACGTCATTTCTATGAGCGGAGGGTGTTTTGATAAGGACCTCGGGAATGCATGACTGTCAGTTTCGCTGTGTGCTCTTCGACCAGTGACTTACTGTCTCTGTGCCTTCGTGTCAATTTTCAGTAAAGTTGTTATAAACCTAAAGATTATTTACTTACCTACTCTTGTGATGTTTTTGCATGTGTATGCATGCACAGCCTTGTGGGAGGTAGATACCAGGCATCTTTCAGCCTCCATCCATCTTCCATCTCATTCACCGCGACAGAGTCTCTCATTCAATCCCAGAGCTCACCGACCTGGCTAGTCTTGCTAGCCAGCCTGCTTGGAGCATTTTCTCCCTCTGATTTAGGAGGCTGGGATTACTAGTGGCCGCTGTGTCTTCCTGGCCTCTCCATGGGTTCTGGGTATCCAGCTCTGGTCCTCATGCTTGTGTGCCAAGAGCTTTAATGGTCCAGCGATCTCCCCAGCCCCTCATGCATGCTCGGTAAGTATTCCAACCATTTAACAGTACTCTGGTGCGTCTGTGATCTTAACCTGGGGACTGCCGAGAGCAGTTTCACACGGAGAAAGGGCAGGATAACACTTAGTGACAGCAGGAACTTTCTTCTGCCTTCTTTGCACGTGGGGGGGGGGTATTTTGCCTGCCTATATGCGTGTGTGCCACATACGTGCCTGGTGTCTTCAAAAGCAAGGAGAAGGCATCAGATCCCCTGGTTCTGGAATCACACATGGTTGTAAGCAGCCACATGCATGCTAGGAATCAAACGAGGTCCTCTGGAAGAGCGGACAGTGCTCTGAACTGCTGAGGCCCCTGTTATGCCTTTGACTCTATCTTCAGTATTTGATTTTCTCCCTTGGAGATGCTTTTGTTTTTCTCTTCATTTTAACTTTGTGGATCTGGTCCATATCACTTCCTAGATTTTCCTAGTTCCTGTTCTACTTCAAATGTACCCAGCAGTTTCCTTCCGATCAAAAGGTAAAACTTGTCAGGTCTCACTGTATGGCTCTGTCCAGCTTGGAACTTACCATGTAGACCAAACTGATCTCAAACATACAAGAAATGTATGGCCTCTGCCTCCCAAGTGCTGGGACTAAAGATGTGGTGACACTTTCCCAGATGTTTACGTGCTGTTCTTAGCTCTTGTTAACTCCTCTCTCTGGACCTTAGATAATAGGCTTAGGCTAATTGCTTACCCATCTAATATGTGTGCATAGGGTTCCCAGCTGGCCTCCAGCTTGCTGTGCAGCTGGAATGACCCCCCCCCCCCGCTTCCACTCCTCCCAGCTGCTGGGATTATAGGCAGACACTACCCTGCTTGCCTCTCTCATCAGCCATTCTTGCATCCAAGTAAGAACCAGACTGAAGACTGGTTAGGGTTGAGTGCATTGGGGTGGAGGAATGTGGACCGTAGTGGAGGATCCTACGTCTCCTTAGCTGGAAGCATCAAAAGCTGTCTTTAGCCTGGTGTTCTCTTTCCCTTTTCTTAGAGTTAAAGTCTCTTGTAGCCCAGGCTGGCCTTGAACTTCCGATTTGGCTGAGGATAAGTTTGAATTCCTGGTCTTCCTGACCCCACCCCCAGGTGCTGGGATTGCCTGGATGTGGTTGGCACCTTCTGGAGCAGAGATGGTGCCCAGCAGAAAGCCCATTCCTGGGCAGCCCTCGTTCTTCCCTGACAAAGCCATGCCTGCCTGCTCTGTGGCTCGTTCCCATGCCAACCAACCGCAGGTCCATCCCACACTCAGCTCTTGCTACCCCCCTCCAGTCCCTACCCTATTTTTCTTAGAATTTCCAAAACCAGACTTCCATTTATTTATTTATTTATTTATTTATTTATTTATTTATTTTTCTTACTTTATTTACATTTCAAATGTTTCCCCCTTTCCAGATCTCCCCTTTGGAACCTCCCCATTCCCTCCACCCTCCCCTGCCACCATGGGGGTATTCTCCCACCCACCCACCCACCCACTCTTGTCTTCCCTCCTTGGCATTCCCCTATACTGGGGGATCTAACACCCTCTGGCTCAAGGGCCTCTCCTCCCCCTGATGGCTAACAAGACCCTCCTCTGCTGCATATGTGGCCAGCACCATGGGTCCCTCCATGTGTATTCTTTGGTTGGTGGATCAGTCTCCAGGAGTATCGGGGGGGGGGGGGTCAGGCCAGTTGCCACTGTTGCTGCCTCCCTGGGGATGCAAACTCTCTCAGCTCCTTCAGTCCCTTCTCCAACTCCTCCATCTGGGACCTTACACTCCGCCCTACTGTTGCTTAGAAGTGACTCTTGGGTATTTCGAACTTTTGGGCTGATAACCACTTAACAGTGAGTACATACCATGTTCATTCTTTTGTGACTGCGTTACCTCACTCAGGATGATATTTTCAAGATCCATCCATTTGTCTGCGAATTTCATGAAGTCATTGTTTTTAATAGCTGAGTAATATTCTATTGTGTAAATGTACCACATTTTCTGTATCCATTCCTCTGTGGAGGGACATCTGGGTTGTTTCCAGCTTCTGGCTATTATAAATATGGCTGCTATGAACATAGTGGAGCATGTGTCCTTATTACATGTTGGAGCATCTTCTGGGTATATGCCCAGGAGTGGAATAGCTGGGTCCTCAGGTAGTATTATGTTCATTTTTCTGAGGGTCCGCCAAACTGATTTCCAGAGAGGTTGTATCACCTTGCATTTCGACCAGCAATGGAGGAGTGTTCCTCTTTCTCCACATCCTCTCCAACATCTGCTGTCACCTGAGTTTTTGATCTTAGCCATTCTGACTGGTGTGAGGTGAAATCACAGGGTTGTTTTGATTTGCATTTCCCTGATGACTAAGGATGTTGAACATTTCTTTAGGTGCTTCTTGGCCATTCAAGTTTCCTCAGTTGAGAATTCTCTGTTTAGCTCTCTTCCCCATCTTTTGATAGGGTTATTTGGATCTCTGGAGTCTAGCTTCTTGAGTTCTTTGTATACATTGGATATTAGCCCTCTATCAGATGTAGGATTGGTAAAGATCTTTTCCCAATCTGTCGGTTGCCGTTTTGTCCTATTGACAGTGTCCTTTGCCTTACAGAAGCTTTGTAATTTTATGAGGTCCCATCTGTCGATTCTTGATCTTAGAGCACAAGCCATTGGTGTTTTGTTCAAGAACTTTTCCCCTGTGCCCATGTGTTCTAGACTTTTCCCCACTTTCTCTTCTATTAGATTCAGTGTATCTGTTTTTATGTGGAGGTCCTTGATCCACTTGGACTTGAGCTTTGTACAGGGAGATAGGAATGGATCAATTCGAAATCTACATGTAGACCACCAGTTGAACCAGCACCATTTGTTGAAGATGCTGTCTTTTTTCCACTGTAAGGTTTTAGCTCCTTTGTCAAAGATCAAGTGACCATATGTGTGTGGGTTCACTTCTGGGTCTTCAATTCTATTCCATTGATCTACCTGCCTGTCACTGTACCAATACCATGCAGTTTTTATCACCACTGCTCTGTAGTACAGCTTGAAGTCAGGGAGGCTGATTCCCCCAGAAGTCCTTTTATTGATGAGAATAGTTTTTGCTATCCTGGGTTTTTTGTTATTCCATATGAATTTAAGAATTGCTCTTTCTAGGTCTATGAAGAATTGAGTTGGGATTTTGATGGGGATTGCATTGAATCTGTAGATTGCTTTCGGCAAAACCAGACTTCCTAAGGGACACTTTCTTGTTTCTTGATAGTAATTTTTTTTTTTTTAACCAACAAGCTTGTAATTTCCTCTTCAGAGGTCTGAGAACGGCTATCAGAGCTGTCTTTGTCTCCAATAACACCCGGAGTCACTGGCGACAAGGTGGTGCTGGCAGGATCTTGTGGCGTGGGCTTTTTGTGTATCGATCGTGAAGCGGAACGCCTTTCCACGGGCTTCTTTCTCAGTTACTGATTCAGACATTTCTGTCAAAGTTTGTCATCTTGAGACAGAATCTCATGTAGCTGAGATGGCCTTGATCCCTGATCCCTGGCTCCAACCTCCCAAGCACTGGGACTTCAGGATACCACCATGCCATTCTGTCAATTTTTAAACTGTATGTTCAGCTGAAAATACCTTCTGCTGTGCATTGTGGTACACGACTGTAATCCCAGCATCTGGGAGGCTGAGGCAGGAGCATCACCAAAGTTCAAGGCCACCCTTGGCTGCATAGTGAGGCTCTGTCTCCAAAAAAAAAAAAAACTGCCAGTTGACCAGTCTCCAGTGACATCTAGATATAATTGATAATTGATTCCCTGAACAGAATTATTTAGTTTTGGCTGTTAGAGCCCTGTGGGCAAGTGATTGACTGGTCTAGCTTTTTTTTTTTTTTCTGTCACAAAATGGATCCTTGAATTAAAACCATCTGTCCAGAAGAGGAAGCTGAGAGCTTACATGGAATGAATTCAGGAAATGCCTAGAAGAGATTCATATGGTTAAGGCCACATTCCTACGGAAAACACAGGGCCACATTTGTGACTTCCCATAATGTCAACTCCAGTGACAGTATCAATATTGGCACCCGTTTCTGTTTCCAGTGACCCCACCCCCTTGTGGGACTCTAGTAGCTCCTTCCAGCACTGCCAGGCTCAGGAGCTAAGGGGAGCCAGAACTAGACGATAGTGCCGCCTCTTCCATGTGAATCCAGCCTGCTAACCAAGGCCTACCTCTATGCCTCCTCCAGGGAGGATGCCCTGCCCACCAGCCTGTGGTGAGCTCTCCTCCCTCCCTCCTTATTGCTGAATAGCCTTGACATCAAGTTTTCTTCCACTTCCTACCTGGCCTCAGATGGGATGATGTGGGAGTGGAGATCCCATCTTTCTCAGCTCTGGCAAATGATTTCCTACAATGCTTGGTACAAACCCCTCAGCGTTAGTCCACTGCAGGCATGTGGGAGCCAGGCCAGGGAAAGATGTGTGGGTCTTCGTGTAGTGGCCTTCAAAGAATGGTCCATGGGGCCCTGGCTGGAGGTCCTATTGTTAACTGTACCAGTAAACAGACACGGTGTGTGTGTGTGTAGAAGGAACCGCTTTGCTGAGCACAGGTCTCTGGGGTTTCCGTTCTGACTCTAAAACCTTCCGTCCATGTTCACATGAATATGGAAGTGAAATCTCCTACGGCTTCCTGTGGTGTCTCACGAGGTTTCACATCTCCTTTGACTGCTGGAGCAGAGAGCTACTAGACTCCGAGGGGACTCCACTCAGTCTCACTGCCGTGGCCACGCCCATGAGGAGGAGGGTGCAACAGGAGGGATGCTCTGCAGGCCATCTCTCATGGCTGCAGGTGGTAGACAAGGGGGTCAAGACCTCATTCCCGAAATTCCCTTGAGAGCATGCCTGGAAGAGAGGGCTTGGTGACTGGGAGTCACTTGTTTTATTTTGGAGCTGTCTTAACAGCAAGTAGGGGAGAGAGAGAGAGAGAGAGAGAGAGAGAGAGAGAGAGAGAGAGAGAACATGGGAGGGAGGGAGGGGGAGGGAGATAGATAGAGGGGGGAGGAGGGGGAGTGGGCTGGGGGCGGGGGTGTGTGGAGGGTTGGGGTGACTGTGGCTCCTCTTCCCCTTTTTTCCAGCAGAGGTGTCACCAACCTTGGTTATCTGGGTTCTTCCCAGGCCTGGATGAAGGGAGTGTGTGTCTGTGTGTGTGAGTGTGTGTGTCTGTGTCTTTGTGTTCGTGTTCGTGTGCGTGTGTGTGTGTGTGTGTGTGTGTTTATGTGGTCAGTTTAAGATTTTTATATGTGTAGAAGACACTATCAGTTGTGCAATTCACAGTCTGATGGAAGAGGCAATTGCCTTTTAAAATCTCTGGGTGGAATTCTTGGCACACACACACATAAAGTACACTAAGATCTGGGAGATGGCTCAGTTGGTAAACGGCTTCCTGCAGAAGCCTGAATGTCTGAGTTCAATCCCTGGGACCCACATTAAAACCAAAACCAAAACTAAAACCAAACCCTCCCCCCGCCCCCCAAAAAAAGCCAGACATGGTTGTGCACAGCTGTGGCTCCATTGCTGCAAAGTCAGAGGCAGGTGTGTCCCGGGGCTAGCCCAGCCTACTTGGCCAGCTCCAGGTCAGTGAGAGATCCTGTCTCAAACAACAACAACTGATAATACCGATAATGTGACCTCTGCACACATTTGCACATAGGTGCGTGCATGCCTGTATACACACAAGCACATGTGTGCACATGTGCGTACACACCCAGGTGTTGTCAGTAGATGATGTCATTTCCAGGAGAATAGCAGGGGCGCCACATCTCCCTATGGTAGCATCTTCGTAATCCAGAGATCGGCTCAACAGAGTGGAGCACCGGGCAGGGGCACATTCAGGGACGCAGAGACTCCAGCGGGGAAGACACTTGAGCTTTGGGCCTGAGATCAGCTTTTCACCAAGAGCATCAGTGGAGCTGCCCTAGAGAGGGTTGGGTGCTGGAGCATAGTGTTTCCATGGCTCCCAAAGCAGCTCCTACAGCCTAGGAGGAAACGAAGCCCGGGAAGCAGCCCAGGAGGGAATGAGTTTTCCAGGCCGGCTCCTGCCCTCTGAGGTCAGACTGCTTTCTGTCCTCAGAGTCCTGCTCTGACACAAGGCAACGGTGTACACTATCTGTACCTCCTTCCTTCCCCACGGTCTTGCCTCTGCCACCTGTGTCCTCCTCAGTGACAGGACAGACCAGGGGTGTATGCAATATCTCTTAGGGGACCTCCCTTTCAGAGATGAAGGTTGTCTAGAAGTGGCTTTTTTGGAAGTGTGTGAGAGAAGAAAGTCAACCCAGTGGGCAGGGCAGGCTTGTATATCCTGGAAATGCTTCAGTGACAATCCCCAGGAACCTCAGGAAACCATCTACAAGGTCCTGTCCTTAAAGCCTAGGGCACAATGAGGTTTACCTAGTAACTGATGATGCTAGGGTGAGCCACTCAGTGATTGGTCTGACCCGCCTACCCAGCTAATCTAAATCTAACCACTCCCTTTAGGACCCGGGATTTGGTTGAGTTAGTGGGTGCAAGTTTAGGATCTAAGGAGGAGCTGATTGACCTGGGGCCACATCGGCAGCAAGGAGCAAGGGACCTGAGCAACGTACCATATTTATCTCAGTGTGTGGAGATCATTAGTCCAGGCTGGAGCAGGAGAGGCCCCGAGGCCCCTGCGTGAGGTGGCCCAGGGGCCTGACCTTCCTGCACCTTTAGAGAGTGGAACATGGCTGCGCTCTGGCCGCTGCTGCTGGCCCTCAGTCTGGGCTCTATGGGAGCAGGTAAGGTCCTCTCCTGAACCTTCTCTCTCCTGCTCCTGTTTGGGGTAAAACATGTTCATTTTTGCTAGCAGGTTTGAGTGCCCCAGACTAGCCAGAATGTGGCACTCCTCTAGCCCTGAGGACTGTATTTTATAGCAAATTTAATAATGAGCCATTCTCGTAGATTATGTAATGGATGCTCCTGCTGGGACATAGGTTAGGACTGGGTACTGCTGGGTCCTGGTTCCTAACATGCCTGGCATGTCGTAAGTGCTCTGTGACACCAAAAGTCAAGAATATTTCCAGCACAGAGCGAGACTGACTGTTTTTCTTGACTCTGTTTCTTTTCTCTCCTTTCCCTTCTTTTCCTCCCATTCCCTTTGTCTGTCTGTCTGTCATTGGAGACAGTCAAGCTCTATAGCCAGACTAACCTTAAACTTGTGGTAATCCTCCTGCATCGGTGCTGGAATCACAAGGGTGCCAACCACATTATCCTCTCATGTGCCAATAACGAGCTGCTCTGAAGGTCTGCTTGGGGTGGACAGCCGTGCATACCACACAGGAATGTTGGGCTGCCCTCCCTTGTCATCCATCTCACATACAGGAGAAACAAGGCTAATAGTTTTCAGCTTTGTGCACATGAATCTCAAGCTCATTCCCAGAACTGATGCCTCTGGCGGATGTGGGCGTCAATCACATCATACTGTATCGGTTGAAAAGTGGGATTCTTTAAAATGTCTTTTCTGTGTTTTGTTTTGTTTGTTGTTGTTGTGTCAGGAAAGCCTGGTAAACTGAGTTATTTAAATGTATTACCTTTAAATACTGCAGGTGGAAAGCAACGGCCTCGCTTAGTGTCAGGGCCTTGGAGGGATGGCTCAGCAATCAAGAGAACTGGGTGCCTTTGCAGAGGACCCAGGTTCAATTCCCAGCACCCACCTCAAGCACAAGTAGGAAGCCCCAGGATTACCACAACTTCCTGTGCAAATAGACCACTATTCTTCATTTATTTTAGGAGTTTAAAAACATTTTTCTTCCCTGCTTCTCTGTCTCTGTCTGTCTGTTTCTCTGTCTCTCTGTCTCTGCCTGTTTCTCTCTTGGTCTCTCTGTCTCTGTCTCTCTGTCTTTGTCTGTCTGCCTGCCTGTCTCCCCCCCCTTTCTCTCTGTCTGTTTGTCTCTCTGTCTCTGTCTCTTCTCTCTGTCTCTGTCTCTCTGTCTCTCTCTCTCTCTCTCTCTCTCTCTCTCTCTGTGCATGCTCTCACCCCTGCTTATCTGCATGTGCACCACATCTGTGTAGTGTCTGAGGAGGCCAGAAGGGCATCAGACTCTCTGGAACTGGGGTCACAGGGAGCCGCTGGGGATGGGTGCTCCAGTTGGAACCCTGGTCTTCTGCAAGAGCAGCCTCTGCTCTTGAACACCCAGCCACATCTCTATCCCCATGAGGAATATTTTAAAGAACAAAGGGTTCGTAGGACAATGTCCAGACAGAGCCCAGGTGCAGTAGCTTCTGTCCCCTAGAAGGGGTGTTTTGGCTTCGTCAAATAGACAGGATTTGTTTTTAATCCAGCCTCCAGTCCTCTTCTGGCTGCTCCAGGATGGAGATTTTAAGTCTCAGGCTTCTAAAGGTGGCTCCATCTTTCCACTGACAGGCCCCACCCCAGGGTTCTGCCAAAATTGACCTCATTAGAACAAGAGACCCTGCGGTCACTCAGTTCCAGGGGCTTCAGGGCTCTGTGTCAGGAACCAAATTAAAAACTAGAGATTAGGGCAGAAAGTGCATCTCCTCCCCTCTTCCCACCATAAGCAGTCATAAGGGTTTTTAGCAACTTTGGGTCAGGACCTGCGGGCAGAGGCCATATTTGCAATCGTGCTGTGAAGACTCTGATCTGCCTTCCCTTCTCTGGCTCCTCCAGGTGGCTTTGTGGCTCATGTGGAAAGCACATGCTTGCTGGATGATGATGGGACCCCAAAAGACTTCACATACTGTATTTCCTTCAACAAAGATCTGCTGGCCTGCTGGGATCCAGATGTGGGACAAATAGTCCCCTGTGAATTTGGGGTGCTGTTTAAATTGGCTGAAATAATTTCAACTATCCTCAACGAAGAAGAGAGCCTGATCCGGCGCCTGCACAATGGGCTTCAGGACTGCAGCACGCACACCCAGCCCTTCTGGAATGTGCTGACCCACAGAACGAGTGAGCAGAGGGGCAGTCGGGGAGCACAGCCAGGAGGGCAGAGGACAAAGAGATGCTTGAGCGACCTGGAAGAGGGGGCTGGACATAGAGGGAGCAGTGTGGTAATAAGAAATTGATGAGACCAGAGCAGGAGCCACAGCATGTCAGGGTTCAGATCCAAGCCAGAAATCCTCCGATGATGACTTCCCCCAAAATGTTCGTGTCTCTTATTTTTATTTATTTTAATTAAAATTTCCCCCATTACTGGGGATTGAACCTAGGGCCTTGCACATGCCTGGCATTTCTACTATTTGTTCTGAGGCAGGCTGTCCCTAGGTTGCCCAAGTTGGCCTTGAGCTTGTAACTCTCTTGTTTCAGTGTTCCAGTTAGCTGGGATTGCAGGCTTGGGTCCCCAAGCCTGTCTTGTCCCTGGTGTGTTTTTGTTTTTTTTTAGCTCAGATTTTGTTGTTCCATATTAAGAAGGGATGCAGGCCTGGGGAGATCTGGCTGTGCTCCGGGAATCCCAGTACTGTCTCTCTTCCTCTGGAAACCTCTGCATAGAGAATAGCTCATGGGAACTGCTTAAAGTTTGTAACATTGTATAAACTTTGAAGATCTCCGTAGGTCAGAGTGGTGTGTCATAAGATACAGTATCTGAGCCACCTTTCAGCATCACCTGGCCAAGTTTTTTACTCAAGATGCAAGTCCCTGGGTACTACTCTAGACAGGGAGAAAATACCTTGAGTGAAGCCTAGAGAGACTGCAGGGTTTTTTGTTTTGTTTTGAGACTGTATTTTTTAAAAAAGATTTATTTATTTATTTAATGTATGTGAGTACACCGTCGCTGTCTTCAGACACACCAGAAGAGGGCATCGGATCCCATTACAGATGGTTATGAGCCACCATGTGGTTGCTGGGAATTGAACTCAGGACCTCTGGAAGAGCAGTCGGTACTCTTAACCGCTGAGCCATCTCTCTAGCCCAAGAGTCTGTATTTTAACATAATTTCTTGCATTTTCACTTAAAATCTTGCTAAAAAATAGTCGGATAGAGGCAAGCAGGGGCATCACCTGGGGGGGGGGGATAAGCTGGCAGTTTTAGTAATCTCATCAGCAGGCATGGTGGTACAGACCGTAATACCAGCACTTGGGAAGAGGCAGGAGACCAGGATTTAGAATCACCACCAGCCTCAGGGAGTGTGGGCTATGAGACCCCATCTTAGAAAACACACAAGCATGTGGCCATGCAAGATAAGCACAGACCGGGCATTTACCGATCGTGAGCAAACATGACTTTGGAAGAGAAAACAAGGAGGCAATGAGAGAGTAAGAGGAAGCCCGAGAGGCAGGAGTGAGGTCCATTTCCCCTTTCAATCGGTGGCTGCAGACATTTTTGAAAGGATGAAGGGAGACTTCCTTTCCAACCATTACTGCTTCTCCCACGCAGGACCGCCATCTGTCCGAGTAGCCCAAACCACTCCTTTTAACACAAGGGAGCCTGTGATGCTGGCCTGCTACGTCTGGGGCTTCTATCCGGCGGATGTGACCATCACATGGATGAAGAATGGGCAGCTTGTCACTTCCCACAGCAAGGAGAAGACGGCTCAGCCCAACGGAGACTGGTCATACCAGACCGTCGCCCACCTAGCCTTAACCCCTTCCTACGGGGACGTCTACACCTGCGTGGTTCAGCACATCGGGACCTCTGAGCCCATCCGCAGGGACTGGAGTAAGTGTGTGGGAACTCGGGCACTGGTGGTTGGGAAAGGGACATGGATATTTTGGCCGAGGGAGTGAGATGTGCACGGGCGCGTGGTAAGAAGGGGATGCTGGGACCGGAAGTGAGTCTGCAGGAGCCTGTTGAGGGGTTGCAGACTGAAGGTCGCGCCATTGAAAGAAGACAGAAGAAGAAAGGGGCGGGCTTTCCTCTTGGTATAGGGCTGTGCTGAATTTGGGCGGGTATTTTTGAGCATAAGGGGATAGCGCAGCCATGACTGGTAGACATTTTGATGGATGTGTGAAGGGTCTAATCAATAAAGAACTCACTGTTTGAACCCTAGGACTAGTTAAGGTAATGGACGACGGTACAAACCAATTTGGAGATTATTGAAAATCGAGGAAGAAAGAAGAGGAAAGGGCAGCCAGGAAAGACTAGGGAGCTGGGTCCTTGTCAGGCTGCTGAGGCCAGGCCTTCCCCTGTGAGGAGCATTGTTTGCTGCTGGTTCTAGAGAGGCTCTGAGAGGGGATGGCGTCCTGTTTAGGTTTCTATTGCTGTGATGAAACACCATGACCAGAAGCAGACTGGGGAGGAAAATATTTTTTTGGCTTACACCAGCACATCATGATCCATTATTGAAGGCAGTCAGCAGGGAACTCAAGCAGGGCAGGAACCTAAAGGCAGGAGCTGATGCAGAGAACATGGAGGGGTGCTGCTTACTGGCTTGCTCCTTGTAGCTTGCTCACCTGGCTTTCTTATACAACCCAGGACCACCAGCCCAGGGGGCTCTCCCCACAACGGGCTGGGCCCTCCCCCATCAATCACTAATTAAGAAAATACCCTATGCTGTAGGCTTGCCTCCGACTGATCTTACGGAAGCATTTTCTCAATCAAGGATCCCATCTATCAACTGACTCTAGTCTCTGTCAAACCCACACAAAACTAGCTAGCACAGAGGGGAACAAGAAGAGTGGGGAACACGCGTGTGACCCAGGGTAGGTCTCCTTTGTAGGGCACACAAGGGGCTCCTTTGGTGAGAGTTCTGTCTTGATGCTTGATGTTGGGGTAAGAATGCAGGCGGGGGGGGGGGAGGGGAGGGGTTGAAGGGAATGGAAGCAAATTCTGAAGGAAGACACGGGCAGCGTGGCTCAGGGGACTCATACTGTGGAACCTAGGAGGCCCGGAAAGGAGACATTTTAATAGGAAGCTGCTCAGAGCTGAGGTGTGAGTCAGCCCTGCCACGGGAGTGAGGAACTCCTGGTGGCTTGGGGCGGTGTCCCGGGGATGAAGGAACCACAGAGATGCCTTGAGAGGCCCTGGGCTACAGGGAAGCAGAAACTGGGCGGCAACCCTGAGAAGACAGTTATCCCTGTTCTCGTAGTGAATGGCCTGGTTGACCCTTCTAGGTGCAGGCTCCCCGGGACTAAGCTGTAGACATCAATTTTAAGATTTCTTTCATTACTTTGCAGCACCCGGGCTGTCCCCCATCCAGACAGTGAAGGTCTCTGTGTCTGCAGCCACCCTGGGCCTGGGCTTCATCATCTTCTGTGTTGGCTTTTTCAGATGGCGCAAGTCTCATTCCTCCAGTGAGTGATCCCCTGAGCACTCCCCAGTCCTCCCCAGTCCTCCTCTTTCTCCCAGTCTGTCTTGCTTTCTGTCTGTGGCTGATTCTCTTATTCGAACTTCCGGGGTGAAGAACTGAAGAATGCTTGGTTCCTTCATCCACAGGGACTGGTATAATCAAGTATCTTCTTCTTTTAGGCTATACTCCTCTGCCTGGTTCCACCTACCCAGAAGGTAACACTCCTGTTGGGCTTTGTGCTAAGTGGTCCTCAGAAGGGGTGGGGTACACGTTCAGTTAATGGCGCTTGCTTACAATAAGCAGCTTATAACCGGTTGGGGGTGGGCTGGAGGTAGCTCCTTTGTTTTAGGCATTGGTTGGTGGGCATTTTTTGTGTTACTGGTGTCTGAGGGCTCTGGTCCCGGGTGGTCACAGACACAAGTGGTCGGGTGTGTTGCAACATCATGCATTCTTACCACCTGGTTCTGGTTGCTTCTGCAGGACGGCACTAGAGGGCAGAACCCCGAGCTGAGAAGGAGATTCAGACTATTGACGATGCCACCATGCTCCCAGCATCTTCAGGACACCCCATTTTCTTGTCTCATAATGCCTCTGTTCCCCTTCTCCATGTAAATATTAGCAGCTTGGGGTTATTCATAATCAAGTCTGTCTCAGGTGTTTTCCGAGGTGAGCTGATCTGAGGAGGTGGTTCAAGGCCTTCTGAGGGCCCCTCCTCATCACAGAGGGCACTGTGTCATAGGTGATGATCACGCCCAAGAAATAAACTGGTGGAATTACTGGCTTCTCCCAAGTTTGTCCCGGGCTTTGGAGGGACTACAGCAGAGCGTGGTTGAAGTTGATCCTTTCCTGTGACATAGCCAGCGGCCCCTCCGGTCTCCCATCTACATGAAGCAGAACTGGGGGCAACTTTTGAAATTATGACTTGAGGGAAGAAATTGGGCAGTAGTAAGAGGAAGTTGCCCGGTGAGGAAGAGGGAGGGGCTAAAGCTTAGCTCAGAAGAGGCCTTTTGAGACTGCATTTTATCTGCCTGCCCGTGTGCCTGTGTGTGTGCACACACATGCCCATGCCAGAGTGCCTGCCACAGCATACCCGTAGAGCTCCGAGACAATTTGCAGGAGTGGGTTCTCTTCCACTGTGATGGTTCTAGGGTTTGAGCTTAGGGTGTTGGCTTGGCAGCAGGTGCCTTCGCTCAGACCCACCTTGCCAGCCTGTAAGTGATTTTATGAGGGATAATGAATTCATAGTTGCAAAGAACCCGGACTGCACCCAGCATCCCGTGAGCCTGCTGTAGTCACCTTTGCTGTTATTTCTCAGTGTTCAGGTTGTTTCTTCCACAGTGTTAGTGGGAGAAGGAAGACATGGGTCAAGCATTTATGTTTGTAATGCCTTCTCATCTCACAAGGACTCTGTAAAGAACAGACCAAGAAAGTGAAGTCAGTAGGACTAAATCACTTGTCAGAGGCCTAAGGATAAATTCTCCATGGAGTGTGTGTCTACCTGGTAGAAGTCAGAAGCTTATTCTGAAAACCTTCTGTGGATCAGTACACCTCTCTGGAAAGTCACCCTCCTATTCCTGTCTATCCCAAACCCGAGCGAGCGACATCCACCTGCCGGGGAGATTACATCTTTAAGGGAGAAGGGAACTCTGGTGACAAATGTCTTCCAGTGGAGACACAGCCCGGTGTATGGAGCTGCTTTGGGGATTAGAAATGGGAAGTCACCTGCCAGCAAGAGAAAGAAACTTGTGGCCAGGGAACTTGGCTGGCCAAGAGCACCGGCTGCTCTTTCAGAGGACCTGGGTCCTGGGTTCAATGCATAGACCTAGTTGCAAGCAAGACACATGAATAAATTTTTTTTTTTTTTCTGGTTTTCAAGACAGGGTTTCTCTGTGTAGCCCTGGCTGTCCTGGAACTCACTCTGTAGACCAGGCTGGCCTCGAACTCAGAAATCTGCCTGTCTCCGCCTCCCGAGTGCTGGGATTAAAGGCGTGCGCCGCCACCGCCCAGCTGCACCCAGGTTTTTACCATTATCTTTTCATTTCCTTCCTCCTGCAGCCTGTGCTCCGTGATTATGGTTCCTGAGAAGTGTATTTAAAGGCGACCGTTTCCCTCTAAGACCTGTTTCCCCAGAACCTGCTACATTGTCTGTCTGTCTGTCTGTCCTTCCCCCCTCCCACAAGTCCCACATCTAATGGCAACACAATTATGCTAAATTCTCACAGTACTGTTTTTATTTATTTCTAAGCATATCTTTTAGTGTTTTCACTCAAAGATGATGATACATTGAGCCTTTTACTTAGAAATAACTTTAAACTTGTAGAAAAATTGTACCGATACCAAGAACTCTTGGGCTGTGGTGAAGCTCAGTGGTAGGGTGCTTGCTGGCGGGCAGCTGCTGTGAACACACACACACACACACACACACACACACACATACCCCTTATATGCACTTTATCCAGGTTCAAATTCTCATTATTTTGCCTTTTAAAAATTGTTTTAGCCAGTCATGGGGGTGCACACCTTTAGCATCAGCACTCGGGAGGCAGAAGCTGGCAGATCTCCATGAGTTCAAGGCCAGCCTGGTCTATAGAACGGGTTCCAGGACAGCCAGAGCTATATAGAAACCCTGTCTCGAAAAATGAAACAAAACCAAATAAAGAAAATAAAAGTTGTTTAAAAAGGTTTATTTATTTTCTGTGTATGAATGTTTTGACCACATGTCTGTCTGTGTACCATTTGCCTGTGGAAATCAGAAGGTGTTAGATCCCTGGAGCTGGCATTTGAGATGGTTGTGAGCCGCCACATGTGTGCTGGGAAATGTACTTCAATCCTCTGCAAGAGCAACCAGTGCTCTTAACCACAGAGCCATCTCTCCATCCCATTTTGCTTTGCTTAACTTCTTTTAAAGACAGTATTTAAAACTTATCGCTTTGTGTGGATGGGTGTTTTACCCGCATGTATGTCTGTCTGTCCACCATGTGAGTGTGGTGTCCTGAGAGGCAGAGAGTGCATAGCATCCTTGGAATCGGAGTTGTGAACCACTGTGTGGCTGCTGGGAATAGAGTGTGGGTGTTTTTAACTGCTGAGCTATCTCTCTAACCCCGCAATAAAGACTCTTTTTGTGTGCATGCCTCTGTGTATGTGTGTGGTGTATGAGACTGTGTGTACGCTCGTGGGCATCACAGAAGCCAGAGGAGGGTGTTTGGCGCCCTCTCTCTTATCCCTTTTGAGGCAGCGTCTCCCTGGCGGTCCCATTTTGCGAGCTCGACTGGACTCCAGCAGGCCCCAGCAGTCCACCCCCACAGGCCTGCATGGGATGCCTACCTGGTTCCACAAGGCCTGGGACCCAAACTCTGCTCCTCATTTTGCAAATCAAGCACGCCCCCTGGACCATTGCCCCAGCCCCTCAGTGGAGACCCTTATTTCTTTCCTGCTCTCCCTAACCTCCTGCCCTTCAGTCTGGGGTCCTGCATTTCAGCTTTCCTGTCTTTGTGGTAGATTGCAGGCTGTGAGGGTCTGTCAGTTTATTTTTTATGGAGAGGCTTCCTTAATAAGCAAACGTTTTATAACTTCATCGTGTTAATACTTAACATTCTCTCCTTCCTTCCTTCCTAGGGTTTAAGCCTAGGGCTGTCTCCGCGCTAGATAAACATTCCCCACCGTACCATTTTTTCTGTTGCTGTGATAAAACACCATGACAAAAAGAGGAAGAAGGAGCTTGTTTGGGCTTGAGGTTCCAGAAGGTTAGAGTACATTGACAGGGAAGCCACAGCCTTTGGCTGCAGCAGGAAGCTGGCTGGTTACTTTTCATCGACAAACAGGAAGCAGAGAATGTAGGCGGGATGTGGGACAGGGCTATAAGACCTCAAGGCCCATCCAGCGGCACGGCTTCCTCCAGCAAGGCGCCATCACCTACAGGTTCTATGACCTCCCCGACCACGTACATGGAACTAAAGGTCTACACCACCATGCCTGGCTCATATGTATCTTGGAATTTTTTTCTTAGTGTTAAAAAGCTTTTACAAGGTAAGCATCCCTGTGGTATAGTTTCATGTGTGGTAAAGATTCCGCTCTCGAGGCCTGGAATGTTCTGTCCTGCTGCTGACCACCGTTCTGTTGCTAACTCAGACCTGCTACTTTGTTCAAACCAAGTCTTCATGCTTGAAAATACTCAACTTCTATTGTCTGGTATAATTTGGCTTAAAACGTTTCCAGATTTTAGATGGGCAGCGACCTATTTTAAAGCTTCTCGGGGGAGTCCCCAGGGAGGGTAACTTGACTAAAACTCCTGGAACCAAAACTAATAATTCCCACTAAGAAAAAGATTTTTTTTTTTTTTTTTCAAGACAGGGTTTCTCTGTGTAGCCCTGGCTGTCCTAGAACTTACTCTGTAGACCAGGCTGGCCTCGAACTCAGAAATCCACCTGCCTCTGCCTCTCAAGTGCTGGGATTAAAGGCGTGCGCCACCACTGCCTGGCTTAAGAAAAAGATTGTTAATACTGTCCAGCCAATTGGATCACATTGTTCCTATTGATATTAATAGTGTTAAGGTAATTCACATTCTGTCACTGGAGCTAAAGGTTCTGGAACTTGAGGCCTAGGTTAGGCAGCATCTTCCCTGGAGTAACCAAGGCACTGTTGGTGAAGCCCTGCCATTCTGGATGGATTCTTTTTATCTAAATTATATAAAAAAACAACCAATGTGCTGGGCAGTGGTGGCACATGCCTTTAATCCCAGCACTTGGGAGGCAGAGGCAGGTGGATTTCTGAGTTCGAGGCAAGCCTGGTCTACAGAGTGAGTTCCAGGACAGCCAAGTCTACACAGAGAAGCCCTGTCTCAAAAACAACAACAACAACAACAGCAACAACAACAACAAAACCCAAAAAACCCCAAACCAAACCAAACCAAAAACCCAAACTAAAAAAAACAACCAATGTCTGTCATGACAGCAACATCCCTGGTGGACTCACCAAAACTGGCTAAATCTCATCAGTAGATCCAGAAGATCTCAGGGTGTATGTACAAGGCCAAAATGCACATTTATAAAACAGTTCATAAGGCCAGGAAGATGACGGAGTGGGTATAGCCATTTGACCCCAAGCCTGATAACCTGAGGTCCAACCCCAGGACCCTCAGGATGGAAGGGAGAAAAGACTGTACAAACAGTCCTCTGGCATCTAGTCACCTGCTAGAGAATGCATATGCTAGCATGAATACACCAATAAAATGTTTAGAGGGGACCATAGTAAACAGCAAAGGTAACTATAACAAGCACAGGACCTGGACAGAGAGGCCTATAAAGGGCTACACTCTAAAGTTGGGGTAGTTAAGGGTGAATGCTTTTAACCCCAGCACTGAGGAGGCAGAGGCAGGAGGATCTCTGTGAACCTGAGGTCAGCCTGGTCTACATATCGAGTTCCAGGACAGCCAGAGCTACATAGGGAGACCCTAATGGGTCTACCCTTGAAGTCTCTAGGTAGCAAGGATAGCCCTGAGTTCCTGATCCTCTACCACATTTGGAGATCAAACCCAGAGCTTCATGCTAGAAAAACAGTCTACCAACTGACCCCCACTCAAGACACCTCTCTCTCTCCTCTCTCTCCTCTCTTCCCCCTCTCCTCTCTCCCCTCTTTTTCCTCGCTCTCTCTCCTCTCTCTCTCCCTCCTCTCTCCTCTCTCTCTCCTCTCTTCCCCTCTCCTCTCTCCCCTTTTTCCTCTCTCTCTCTCTCCTCTCTCTCTCCTCTCTCCTCCCTCTCTCTCTCTCTCTCTCTCTCTCTCTCTCTCTCTCTCTCTC
>JADRCH010000342.1:560842-588716 GCA_019843965.1 Rhynchomys soricoides | reverse complement strand
CCCTCCCCCCCCCCCCCCCTCAGCTGCCTTTTTGCCTGTGCAGCTCCATCTCTGTCAGACTGTAAAGCTGTCCCTCCCTGGCACTGTTGCCAGAAGTCTGTAAGTAGAAATTGTAACATCCCTTCCCTGGCTAGCATTTGTGCATCCTCCACAGTGGGATCCTTCACATCGCAGACCAGTGTCTTAGAAAACCAGTGTGGATATTTATAAACAAGTAAGTCGCAAAAGATAAACACGATATAAATTATGTGAAAAGATATGTTTGCAATGTCATTAGCTATTAATCCCCTAGTAAGTATAATTTTAGCACACAAAACAAACAACAACAAAACAAAAAAGGAAATGCCCCCAGGGCTGGTGAGTCCGCTCAGCATGTACTTGCCACTAAGTTAAGGACCCAGGGCAGACTCCAGAAGGGACCCCCACAAGTTGTTCTCTGGTTTCTATAATACTGTGGTGTGTGTGCGTCCCCACCCAGAGAATAAACATTAAAGACACTAATAAGATAGCAAACAGCACCTGCCTGTGTATGACCGAGAAGCTAATTTTATGTCACAGCAGAATCTGAAACACTTTTAGAAATAAGACAAACCTGGAATTCTTAAGCTGGTGAAAGTGAAGTGGGTGAAATCCACCAAGGGCCGTCGGGGGTACTCGGGGGTCATGTTATAGCTACACAGAGAGAGAGGGAGGGAGAGAGAGAGAGAGGGAGAGAGGGAGAGAGGGAGACAGAGAGAGAGAGAGAGAGAGAGAGAGAGAGAGAGAGGAGAAACAGATAGACACACACAGAGAGACTGAGAGAGATAGGGGGAGACAGAGATACAGAAGAGACAGATACACACACACACACACAGAGACAGACAGAGAGACAGAAGGGGAGAGAGATAGAGGAAGACAGAGACAGAGAGACAGAAAGAGATAGAGAGAGACAGAGACAGACAGACCAAGAGAGAGGAGAGAGAGAGAGATAGAGGGAGACAGAGAGACAGAGAGAAATAGAGACAGAGATAGGAAGACAGAGAGAGACAGACAGACATGCACACAGAGAAGAGAGATGGGAGAGAGAGACAGAGACATATATATATATATATATATGTCTCTGTCTATATATATATATATATATATATATATAGAGAGAGAGAGAGAGAGAGAGAGAGAGAGAGAGAGAGAGAGAGAACGAGAACACAGGGCAGAGATTCACAGGGAAAAGAGACACGAGGCAGAATCAACCATGAAAACTGACTTTACACTTGCTGGTCAAGCCAGGTTTCCTGCCCACTGTCAGTCTTTGCTGACACCTACAGGTTACAACTTGTTAATGATTTTTAAATGGAAACTTAAACTCTCCCTTTCTTTGTGGGATTCTTTTTCTAGGCAGCCCCAGGCTCAGTGGATTTGAGAGATCCTCTCTTGAATATCCCCCCCCCCATCACATCATTGTCAAAGATTCTGTAAGATTGATCTACTGGTTAGAACGTCCTGGTTGTGGAGAGCTATGGAGCTGAAGATCTAAAGTCAGATTTACCTTGCACTGCCTTTAGAATCTTTACAGTCATTTGGAGTCCACCTCTGAAGCTGATGTGACATCCTGTCCTAGTATCATTTCTGTTGCTGTGGGAAAGTATCCTGACCCTGACACCTCACCCCCCCCCAAATGAGAGGAAAGTTTTGACAATCCCAGGTGACGTCCATCATTGTGGGGAGGTCAAGGCTGCAATTTGAAACAGCTGGTCACTTCACACCTGAAACCAAGAGCAGAGAGACATGAATGTATGCACGCTGCCTGCTTATAGCCAGCTCATCTTCTCTGCCCTTGCATGCTTCAGGATGCCTGCCTAGGGAATGATGCCACCCACAGTGGGCTGGGTCTCCCTACATCAATTAACTTCAGCCAACCCCTCACAAACATGCCCACAAGCCAACCCAATGTAAAATCCTTTATAGAGAGTCCCTTCCCAAATTACTGTGAGTTATGACAGTTAAAACTGTCAATCATATATATCCTTTCGACTATCAGGGGTAAATATTTGAAATATATTAACTTAGCAAACTGCTGGCTTCCACCAATCCCCAAACTCAGAATGCCCTAGGATAGTACCTGGAATCTACAGCAGAGAAAGACTTCTTGTTTTGCTGTAACTCACTTGTCCTGATGTCCCTACTAGTGTATTTGGTGGGTGGCTTGATTTATGACTTCCTACCAAAATGTTTATTTAACCGCCTTCCTGACACTGGGCAAACTGAGTCATTGTCCCTGGGCTGTGGCCATCTACTTATATTTGGCTCAGAAAAACAAAATGTCGTATTCCTTTGAGGTAAGAGGGATGGGTTTTTTTGTTAATAAAATAGATGCTGAAAAACTCAAGGAATTCTGTGGCCACAGTGAAAATTTGGTAAATTAGAACTTTGGTGATACAGGGATGACAACACACAGGCAAAGCTATCCTTTAAGTAAATGCTGGAGACTGGGTATGTCAGGCTGAGTACACCGCTGGCGTGTATCTGGGAGACGGCTCACACTTACGCTCTCTTGATTCCATGTGCTTGCTATGAGATGCAAAGGTTCTAACGGTGACTGATTTCCACGCTCTGTAAACCTAGAAGAGTGGCCGGTTTCCTTTGGAATCTCATTTAGCTGTTGCCGTTTTCCAACTTCATACCGTGGATTCAGGATAATAAAAGAATCAAGCTCTCTCTTCGAAACACTTTTCAAACCTGTGGATTTTCTCACCGGGTAGCCACTACATATTTGTCCACTAGGTGGCGCCAAAAGCATGTGCTTTCACGACTCAGCTTGGCACAGGTACTTATTGAAAGAGCGATCCTAGTATCAAATTTAAAGTGTTGGGGGTTGGAGGGTGGAGGAGACCGGAAAAGTCAAGGCAAAAACAAGAAGCTCAAATCTTGCTTGGTGTACAGGTTAGTTTTGTGTTATCTTGACATGGCTAGGGTCATCTGGGAATAGGACCCTCGACTGAGAAAATGTGTCCATCAGATTGGCCTGTGGACAAATCTGTGGGGCATTTTCTTGATTAATGATTGATGTATCTGTGTGTATCGGTGGAGGGGTACAGCCCACTGTGGGCGGTGCCACCCCTGCGCAGGTGGGCCTCGGCTATATGAAAAGGTGAATGCTGTGGCCTCTGCTGCTTGAGTTCCTGCCCTCACTTGGCTCAGTGATCAACCGGAAACAGGATATGTAAACCATATATGCCCCTTTCCTCCCCATCTTGCTTTTGATTGTGGTGTTTTTCACAGCAACAGAAATTAAACGAGGATATCTGGCAACGTTTCTCTGAGTACAATATTACTAATGTTTTAGTGACTGCGTATGTTTTCAGGACAGGTTAGTCTATATTCTTGGTCCTATTTTGTATCTGACTGTCTATAAGCCTTTTTTTTTTTTAAATACTGATTTATTTACTTTGTATACAATGTTCTGTCTTCGTGGACAGAAGAGGGCACAGAATCTCATTACAGAGGGTTACGAGCCACCACGTGGTTGCTGGGAATTGAACTCAGGACCTCTGGAAGAGCAGTCAGTGCTCTTAACCTCTGAGCCATCTCTCCAGACTATTTTTAGGCACACTTAATTTCTGGGTTTAAAAAGCCTTGCTGATCAGTAGAAACCCAAATGTGTGCTCCATGAGTTGGACAGAAGACAGTGGAGTGGCCAATGTCTTCACGGTCTAAGACGGCTTCCGTTTTCAGAGCAATGCCAGGTGACTGGCCTTGGTAGAATAGTCACACACAGGAAGCTCCTCTCCTCTGATGTCACAGACAGACAATTTTTGCTTTCTTAGGGCCCGACGGCCTCTGTTGTGAGTCACCCGGTTAAAAACTGGGACCCTCGTGAGAAACAACAGAGGGACAAGCCAGGCTTTGTGGAAACGAGCCCACCAGATAATCTTTGCCCTCAGTGTTTGTAGAAAATAAGATAACAGAAAGACAATTATCCATCTAAGCTGACGCTGCCCCCTGTTAGACTGTAGCAGAGGACTTAAAAGTCCACCAGAGGGCTGGAGAGAGCTGCCTTTGCAGAGGTCCCAGGTTTGGTCCCCAGCATCTGCACAGCCCCTCACAACTGTCAGTAACTCCAGATCCAGGGATCTGAACCCTCTTCTGGTCTCCATGAGCAACACACACACCATGGTGCATATACATTCAGGCAAAGCACGCCTACATGTAGAATTAAAACATCTTATAAAACTCATCTGAATATTTTCTTTCTTGTATCCCCCCCCCAAAAAAAAACCCCAGGGCTTCTCTGTCCTGGAACTCACTCTGTAGACCAGGCTGGCCTTGAACTCAGAGATCAATCTGCCTCTGCCTCCTGAGTGCTGGGATTAAAGGTGTATACCACCATGCCTGGCACCTAGGCTGCTTTTGAACCCCAAATCTCCCGGTTTTACTCTTCCAAATGCTAAGATTGCAGGTGTGTGCCACCATATCTCATTTTATCTGAATCTTAAAACAAGCCAGATAGAAGAAATGATAAATACACATAATTACTTTGCAATTTCCATGACAAAGTGCCATGACCAAGGTAAACTTGTAGAAGAGAGTCTATTGGGACTTACAGTTTCATTGGCGATGGCAGCGGGCAGAGTGGCTTAGCTCCATAGCAGTAGGTAGGAGCTCACACCAGATTCACAAGCAGGAGGAAGAGGTGGGGCAGGGAGAGCTAACTGCGAATAGCCTGGGATTCTGAAACCTCAAAGTCTCTCCCCCGCCCAAGCAAACACACTTCTTCCAAGGTCACGCCTCCCAGTCCTTCCCAAACATCTCCTCCCGCTGGAGACAAGGCACCCAGACATATGAGTTTATGGGGGCTATACTTGGACCACCACAAGGTATGAAGCTGAACGGAAACACTTTTGGAAAATGTATTTTTAGAAACTAAGTTTTACTTTTATTTGTATGTGTGCTTCTGTGTTATGTGCTCATAAGTGCAGTGCCCACAGAGGCCAGTAGAGGGCGTCAGATCCCCTGGAGCTGGAGTTACAGGTGGCTGTGAGCTTCATTCATTACAAGGGTGCTGGGAACCAAACTCTGGTCCTCTGTAAGAACAGGATGCTCTCTTAACTGTTGTGGGGTCTCTCCAGCCCCCTCTCTTGTCCTTCGTAACTGTCTATTCTTCCTTGCTCTGTTTATTTGAGATAGGACCTCTCTGTGTACCCAGCCTGGTCTCCCACGTCTACTGTTCCTGCCTCTGCCTCTGAGTGCGGGGCTTGCAGGTGTGCACCACCAGGCCTGGCTGTGTGTGGCTTTTCTTTTCTTCTCTTTGTTTGCTTGCTTTCTTTTTCTTTTTTGGTTTTTTGAGACAGAGTTTCTCTGTGTAGCCCTGGCTGTCCTGGAACTCACTCTGTAGACCAGGCTGGACTCGAACTCAGAAATCAGCCTGCTTCTACCTTCCAAGTGCTGGGATTAAAGGCATGCGCCACCACTGCCTGGCTCTTTCTTTTTTTTCCAACAAGAGTGCTACAAATGCTTTATTGGATTTACACACAGCTAACTGGATATTTCTGGTGTTGTAAATGCAGTTTTAAGGGGTTTTTTTTGTTGTTTTTTTTTAAGCTCTGTCTTTTAGTTTCCTGTTTTACAGCATAAAAACACACAGTAGCAATTAAGGTACCATGTCACACTGACCTTGATGTCAGCAAGACTGTCACAACCAAAACCATTTCTTTGTACATAGTTTTGGGTTTTCCATTTGAACAATTTACAAATGCAAATAATTACTTCTTTGTTTGTCTGCTTGCTTTTTGTTTTTAAAAAAATGGGGGGGGGAGGTCTGGAGAGATGGCTCAGTGGTTAAGAGCACCAGCTGCTCTTCCAGAGGACCTGAGTTCAATTCCTAGCAACCACATGGTGGCTCACAACCATCCGTAATGAGATCCGATGCCCTCTTCTGGTGTGTTTGAAGACAGTGATGTACTCATATGAAATAAATAAATGAATATATCTTTTTTTTTTTAAAAAAAAGTGTGTGTGTGTGCATGTGTGTGTCTGTGTTTGGATTTTCAACAGGAAGTGTAGGACAATGGATAGGAAGTGAATCACATAGATACCCAATAGATGGTGCACCGGCTGGTTGTGTGTCGACTTGACACAAGCTGGAGTTATCACAGAGAAAGGAGCTTCAGATGAGGAAATGCCTCCATGAGATCCAGCTGTAAGGCATTTTCTCAATTAGTGATCAAGGGGGGAGGGCCCCTTGTGGGTGGTGCCATCCCTGGGCTGGTAGTCCTGGGCTCTATAAGAGAGCAAGCTGAGCAAGCCAGGGGAAGCAAGCCAGTAAGGAACATCCCTCCATGGCCTCTGCATCAGCTCCTGCCTCCTGACATGCTTGAGTTCCAGTCCTGACTTCCTTTGGTGATGAACAGCAGCATGGAAATGTAAGTCGAATAAACCCTTTCCTCCCTAACTTGCTTCTTGATCATGATGTTTTGTGTGGGAATAGAAACCCTGACTAAGACAAATGGCATCTGCCCCCTGCCCCAGACCTCCATCCCCAGTTGCTGCTCGCCCTGTGGAGAGGAGCTAGGCTTCCTGCAGAGTTACCTAAGCCACCTGCTTGGCCACTTCTGCCCCAGAAACTCCTCCTGTGACTTCTGCTTCCCCAAAACCAGTCTCTGCTTCTCTTTCCCACTGCCCTTTGCCAGGGAAATGAGTAACAGCATGGATCCCCTTTCCTTCTGTTGCTCTTTTGGGTTGAAGTGTCAGGTGTGTGCATCTGATTGACAGGGCTTAGTTCCTGCATTTGTGCCCTGTCTACAAAAAGGGTGGGGAGGCGGGAAGCAAGTTCTGTTTTACTTCTCCAAGAGAGGAGGACTCACAAAGAAGAGATTGTACCGCACCCTAACCGCTCCGAATCTGAGCATTCATGTAATTGATCAGTGTCCACCCCTCAGACACCTGGAGGCGGTGGTTTGTGACCAGGAGCCCTGGTTTACACTTCACAGGTTCTGTCAGGCAATTGACCTCAGTCCACTGGCAGCTCACCGTGTAGGTTAAAGCTGTTACTGTTGCTTTAGCTGCTGAAGTACGGGATGGCTCACCAACCGGGAAAGTATACTGTGACTTTTCTTCAGGGCTGCTTCGCCCAGTGTCGTTTCTCTGAGATCCATTCATGTGGTGTCACCCACCCATTAACTCCCATCGCCGCCACAGTATTTAATAAGCAACATTTTATTTGCCCATTTTCTGTTTGTTGTGTTGGGGATTGGTTTTAATGCTTTGAATTCTGGCCCCCCCAAGATCGAGACTCTGCCTGTTCAAACGCTGAAGGTCCTTGTCCCCAATTGTTTTTTTGATCGATCGATAAATAGTCAGTGGTCAATGGGTGGGCAGGTAGACTGTGGCGGGACTTTGAGATTTGCGCAGGCTAGGAACTGGGAAAGAGGAAGGAGGCAAAGATCAACATGATGGGGAAGAAGAAAGACCAGACCTAAAGGCCTGCTGACAGGTGAGGATCAGGGAAAGTGGCCACATGGACCACTTCTCCAATTGTGTTTAGGGTAGCAGAGATGAAATATAGATCTGAAGAGATGTTAACTCAGGAGCACCAGAGGAAGTGTTGGTAGCAGTGGGAAGGATTAGAAACACCCAGCCGTTAAGCTAGTCATGGCTTATCAAAATTAAGCTAATGTGTGTGTGTCTTTCTTTCAAGAATTCAGATAGCTCTTGGCTGGGGGTGCGTGTACAACCCACCTCTCAGTAGTTAGCTACCGCTACACTGTTGAGCAGCTGTTTTGTGAAACCATTAGGAAGCAGCCTGTGAGGTGAGTAGCCTGACATCTCACCCCTCAGTATTTTATTACCTGTAATTTAAGAACAGGGACACTGCTACTGCATGACCACCACTCTCTGGACAGTTAAAATTGATGCCATCTTATCTATCACAAACTCTGTGCTGGAATGTCCTCAAAGCACCCGGTGGTAAATGCATGCTGTATTAAGATGCTGTTTTGACTTCATGGTTACCCAGCAACAGATAACTCACATCTTCATGGTTACCTAGTAACAGATAACTAACATCAGGGTGTGTTGCATTTCTGTAGCTGTGGGAAAACATCTCAGATAAACAGACAGAGGGAGGAAAGATTTATTTTGACTCACAGCTTGGGAGATTCTGGCTTAAGATCAACCATGGCTCTTGGCTTGAGGTGAGTGAGGGCATCGTGGTGTGGGAGACATGGTGGGGCAAAACAGTTCCTATCATGGCAGCCAGATAGGAAGGGTGCCAGGACAAGATGAACCCCTCCAAGGCATGACCCCATGACCTACTCTCTCTAACAAGATCCACATCCATCTTTCCAATAATGATGAAGTTATGAGTCCATCGATGGATTAGCCCATTGATTAGGTGTAATCATTTGTGAGCTAATCATCCTTCACTGGCTAAATTCAAGCCATTATACAGGTCATGGTTGTCAGAGTCTGTGTCTGCCGTTCTGTTTGCATTTCATATCTCAGGACCTAACTCCATCCTAGTAGCTGCTATACTTTGGCATCAGAGAACCTTTGTAAGGTTGTCCAGGCAATGGCTCCACAGCTTCATAGCCCCCATCAGTAGACTGAAGACTTGGTCCACCTTTGTGTCTGCTCTGGACCTTAGGAGAGAGGTTATCCTGAAATGGCTACAGAGATTAACATCTCAGGAGTTAAGAGTACTGCTTCTCTGGAGGACCCAGGTTTGGCTCTGAGCATCACACGGGATAGATCGCAACTGCTCATTACTCTAGCCCAGGAGGCTCATCACTCTTTTCTGGGCATGCCAGGTACACAAACATGAGACTTTAAATGAAAGAGGACGGTAGAAACCTTTTATTTGTGTCTTGAGTTCAGATAAAGAACTTTAATCTTATTCCTTGTCTTCTGTATGTTCCAGGGTAGTCAGGAGCAGACAGAGATTAGGACAAAAAATTCAACTCAATCGTTCAATGGTCATGTGGTTTCCGTCTTATCTAAGCACCTCTTGTAGGTTCCCTTGGATGTAGGAATCCAACACCTGAGCGATGATTCATTTCCAACTGGTAATACTCAGTTCATTTCTTCCCTTAATATCTAAGTGGTGCTTATCTTGAAGTTTCAGCAGAGCCCTGTGGTGGCTCATTTGGGGCCAATTTGTCTGAGCTATGGCTATGGCTTTCTCTGGTTTAGGCAATAGTCTAGTTGTTGACATGAAGGTGTGAGGTATAATCTCAGTTGTCAACTTGGTGAGAACTGGAATTACCTGGGAGACAGACCTCTGGGCATACTTGGGTGTTTATTTTGAGTAGTTCAGTTAAAGTAGAATTATCTGTCCACTATGGGTGGCACCATTCCCTAGAGTGGGGTCCTAGACTGTATAAAAGCCCTCTTCTGGCTTTTGTGGCCACCTGAACTCACCTGCAATTATAAATACACACACAATTTAAAAGAAAATAAATCTTAAAAGATAAGGAGAAACAAGCTGAGCACAGGAATTCTTTGTTCTCTATTTCCTGACCGTGGACATTATGAGCAGCTGAGTAAAAATTTCTGTTGCTTTGACTTTTCCACCATGATGACACATTACACTGTGAGCCAAAGGGAATGTCCTCATGTTGCCTGTTAGGGTGTCTTATCACAGCATCAGGAAAAGTAACAGAGACAGAAGGTTTTCTTAAAACCAACATTTAAGCAGAAAAAAAAAAATTTAAGGAAAGCAGTCGCCCTCTTCTGGCCTCCATGGGTACTGCATGCACATGGTGTACATACAAGCAGATACACACGTAAAATAAAGTGGTTTTTTTAAAAAAAGGTATGTGGGAAGAGCCCTGCCAGTGAGAGGGTAGGGTGGTAAAAAGAGAGATTATAGAATGAACTAGGGCTCTGAGTCCATCCTGGCCACACTGCCCCCCTTGTCTACCCCCTACTGTTCCCCACCCCAAGTTCTTTAGGGAGACAGACACCGAATACCTTTTGTATCCTAAACTAAAGATTCTGGGCTAACATAGAAAGATGTTTGACATGTTTCCTCTTCTACCATTTCTCCCTTGTCCTAAGATGGCTTTTCTTAGCAAGGTCATTTGAAAGTTTTTGCTGGGCTAGAGAGATGGCTCAGCAGTTGAGAGCATTGACTACTCTTCTTGAGGTCCTGAGTTCAAATCCCAGCCACCACATGGTGGCTCACAACCATCTGTAATGAGATCTGATGCCCTCTTCTGGTGTGTCTGAAGACAGCTACAGTGTGCTTATATACAATAAATAAATAAATCTTTTTTTAAAAAAGATAATGTAAAAGAAAGAAAGAAAGAAAGAAAGTTTTTGCTATCTTGACCAATTCCCACTGGTCTGTAACTCATGGACTTATGCAAGATCATGGAGTGGGTAAGGGGGAGAGGGTGATGGTGGAGGTGGGAGGAGGGGGAAAGAGTCTTTTCAAAGATTTCTTTAAAATCCTGGCAGCAATAAAGTCTGTCAAGATGCCTAGGAGCCCAGAAGGCTACAGTTGAAGGCCATGGCAGAAACAATAGAGATCTAGTTCCAACCATGGAGAACAAAGGAGTCCTGGGCCCCTCTAATGTTAAGGGAACAGCTACCTTTGTGCACAAAGCAGATGAAACCTCTTGGTGGATCTACTTCATGATGTAAAGACAACAGATCCAGTAAAGGGCTGGAGTTACAAGCAGCAGTGCACTGCCTGGTGTGGGCACAGGGAACTGAACTCCAGTCCGTGGTGAGAGTACTAGGTGACCTTAAAAAAAGATTTATTCATTTTATATGGATGAGCGTTTCGCCTGTTTGTATGTATGTTCACCACGTGCATGCATTGCTTGAGGAGGCCAGAGGGGGAGCCAAATCTCCTGGAACTGGAGTCACAGGTGGTCGTCAGCCACCATGTGGGTGCTGGGAATTGAACCTGGGTCTTCTGCAAAAGCAAGATGTATTTTTAACTGCTGAGCAGTCTGTCCAGCACTTGCCCCAGGTGTTTGTTTTTTGAAACAATGTTTGACTATGGAACTCGCTATGCAGACCAGGCTAGCCTTGAACCCAGATAGCTCCTCCTGCCATTACCTCCCAAATGCTGAAATTAAAGGTCTGCATCACCAGCCCCAGCTCTTTCTCAGATTTTTGAGAATTCTTAGGTCATTTGCTTCTAATTTCTCTTGTTATAACAAAATATGTATTTTTTCCTTAAATTTATTTTATTTGCATTGGAAGTAGTGGTGGTGGGGTGTGTGTGTGTATATGCATGTGCATGTGTGTGCACATGTGTGTGTGCTGCAGTGCTGTCTAGAGGTCAGAGGACAACTTTCAGGTGTCTGTACTCTCCTTCCACGGTAGGATCCGGGATTTGCACTCATGATCAGACTCAGTCAACAAGTGCTTTTTAACCACTGAGCTATCTTGAAGGCCCAAATAACTGTATTTGAAGGAATATAATTCTTTCAAAGTGCGTATTTACCTACATCCTACAGAAGTTGACATGTGTGTTTTTATTGTATGCAGTATCAGGTCTCATGAAGACATTTTCATATAACTACTGTGCTGGGTAGTTTTGTGCCAACTCGACATAAGCTAAAGAAAGTCATCTTGAGAGGACGACTTAAGAAAATGTCTGTAGCTACAGATTTTCTTAATTAGTGATTGATAGGGGAGGGTCAAGCCCATTGTGGGTGGTGCCATCCCTGGGCTGGCGGTCCTGCGTTCTATAAGAAAGCAGGCTGAATACACTGTGTCTTAGTCAGGGTTTTTATTCCTGCACAAACATCATGACCAAGATGCAAGTTGGGGAGGAAAGGGTTTATTGAGCTTACACTTCCATGTTGCTGTTCATCACCAGAGGAAGTCAGGACTGGAACTCAAGCAGGTCAGGAAGCAGGAGCTGATGCAGAGGCCATGGAGGGATGTTACTTACTGGCTTGCTTCCCCTGGCTTGCTCAGCCTGCTTTCTTATAGAACCCAGGACTACCAGCCCAGGGATGGCACCACCCACAAGGGGCCCTCCCCCCTTGATCACTAATTGAGAAAATGCCTTACAGCTGGATCTCATGGAGGCATTTTCTCACCTGAAGCTCCTTTCTCGGTGTGTCCAGCTTGTGTCAAGTTGACACACAAAACAAGCCAGTACAAGAAGCAAGCCCCTCCATGGCCTCTGCATCAGTTCCTGCCTCCAGATTCCTGTCCTGACTTCCTACAGTGATTAACAGCTATGTGGAAGTGTAAGCAGGATAAAGCATTTCTTTTCCAGGTTGCTTTGGTCATGGTGTTTCATTGCAGTAATAGTAACCCTAGCTAGGACAAGTATGTAATGGACTTGGATCTAGTGTTCCCTTTCTTTCACTGTCCCCTCCTGTAGACATGACTTCACTTCCTATAGACAGCCTTCCTTTCCTGGACATGTCACTTCTTGTCTATTCCTGACTGCCCTTGAACTCAGCGTCTGAGGGCTCTGCCTCTCTAGTTTTGGGATCAGTAACATGTAGCATTTTCCATATGTAACATTTTTACCAGCCGGTTCCAAAGTTACTTTATTGGTTGTTTTGTCTCAAATCCCTGTTACCAAAGCTTTGTTAGTTTCCAAAGCCTGAGGATTCTAAGTGTCGATTTGTTGTCAAGTTGCCAGGCTGTTATAAGAGCACAGTTTGCAGAACCCTGGCTCTCTGAAATTGACTAGGGGTTGTTTTAGTACAAGTGTAAACCACTCAGTCCTGGTCCCACGTGGCTCAAAAGTTGAATATAGTTTTTGGTATTTGGGATGAAGATTAAAGACAGAATTGTATTAGTCTTCTGCCTGGTTCTTTTTCTTTCTTTGCTCTCACCGCCTTGTGGCTCAGAGCCAGCTGTTGCCTGTTGATAGTTTGTGACCCATATGTGTCCTGTTAAATTGGGCCTTTGAGAACTCATAAAGTTCCCCCTTGTAGTGTTTTTGGTTTCTGCAATCTAGATATTTCCACTTTAGATAACATCAAGTTGCCAGTGGTTAACAACTGTCTTTCAGAATTCTCAAGTATTTCAGGGTGGGTCTGCCAACTCTTGTAAGCCAGCTCCACACAGTATTTGTCTGTCTATCTGTCTGTCTGTGTATTGTGCAGTATGTCTGTGTGCCCTGAGGTCAGAGGACAGCTTCAAGGAGTCTGCATTCTCTGTTGATCATGTGGATCAAGGGAATAGAGATTTGGTCATTACCCACTGAGTTATCCCTTGGGCAATATTATTTCTTGACAGTTCTGTTGTATATTTGTTTTAGCCTTTGGCTTTATTTTTCTCATCCCCATTTCCCTTTGTCTTAGTTGCTTTTTTAAAAACCATCTGCCTCTGGGAGATGTTTCAGACTCTTGGAACGAATGATACGGTTGTTCGTTTGATAGAACTAAGCCTTCCAGTTTGAACACGTTTGCATTTCACCTTGTTTCTGTTTGTCTGTGTGGTGCTGGTTCAGGCTTGAGGGGTCAAGACTAACTGAGCTTGGAGAGTCCCTCACATGATCCCTTCTTGGTTCCTTTCACCAGGGAGACCTCCCTCCTGGCTGCAGCTGAGCAGCTGTGCACTGGGGCTGGTTTCAGGGCAGGTGGGAAGTTCTGACTCTGTTCACTGGCCACTTTCAGTTCTTGCTGTCTGAATCCTTTCCAGAGTTCTCAGTGGTCATCATACTCTTGAGAGGTGGCAGGAGTGTGTGTGGGAGCTCTTAAACTTTAATTTACATTTTAAAAAAATTAAACAGCAGACTTAGAAGCAGCTCCAGGCATTGTAAGTTTTGTGAGTTTAGACCACCCACCACAAGTACCCCGTTTCAAAGGAGCGGGGCCATTCAGAGCACATTGAATCTGTGTGCATGGATTCTTACTCGAGGTTCGACTGACTATGCCTGCTCATTTAGTTGTTTATTAGCAAACCGGCACTGAGTTCTGGAGACACAAACCACCTCAGGGTCACTGTGCCTTCATTTGACAGGAGGATGAAGGGAATGATTGACCTTACCTAAGGACATGAAACTATGGGAACTGGGAGCTGTTTAACATGGTTCCTGGGGCACCTGTGAGCTGCTTGTCAGGGAACAATGGTTTTGTACCCTCATTTGTGAGCCTCAGAGTGAAACCATATCTTTTTTCTTTTCTTTTTTTTTTTTTTGAGTTTTACCTTTGAACTGTGTTCAGCAGTCCTGGGACAATTTTTATGGATTACATTATTATTATTGGTTTTTTTTTTTTTTTTTTGAGACAGGGTTTCTCTGTGTAGCCCTGGCTGTCCTGGAACTCACTCTGTAGACCAGGCTGGCCTCGAACTCAGAAATCTGCCTGCCTCTGCCTCCCGAGTGCTGGGATTAAATGTATGTGCCACCACTGCCCAGCAGTTTATGTTATCTTGTGTGGCATGTGGAGGCCAGAGTTCATTAGCAGGTGACTTCCTCAGTCTCTTTCTACCTTACTTTTTGGGACAGGGTCACTAACTGAACCTGGAGCTCATTGATTTTGTTGGCCATTGTGTTCCAAGGGTCTGTGTTTCTGCCTCCTCAGTACTGAGGTTCCAGGTAGGTGTCACTGTGCCTGGTTTTCAAGAGAGTGCTGAGAACCTGGTCCCAAGTTTTTGTGCACAACCAGCCCTTTACTGACTGAGCCATCTCCTCAGCACCGGATCTACAATATTACAAAATCACCCAGGGGCAGGAGAGATGGCTCAGTGGTTAAGCACCTGGCCATTCTTGCAGAGGATCCAGGTTCAGTTCCCAGCACCCACATGACAGCTTACAAGAAGACTCCAGTTCCAGTTTCCAGTGTCCTTCTTCTGGCCTCTACAGGGACCTGCATACATTCATGCAGGAAGAAAAAAAAATAACACATACAATAAAAGTAAACAAATCTATAAAATTAAAAAACAATTCAATCCGTAGTGACCTCTCATATATGAGGATTTTTCTCCCAGGGTGCTCTGCTGTCTTTCTCTGGGGTAAAGGAAATAAGGTGTGCAATTTAAGCATCACAGCTTCTGTTTTCAATCTCAATTCTTACCGTACAGAAGTTCATTGAGTTCTGTAGACTTTGAATGTGGTTAGTTTTGGTGTGGATGCTTTCATTTATTTGCAACTTGTGTTTTATTTATTTTTTATTTGTAAGTGGTTTTTGTTTTAAAATGATAAAGTTTATTTTAAAAAGAGTGGAAGGGGCATGCTGACCTCTTTCCATACACTGCGTCTCTCTGACACCCATTTCACCTTTGCCCATCACACCGGCCTCTGGTTCCATAAAGTTTATTACAAACAGGGAAGGGACTTCTGGGGGTCAGTCACTCATTGTAGAATTTTGGCAGCTCATCTCCCAGGATGACTCGATGGTCCACACCAGCAGCTGTAATGGTGACCAGGTAGATGACTCCCCCACTAGAGCCGTCTCGGTTCATGGCCAGAGTGATGGCTGCAGAGGGTTCACGTTAGAAGAGCAGAAGATGGCTTAAATACTTGTCCCCCCCCCTTTCCGATTACACACTACTTCCCCTCAGAACGAATTCTAATGTCCAGCAAACCAGTGTCTGCCCACGTCTCTGCTGTAAATGTTCAAGTTACCTAGAGCTTAGCACAGATTGTCCAAATCCTTGAATGCTGAGCAATCAAGTTCGTGGGGGTGGGCGGGCGGGGGGGGGGGTGGAGGAGGTAGCTCAATTCACCACTGGTTCCCATAGTGACCTCTTACCCTTATGTGATTTAAGACATTTGCTTTGCCATCCCTACTGCCCCCAACCCCATCTCTTCTATCATTTGTCTTGTCTGTCCCCTCCCACTCTCAAATGTCTCCCAGTTTTAAAAGATGGGAGAAGGAGAGACGGCTCAGTGGTTAGGAGAACCTATTATCCCTACAGAGTTTGGTTCCCAGCACCCACTTCGGGTACCTTACAAACACCTGTAACTCCAGCTCCAGAGGACCCAGCATTCTCTTCCACACACAGACACACTCAGGTACACATGCATAATTAAAAGTACATATTTTCTTTTAAAAGCTTGGTCATGGAATGGCCACCCCTCTATTTCTTCTCTTACTCTTCATGATCTACTTTCTTTCCATAAGCCATAACCCCAAGTCACCTCTCAGCTGGCTAGTTACCATTTGTGGTGAAACGCTGGCACTCCTCGGAGGTCATGCCTGGCTTATAAGTGGAGTCCACATAACCGTAAATGTAGGTACTTCCGGAACCGCCGATGGTAAAGGGCTGTCGAATTAGCATACCCCCCATGGTTCCATACACCTAGAGAGAGGGTCCCTCAGGTCAGGTCAGAGGCATCCCATAGCTTCTTCATGTTGGATGAGCTAATGTGAAGACCTGGGACCCCCACACTCCAGCCTACAGGATGCTTTTTTTATTTTTGTTTGTTTTGAGACAGGGTCTCACTAACATATAGCCTTGGCTTGCCTGGAACTCTAGAGATCAGGTTCTTCAAACCCACAGAGATCCACATTCCCCTGCCTCCCGAGTGCTGAGACTGAAGATATGAACCGCCACATCTGGGCTGTGGTATGTCTTTAGAGGAACCGTCTTTGGACCACAAAGCTAGAAAGACATGTGACTTGCATCTCTCTGAAGAGAGGAGTGGGGAACGGACACACTCACCTGGCCCCCCTCACGTTGGTCCCAACCAGCGACTATGAGATGTGCTAACAAGTCCTCTCGGTACTTGTAGGAGATGTTCTTCACCACGTTTGCAGCAGCCAGAACGAGGGGCGGCTCCTCCAGTTCCAACCTGAAGCGGATGTTGAGAGTGAGGGTCAATAGCTCCGCTCAGTCTCACCCTTGCCACCCCACCGCCCTCTCTGCCAAGTCACGCTTGAGCCAACAGCTGCAGCAGATACCAGCTTCCCTCCCACGTGCCTAGGGGAGCTGGATCTCCACATCAGGTCTTCAGCTTTGCACCTGCCTTTCTCTGCTCCACCTTCCCACTCCCAATGATAAACCCCTCCCTTGGCTCTGAGGGCCCTGCTCTTATTGGTTAAGCAGTTGATAAGCTTCCGATCCAATGACCTTGATTTCTCCTGGCAACTGCCTGATATTAGGAGTGGGCCAAATGGCTGTCTTCTTTCTGATTTCCTCTATCAGGGTAGCGATGTGCACTTTTCAGCACAGGGGAGATGGAGTCACTATTGTGATTTCCTCTTCACAGATGCAGAACACTGGCCCCCAGATACTCCAGTGTGAGCTCAAAGCTGGCAAAGCCACGCAGTTGGGGAGTTTTAGCGGGAGGGGAGTCAGAAGCCCGGGGCTTTGTACCCGTGCAGCTCCAGCTGGTAGGCGGCCATGTCAGCTATGGCTTGGGCATCAGCAGCGGAACCAGAGAGGGCACAGTAGATGCGCTGGTGCAGAGGGGAGAGCTTGTCAAACACGCGGTTCACTACTGCGGCTCTGTAAGGAAGGAGTCAAACGGTCAAACTGGTTTGAAGAGATAACAGCAGGGCTTTCAATGCTTGGATTAAAGCAGGAAACAAAAAGACATCTCAGAGCAGTAAGTCACTGCATTAATCAAAGTCAGATGTGCTGGGCTGGTCAGGGGAGGGGAAAGTGTAGCCAGGTGGTAGAGTACCTGTCTGGTATGCACAAAGCCCCACACAGTATAAGGTGGGCATGGCGGCCACACTTGTACCCTTAGTGCTCAGGAGGGAGAGGCGGGAGGAGCAGGAGTTCAAGGCCAGCACTGACTACATAGCAAGTTTGAGGTCAACCTGGACAACAGGAGAGAGACCCTATTTTAGAAACTCTACTCCCAAAATACTAGACTTTTAAAAATATATTTATTTTTATTTCATGTGCATTGGTGTTTTGACTGCATGTTTGCTTATATGAGAGTGTCAGATCCCCTGGAACTGGAGTTACAGACAGTTCTGAGCTGTCATGTGGGTGCTGGCAATTGAACCAGGGTCATATGGAAGAGCAGTGCTCTTAACTACTGAGTCATCTCTCCAGACCCAAAATACTAGACTTTTAATAACCTTTTTTTTTTTTTTTAAATAAAACAAAAGAACACCTAGGTAAGAAAAATGTGCCTCTAAGTCAGGCAGTGGTGGTGGCACACACTTTTAATCCCAGCATTCAGAAGGCAGAGGCAGGTGGATATCTGAGTTTGAGCCACCCTGGTCTATATATTAAGCTCCAGGATAGCCAGGGCCAAACAGAGAAACCTTGTCTCGGAAAACAAAAACAAAGCAAAAAGTGAAACAGGATGAAAAATTGCCTCTTTCCCGAATTTCTTTGCTGTTCATCGCTTTGCGGGGCGACCATAGTTCTACGGAATATGGCACAAACAGCATCGATGTAATCTCACAGTCTGACTTGTGTGTGAGCCAGGACAGGAGATCAAGCAAACTCAGTTCAAACTCAGGCAAATGAGTGAGATATCTGCTTGACAAAACTGCCCTTTTTTATCCTGACTGCAGATAGCCCAGTCCCTCTACAACCTACCATGTCCTTCTGAGACACTATTTCTGTACACCCTTCAGATCCTCGGCCACAGACTCAGAGGCCCAAACGCCATCCATCAGTGCATTAAGGTCACCAGCTCCCCCCAACACACTGACTCTCGATACCACTCACCCTGCTGACACCCGGGAATCAGAGCCCACGACGACACCCCCATCAAACTCCACGGCCATGATGGTTGTCTGCAGAGAGATGGTACAAAAAATCAGAGCGAGAAGCATCTGACCCTTCATCTTAAGGAAGAGGAAATGTCCATGGCGGGAGGTGACCGACTCAAGGTCACACCGTCTGTGTGGTGCCCAGCTGCAGGGGACTGTCACAGCTTGGCTGTGGTGCAGCATAGAAAAGAACCCTCTCCCCAAGCCCCAGCTTCCCTGACTGTACTTCTTCCACCCTGAAATGGAAGAATGGGTTCCTAGAGGCAGAAATAATCCATGTGAGGAGGGCAGGAGGGCAGGGCAGGAGGAGAAGGTCCAGGAAACTGTCCCTGCAGCTCGTGAACTGCATACCACACATTACTGTGAATTACTGTGACACAAGGCCAGGTCATTCCTGGTTCTGGATCCCCCACCTGCAACCTTGCTTAATCAGAAGGGGAGCCTTGGGGTTATTGAACAAGGAACACAGAAGAGGCCATGGGTTGACATGGCCAGGAGTGGAGGCATGACAGGAGCAGCAAGGATCACTCAGGTAGGGCACAAGTTTCATTGAAGCGAAGCCTCTGCAGCCAGGGGAAGGGACTTCTGGATCGCAGAGTTTTTCCAGGTCAAGGAAAGAGTTACCGATAAGTGAAGGAGGGTAGACATGCCTACTTCCCCCACATCCTCTGAGCTAAAAGTCACCTTAGAGACCCTCGGTGGCACTGAGAAAACTGACTCATGGAGAAGAATGAGCTTTCCAAGTTCACCCAGGTCTCACCCTCAACCCTTGATTGATCTGATTTTTAAGTCCCATGGCCACGTGGCTTTCCCCAATCTTTCTGTCCACTCCACACCGTTCTGATCTTCGGGGATCCTGCACGTGAGTGTGCTTTCTGATCACAAATAAAAGGCCAGAAATGGCCACTCTGTTCTAGAGGCTGCTCCTCCACACCACGTTAAGAGTGTGCCTGGTTTGGCCCTGCCAGGACTTGCCTTGTTCTGAGAGCTGATGGCCTGGGGAGCACTCCTCCGGGAGGGTGACCAGCTGCCATCTCCTCCCCAGCTCCTAGGCCTGGGCAAAACTCTCAAGCAAGCATGGGAATGGGGGTGGGGGGAGAGAGGGAGCAGGGCAGCACCTGGAACAGGAGGACCACCGATCATCCCCTTCTCCCCCCACCCGGGAGCCAGAGAGCTTGTCCTCACTCAGGGTGGAGGTTGTCTGGGGCTAGGTTAAGCAAAGATCTGTATGATGTGTAGGTAGGTCCTTTTCAACGAGTCTTCATAGTACCTTTTCTCAAGTGCTTCATCCAGGACACCTCAGCACCTCTTTTGCAGGGGTCCCCAAGCTCCTCACTTGATTTAGCCAGCAGCCCCCATTGAGCAGTCCAGAGTGAAAGCGAAAGCGCTTGGAGCAACTTCCCTTAGACGCTCCCAGCTCGAGCTCGAGCTTCGCAAGCCGATCCCTCTACAGACCCCTGGACACCACACTTCTGAGCAGGGATACCCTACGTTCACTGTGGAGCGCAAGCGCTGGGCGCTACAAGCTTCTAAGTCTCTAAGGCTCTTGCTTCACTTCCTAGCGTTTTAGGGGTCCCTGGTCACCCAGCCCGCTGACTCTCACCCCCAGACCCATTACCCCGGTGTGGACTTCTCCGGTCTGGAATGAGCCGGCGGTAGGTGCTCCAGCCCGCAGCATTTTAGCAGAGCGGAGCTCGGCTTTCCAATCAGCGGCCGTGCGCGACGCAGGCAACTTGCAGCCTGCGGTCCCGCCCCCTCATCGCGCAAGGGGCGTGCCGTTCTATCTGGCGTTTGGCGCCTAGAGCCAACCTGAACAGGGCAGATCTGCCCAGAGACAGGTGACGACAGAGGGTCCCGCCTCAAGCTGGGGTGGGGCCTGGGATGGGAAAATTCACTCAAGCAAGGGAAGGAGGCTGGGGAAGGAGAGGAGAATGAGAGGCATGGAGAAGAGCATGGCAGGCCAGGGCTGCTAGGCTTCACTGGCAGCTTCCAGCACAGCCTGGACATGCCACTCTCAGAAGGGGGCGTGTCTAGTGATTCGGCTGCAGCTTTCGGTTTCTTCTTCCTCTAAATGCTGGCACTTCTGGCCAGCGCCACCAGCTCCAGCGGGTTCTCGGGACTTTCCGCGCACGCCCTCGGACCCACCCTTCTTCCTTCCCCACGGAGATTCCTGTGCAGTCGTCCTAGGCTAGGACCAGATTCTGGACAGCGCACGCTCGATGGCTGTGCAAGCCTGGCTGGCGGCCGCCCTGCTACTGCTGGTGGACTGGCTGCTGCTGCGGCCGGGGCTCCCGGGAATCTTTTCCCAGTTGGTTCCTGAGGTGCCGCTGCTCCGGGTCTGGGCGGTGGGCCTGAGCCGCTGGGCCATCCTGGGACTAGGAGTCCGCGGGATCCTCGGGGTCAACGCGGGAGCCCGTGGCTGGCTGGCTGCTTTGCAGCCGCTGGTGGCGGCGCTGGGTTTGGCCCTGCCTGGACTTGCCTTATTCCGAGAGCTTACCGCCTGGGGAGCACTCCAGGAGGGTAAAAACGCTGGATTACTGCACTGGAACAGTCGTCCAGATGCCTTCGTTCTCAGTTATGTGGCAGCATTGCCTGCAGCTGCCATGTGGCACAAGTTGGGGAGCCTCTGGGCGCCCAAAGGCCACAGGGGCGCTGGAGACATGCTGTGCCGGATGCTAGGCTTCTTGGGCTCCATGAAGCGGCATCTCTACTTGGTTCTGGTTCTCTTGATCCTCTCCTGCCTTGGTAAGGGAGACTCGGGGAGAAAGAGCAGGCCATAGGTGACAGGGCAGGATTTCAGGGTAAGGCAGAAGGGAAGAGTAAAGTGGTCCTGGGAAGTTCAGAGCCTAAGGAGGTAACTTAGGCGGAAAGAGAAGGATCCAGGCCTGAGAAGAGGTCCTGACAAGGGCTTGGGGACAAGGTCTTCCGGGAGCCGAACTTCACCTCATAGCCCTAGTGTGAGGGTTTCTTTCCACACCGCCTTCTTTCTTTTCTTTTCTTTCCTCTTTGAGATAGGGTCTTTCTATATAGCTCTAGTTGTTCTGGAACTCTCTGTGTAGCTCAGGTTGGCCTCAAACTCAGAGAGGTCTGCTCGCCTCCACCTGGAGCCTGCGCCCCAAGCCCAGCTAACCGCCATCTTTCTTAAATAGCCCTTGAAAAGTTTGATGTAGCTGAACAAGCTTGGGTCGGTGAGCTCAGCTTTCTGGACAGTGGTGAAGAGACAGGGTCGTGGGTGTTTTGCTCATAACTGAGGTGTCTCCCCTCTCTCCCCAGGGGAAATGGCCATTCCTTTTTTCACGGGTCGCATCACTGACTGGATTCTTCAGGATAAGACAGTTCCTGGCTTCACCCGCAACCTATGGCTCATGTCCATTCTCACCATAGCCAGGTGTGGTGGGTGGGAATGGAGATCCTGGAGCAGGGGGACTGGGTGTTGGGACTGTTTGAGTTACACTTCTATGGGGGTCTGGGACTCTGTCTCAGGAAGGAGCACAGCTGATTCTCCTGTGTCTCTGCCTCTCTAGTACAATTCTAGAGTTTGCAAGTGATGGACTCTACAACATCACCATGGGCCACATGCACAGCCGTGTGCACAGAGAGGTGTTTCGGGCCGTCCTTCGCCAGGAGACAGGGTTTTTCCTGAAGAATCCGGCAGGTCTCTCACGAAAACTTTTCACTTGTATAATGTCACCACACATGCTCTCGACTGCCCCCCCCCAAACATGCACACACACATGACCATGTTGGATCCCCAGCACCATATGGATGGGGTGTGGTAATTCCAACCCTTGGGGGACCAAGGCAAGAGCTAGAGTTTGAAGTTCAAAGTCTTTCAGCTACATAGCCAATCTGAGGCCAGCCTAGGCTACCGGGGATCCTGTCTCTAAATCCAAGGCTTCCCGTATATTAGACAAAAACCCTACCAACTGACTGACTCCCTTCCCAGGCTTTCTTATTCACCGTGTTTCTCAAATGTAGCAAAACATTGTTCTTTTTACTCTAAGAAAACCAGTAATTACATTCAAAATTCCCCACAGATAGAGACGGCAGACATACGGCCCTGGAAAGCCAGAGACCCTCAACTCCAACTGCCTCACTTAAAATGGAGGAAACTGAATTCTAGACAGTAGACACCAAAACCCACCTAGGCAGACACACCGGGGTTAGACCAAGGGTCTCCATTTCCTAAAGGACCCTAGGCCTGCCTCTGCCTCCCTGGCTGCTACTTCCCTTCTCTCCACGGCTACTGGAGGGCCAGCAGCAGGGAGCAGACAGGAGTTACAGCATCCGAAGAACTGAAAGCTTTCAGGGAATTGGAAGTTTATTTTACATTAGCTTTTTTTTTTTTTGGACAGGGTGTCATGGTGTAGCCTTGGCTGGCCTAGAATTCTCTAGGTAGACTAGGCTGGCCTTTGCTGCCTCTGTCCCCAGACTGTTGGGATTAAAGGTGTGTGCCATCACACCGAGTTACAGTTCCTTCCAGATCTTTCCTTTCTTTTCCCCTGCATTGAACTTCCTGCCCTTCCCCAATCCCCTATGCCCATTACACCCCCTCCCCCCCAGGATGCCATGCTGACATGCTCACCCTGGCCCCTGACTGTCAGCTCCTCTTATCTCTGTGAACCACTTGCTTACTGTCTGTCTTGTTCTCAATCTGGGCAGGTTCCATCACATCTCGGGTGACAGAGGACTCAGCCAACGTGTGCGAGTCCATTAGTGACAAGCTGAGCCTGCTGCTGTGGTACCTGGGGCGAGGCCTGTGTCTCCTGGCGTTCATGTGTTGGGGGTCACTGTACCTCACTCTGGTCACCCTGATCACCCTGCCTCTGCTCTTCCTTTTGCCTAGGAAGCTGGGGAAAGTACACCAGGTACGTTCTTAGCTCCTCAGCTCCTATGCTTGGTTTCTCCTAGATCACTTTCAGTGCGACTTTCCATTCCTCCATCGCCCTGAGCCTCTGTCCTGTGAACACTGGCCCCACACTGCCCTGTACCCACATCTATGTACTCTGTCTTCTTGTCTAACTTCTGGCCACAATCTGTCCTTACGAATAGGATCCCAGGCTGGAGAGACAGCTCAGGGTTAAGGGTGCTGTCTGTTTCTCCATGGGACTTGAGTTTGGTTCCCAGTGCCCACACTAGGCAGTTCTCCGTGGTCTGTCATTCCAGCTTCAGGGGTTATGACTCCATCTTCTGGCCTCCAGGGAGATCTATACACACAATGCACACACATACACATAAATAAATCTTACAAAAACTGGATTTGTCGCCTCTGTACCTCTTCTACCTAGAAGAATGGCTGCAGGCCTTTCTCTTCCCTCTGTTTCTCTGGATCTTGACTTTAATCTCCATGTGGGTTACCTGTGTTTTTTCTCACTTGCACACCTGTGTGGTGTCTCTGGTCCTTGTCCCCCATAGTCACTGGCAGTGAAGGTGCAGGAGTCTCTAGCAAAGTCCACGCAAGTGGCCCTCGAGGCCCTGTCAGCGATGCCTACTGTACGGAGCTTTGCCAATGAGGAGGGAGAGGCCCAGAAGTTCAGGCAGAAGTTGGAGGGAATGAAGACACTGAACAAGAAGGAGGCCCTGGCTTACGTCACTGAAGTCTGGACCATGAGTGTAAGTACCGGGAGATGGATGCCCACTCCTTTGTGTGGACATGTCTTGATTTTGCTGTTTCTCAACCCTCCTTGATCCTCCTCCAGTGGGGAGTGATTGGCCCGGGGCTCTCGATGACTCAGTCCTTAATTCTCTAAGTGTTTTGTGGTGCTAAGAGGCGACCTTCCACATTGGCGCACAAAGCCCACTTGACCTGTGTGACCACTCTCCCAGCTCAGGCCCTTCCTTGGCCTTTCAGAAAGCCACACATTCCTGAATGGTGTGTGCTTCATGCTGGCACTGTGTGCGTAAGATAGTGGGAGCCACAAGAAGTGCCAGGGGCCAGGGGCAGCTGTGATAAGGACACATAGAGAATTAAAGTCGTAACTAGAGATTCCCGGCTCCATTCTGCCACCAACCAGTTCTGTATCCAGCATGTTACCTTCTTCTGAGGCTTTTGCCCTGTTTTTGAAAAATGGAAATAAAACCTGATGTGGTGGTTCACATCTATAATCCCAACACTCACGATGAGGCAGGAGGATTGCTTTGAATTCCCAGCCATCATGAGCTACGATGTGAGACTTGTCTCAGTAAAAGGTGTGTGTGTGGGGTGATGGCTCAGGAGGTAAGGGCGCCTGCTGTCATGCTGCAGAGCCTGGTGACCTGAGATCCATCTCTGGAACCCACATGACAGAAGGAGAGAGCTGACTCCTGAAAGTTGTCCCCTGATTTCCACAAGGTGCTCCGTAGTGCTTACTCACATTAAAAAAAAAGTAAACAAGTAGATAAATGTAATAAAATAATAATAATAATAATACTGATAAGCAGTAGCAAGAAGGGTGTAATATAGCTTCCTTTACAGAGGCTCTTGAGCCGCTGTGTTTCCCTTTGTAACACTTAGGGAGATGGTTCAGCCATTAAGGATGCAGACTACTGTTCCAGGTGACTAGCACCTATGTAGGACAGCTTGCAACTGCCTACAGCTGTAGCTCCAGGGGTTCTGACACCCTCTTCTGACCTCTGTGGGTGCCTACAGTCATGTGCGTGTACCGGCAGGTAGACAGACAGACACACAGCCATATAATTTAGAATTATAAAAATAAACCTTTTAAAAAAAGAGTCAAATGTTCCTTAAGCAAGGTGAAGGCGGCGATGGTGAGGAGGAGTGAGCTGTGTTTGGGTCTGACCCTTGACCCCGCCTTTCCCCCATCTCACGTGTCTGGGAGAAAGGACCTCCCATGTGATCATTGCGGCATTGCAGTCCGTTTTATCCCATGGTTTCCCTGTAGGTCTCGGGAATGCTGCTGAAGGTGGGAATCCTGTACCTCGGCGGGCAACTGGTGATCAGAGGGTCTGTCAGCAGCGGCAACCTTGTCTCCTTCGTTCTCTACCAGCTTCAGTTCACGAACGCTATTGAGGTGAGCCCCGCCCGCCCGCGCAGAGCCTCAGCGGTCTCTGCCTGCCCGTTGCCGCCTCTGCCTGTTCACTGAATGCTGTCGAGCAGGTTAGATGGCCCGCCTGCTTTCGTGGTCCATCTCTGCCTCACACACACCTCACTCTGCGATGCAGGTCCTGCTCTCCATCTACCCCTCCATGCAGAAGGCTGTGGGCTCCTCGGAGAAAATATTCGAATACCTGGACCTGACTCCTTGCTCTCCACTCAGTGGCTCGTTGATACCCTTAAACATGGAAGGCCTTGTGGAGTTCCAAGATGTCTCCTTTGCCTACCCAAACCATCCCGAGGTCCAGGTGCTTCAGGTACTGCCCACCCATCCCGTTCACCTCTTCTGTCTTCTTACCAGTGACCCAGGCCCCCTAACCCTCAAAGGTGACAATGAGAACCACGTGTCTATAAATCTCCCCACCCAAAGAATGAGCTTGGTCTTCTAATAATAACACGGGGAGAAATGAAGGCTTCTGGGGCTCGGGATGGCTCAGCGGCTAAGAGCATGTGCTGCTGTGGCAGAGGACACCAGTTCCCAGATCTCACGTGGTGGCTCACAACCACCTGTTCCTGTTCTAGGCGATCCTACACCCTCTTTTGACTTCTGTGGGTACAAGGCATGAACGTGGCATGCATGTTTATGTACTGGCCAAACAGACATACACATAAAAATAAATAAGTAAGTAAGTAAGTAAATAAATACATCTAGGCTGGACAGTGGTGGCGCACGCCTTTAATCCCAGCACTTGGGAGGCAGAGGTAGGCAGATTTCTGAGTAGGAGGCCAGCCTGGTCTACAGAGTGAGTTCCAGGGCAGCCAGGGCTACACAGAGAAACCCTGTCTTGAAAAACCAAAAAAAAAAAAGAAAAGAAAGAAATCTAAGTTGTTAAAAAAAAAAAAGATAAAGTTTCTTTTAACAAAGGAGTTAGTAACTTGTGACTCCCAGCTGTCAGTTATGAAGCAGACTAGATTTTACTTCCTGGTGACGTTTCTTGCCCATTCCCATGCCCCAGCCCCCAGCCCCCTTCTCTTCTCCGGAGGCATCATTTCAGAAGTTTGTGCACAGGGGGTAGGGATTACTGTGTATTCTGTTTTCCTCCTGGGTAAGATGTCCTGTTACACACTGAAGGACAGAGGCCTCCAAATGCCTTTACTATGTGCTTCTCTGGCCTCCAGGGGCTGACATTTACGCTGCATCCTGGGAAGGTGACAGCGTTGGTGGGACCCAATGGGTCCGGGAAGAGCACGGTGGCTGCCCTGCTGCAGAACCTGTACCAGCCCACCAGGGGCCAGCTCCTGCTGGATGGACAGCCCCTGGTCCAGTATGATCACCACTACCTGCACACTCAGGTGAGCAAGAAGGAGGTGTGGGGGAGGGGAGGAGATCAAGCCAAGAGAAAATTCTTCGTGAAAACTCTTGAAGAGAGTTCGGGGATGTAGGCAGCCACCGGTAGAGTCGGGGCTGTGTACAGAAGTCACATGACTGTATGGTATGCACCGGATTGTGAATCTTCAGTCCCTAGACAGTAACACTCCTGTGTTTCTTGCCTGTGGCTCCTCACATTTCACCCCAGGTGGCTGCAGTAGGACAAGAGCCACTGCTATTTGGAAGAAGTTTTCGAGAAAATATTGCCTATGGCCTGAACTGGAATCCAACCATGGAGGAAATTGCTTCTGTGGCCATGAAGTCTGGAGCCCATGATTTCATCTCTGGATTCTCTCAGGGCTATGACACAGGTATCTGCATTCTCACATCCTGACACCAACAATCCTGCCTTTATAATTCGATTCCTCCTGTCCCTTGAAGGTCAATTTGTAGTTGAAACTGTCATTTCTAAGATTCACATCCTTTGGACTCCATCTGCCTTCAGAAGGCCTTCCTTTCCAGCTGCCTCTGTCAGCTGTGTCCATGTCCTTGTGTGTGTGTGTGTGTGAGTGTGTATGTCTGTGTGTGTATGTATCATACCCTGAGGGAATTGATGTGTGTGTATGTGTATATATATATATGTGGGTATGTGTGTGTCTGTATGTATGTGTGAGTGTGTGTCTGTGTGTGTGAGTATATATGTCTGTGTGAGTGTGTGTATGTGAGTGTGTATCATACCCTGAGGGAATGTATGTGCGTGTATGTGTGTATATATGTGTGTGTGAGTGCGTATGTCTATGTGTGTGTCTGTGAGTGTGTATGTGTGTATGTGAGTATATATGTGTGTGTATGTGAGTGTGTATTTGTGTGCCTATGTGTGTATATGAG
>JADRCH010000342.1:536565-560832 GCA_019843965.1 Rhynchomys soricoides | reverse complement strand
TGGCCCGAGCCTTGATCCGGGAGCCCCGCCTGCTCATCTTGGATGATGCCACCAGTGCCCTGGATGCTGGCAACCAGCTACGGGTAAGGTTCTGGTTCTCATCCGTTGTTGTTTTGAGCCATCTTGCTATGTGGTCTTGGCTGGCCTGGACCTCACTTTGGACACCATGCTGACCTCAGATCCTCGGTAATCTTTCTGCTGCTACCTCTGGAGGGTGGGGTCACCCTGTTATGTCGTCTTCCTGAAGTCTCATTCCTGTGGGAGCTTTGCTTCTGTTACTCATCTGGTGTTAGTCACACCAACGCTCAAACCTGTTATTGGAATTCTCAGTTCCCACTGGCTTTTCTCCAGGACCTGGGAACCAGTGGACAGAGCTCCTGCCCTAACAGTCTAAATGGGCTAAGCTTGCTTTGTGTCTCAGATGTTCTATCCCACCCTTTGTACTAATTTGCCCATTAGAGTCCTTTGCTGTGCTTATTCTGTGGATGACAAAATAGAGGCTAAGAGAGGTTGATTAACCTTCTAAAAGTCACAGAGCTATTGAGCAGTGGAGCCTGGGTCCAGATACAAATCATCCAAATTCTCCTGTTCTTTGGTACTGTTACATTTCTTTTTTTAAAAAAAATTATGATTTATTTATTTTATGTGTATGAGCGTTTTGCCTGAATGTACGTATGTGCCTAGTGTCTCTGAAAGTCAGAAGAGGGTATGGATCCCCTGGAACTGGAGTTACGGATGGTTGTGAGCCACCCTGTGGGTGCTGTAACTCAAGCCCCGGTCCTCTGGAAAAGCCGCCAGTGCTCTTAACTGCTGAGCTGTCTCTCCAGCCCCTGCTTTACATTTCTTTAAATTGAATATAAAAATTCTCAGTTTGGGGACTGGAGAGATGGCTCAGCAGTTAAGAGCACTGGCTGCACTCACACGGCGGCTCACAACTGTCTGCAACTCCAGTTCCAGGTTTCTGACACCTTCACACAGGCAAAACACCCAATGAACATAAGATAAAAGTAAATCATCACAAATTTTCTCAGTTTACTAGTGGGTTATTAAAAATATATATGACGTGTGGGGTGGGTCATGGGGGGCTGAAGAGGAGGGACTGAGAGGAGGGGAGGACGGGGAAACAGCAGTCGGGGTATAGTATATGGGAGAAGAATAATTCCCTTTTAAAATTTCCCAGCTTATGGGTAGAGATGAGAGACTACTCAGTCCCCTGTCCCTTGTACTTCTACTCCTGTCTATCTGTACCACCTCTTGTGAAGACGCCTTAACAAATCAAAGGTTTGGAGAGGCGCTCCAGACCAGAGATATCAACATCCTTGGGAAGTGACTGTCCCAGCCCTGGAAGCACAGGGCCTCCTGGACGGCAGAGGCCCCAGACTGTAAGGTCTGTGTATTTCTGCAGGTCCAGCGGCTCCTGTATGAGAGCCCCAAGCAGGCTTCTCCGACGGTTCTTCTTATCACCCAGCAGCTCAGCCTGGTGGAACAGGCCCACCAGATCCTCTTTCTCAAAGAAGGCTCTATCTGCGAGCAGGGTACCCACTCGCAGCTCATGGAGAGAGGAGGGTGCTACCGGGCCATGGTGGAGGCTCTTGCGGCTCCTTCAGACTGACCAGCCTCTGCACTGCACGCTGTGCGCTGCCCTCCTCTTGTCCTCTGCTCTGTGTGGCAGAGAACCTGGGAGCAAAGATATTACCACACCCACGGAGATAGCTGAGGAGCGAAGGTGTTTGTTACATGAGAAAATGTAACCTCTAGGAGATGCTCGGAATTTACCACGAATGTTTCCCTGACCCGCTCCCTATTAGGCTTACTCCAGGCTAACATTGAGGACCTGCTCCCTACTAGACGTTTTCAGGTACCCCAGGCTAACACTGAGCTGCTAAATCTCCTGTCTCCACCCTCCTGGTGCCGAGTTTATATCACAACATACAGGTGTGGCATTGGGATAGAATGAGAAGAAATGCCCACAATGTACAGCGAGAAAGGACAAGCTGTTTGCAATTAACCAAAGGCATAGGCTGGCCTATGGATGTTCGGTGGTTTCTTAATATTTATAATAAAACTGGTGTTTTGAACTGTGGCTTCTCCTGTTTCTTAGCTCCCACAAACCGTTCGCTGAGTTAGCCAGCACCCTTCTCCACATAGCCCAGTGTCCTGTTCTTCTTCAGAATTCTGGGTCCATCATCTTTTATTTCCTGGGGCTCTCTCATTTTTCTTTCCTACCCACCCACCGACTCCTAGTGCTGAGCAGTACCGGGCGGCAGCCCCTCCCTCTCAGCACCCCAAAGCATCAGCAATTGCATTTTAGAGTCCTCTTTCTCGCTGAGGCTGGAGGAAGCGCGGCAGCGCAGCCAGTGGGGATCCCAGAAAGCCAGACTGGGTAACCTCGCCCGCTCAGATTCTTTCTGAACCTCTCACCTTCTCTGCAGCGGCACAGTCCGCAGCCGAGATAATCTCAATGAAACGGATAGGATGGATTATCCAGTAAATCTCTTCCATTCAGGGAGGGCCCGGTGTGTGACGTCAGCAGTTGCTGGGCAGATAAGGTCCGCAAAGGTTGCAAAGAGAGGTGGGGTTTAGCATTCAAGAAAGGAGAGCTCAGCCTTGAATTGCGCGACGTGAGCATCCGGGGCAGAAGGGCGCGTCCTCGTGGGTGCCTCAGGGTGATGAGACTGTTGTACCGAGAGGGGCCCTAGGAGGGATACATGGAAAGACCCGAACTGCTCCCTCTCTTTGCTTCTTCCTTCCCCATTTTGTCCTGGTCGTCCCAGGACCTAAAGACCTAGTACACCCGTTTATCGCATTTTTCCAGTTTCTATAAAATGATGCTCATTTGAGTGCTGCCCCCATCCCGAGGACGCACTCCCAGGTGAATCTGCTCAATGCTCCTCTCACGTTCCAACTTTCTAGAGCACAGGACCCTATCCATTCCTCCGCTGTATCCAGAAGATGCCCCCTCCCTGCCGCCTGTGGGTCCTCACGTACTCCACTGCTAGACAGCTATCGAAGACACATGTCTTCTTCCAGCCCATAGCCCATTCTCTAGCTGGTTTCACCGACGTGGCAACAGGAAAACTCGTCCCCAACGCATTTTTTTAGTTCAGACACCCATTGACTGGGCTCTACTCGGAAAGGGCAGGAGATGGGGGTGGGGGACTGGTTCCCTCCCCTTGGTACTGTGGCTTTCGCTTTCACTTCCTTGTCGGAGAGTCGACGGATCTCCGGAGCTAAGAGGTCATGGCGTTACTGGATCTGTGCGGGGCCCCTGGGGGGCAGCGGCCCGAGTGGGCTGCCCTGGATGCGGGAAGCGGGTTTCTCTCGGACCCGGGGCACTACCGTTTCTCCGTGCAAGCTCCGGAGCTCGCACTTCCCCGGGGAATGCAGGTGAGGACTGAAGGGCGTTCTTGAGAGATGCAAGGGTAGGTGGTAGTGGTGGCACAGAGGAAGGAGTGTCTGCCTGGGTCTGAGGAGGTGAGGAAGCCTAAAGCGGCTGTCCAGGAGAACATCATCCAGCCTGGCCCTGAAGAATCAATGTGGAGATCAAGGCATGGGAAGGCTGGAGGGAGGACGAAAGAAAGGGGTGGGGGAGGGACAGAAGGAAACACACATGAGAGAGAGAGAGAGAGAGAGACAGAGAGACAGAGAGACAGAGAGACAGAGAGACAGAGAAGATGGTTAGTGCCCATCCCAAGACACCATGCACAAATCACTATGCCTTCACAGACCCACCACTAACGATTACAGGGACTGTACAGTTGTCTTGGAAGACCTATGAACTCGGATGGCTAACCTGGCATCGGCAACCTGCCCTGTGTGTCCTAGGACACGTTAGATGGCCTAGGTCTCAAGCCCCTCTACTGTAAAAAGAGAGTAAGTTATTAAAATGTGCTTTTCGTGAACCGAAGGAGCCATGGAGCAGGAAACACCTTGACGTCTACTACCATGACCTTTGTTCCCATGTGCTGGAAAGCAGAAAGCTGGTGGGCTTAAGTCTTGCATTTCCTTCTTCTGAGCTATTGGCATCTAGAGTCTGCAGACCCCTCCTCCAAGACCCCTCCACACCCTGAAACCCTGCCAAGAGCCTCCTAGCACTGAGGTGCTCTTCTGTCTCTTGCCTCTCTTAGCCCACTGCATTCCTGAGGTCCTATGGTGCTGACCAGGAAAGGAATGTTCAGATTGAGATGGCCCATGGCACAACAACACTAGCCTTCAAGTTCCAACATGGAGTCATCGTGGCCGTGGACTCCAGGGCCACTTTGGGGAGTTATGTTGGTGAGTCTGTGTGCTCCGGTGGTGGTTCGACTCTTGGAGCTGTTCTTTCAGTAGAGCGGAAGGCCTGCACGATTCTAACAGAGAGGGCATTGAGTTAGAGCACATGGTGGGGTGGAGGGAGCTGTAGGCTCATTTCTTTGATTTCAAAACTCTTCTAGGCACCATAAGGATGAACAAGGTGATCGAGATTAACCCGTACCTGCTTGGCACCATGTCCGGTTGTGCAGCTGACTGTCAGTACTGGGAGAGGCTGTTGGCCAAGGAATGCAGGTGGGTGGGATTTTATCACCTCATTTGTTCAGCCCCTCCACCCCCCACCGTGTCCCAGGTCACTTACACCAGTGATCATCCATTTTAGCAACTATAGGCACGCACACACACACACACATACACACACACACATATACACACATACACACACACATACACACACACACATACACACACATACACACACACACATACACACATACACACACATACACACACACACACACATACACACACACACATACACACATACACACACATACACACACACATACACACACACATACACACATACACACACACACATATACACACACACACATACACACACATACACACACACACACCACACATATACACACACACACATACACACACACACACATACACACACACACACACACATTTTTCTTTTTAAAAAAAAGTTCTTGTGTGATTAAAATCTCCCAAGTCTTAGCCTGTGTCCCTGCTTATAAACCAGATAATCTGGCAATTATTTAACCTGCGGGATGGTGTCATTTGCTAGGCTTTTAAAATGTGGTTCAGAGATTTTAAATTCCAAATATCTCCTTTATTCTTACATCACACAAGTTTATACCTTGCAAACACTCATCTCTACACTCTCTTCTCCCTCATTCTATGGGAGAAAATGAACCCTTACCTGCCGCCCCTGAGGCCACCTTCCTCCTCACACAGGCTGTACTATCTGCGGAATGGGGAACGCATCTCCGTGTCTGCAGCCTCCAAGTTGCTTTCCAACTCAGTGATGCAGTACCGGGGTATGGGCCTCTCCATTGGCAGTATGATCTGTGGCTGGGACAAGAAGGTAGGTGCTCCTATGCTCCCCACCTGGATGAGAGGTGTCTTGCCCATTGAACCCTCCCCTCCCCCATGCTTGGTCCAGGTTTTGATGTTTACCAAAGTGTGCTGTCTTTTGTTTTGTTTTTTATAAATGCATTTTTACAGTTTTTTTTAAAAAAAGATTTATTTATTTTATGTATATGAGTATACTGTAGATATCTTCAGACTCACCAGAAAAGAGCATCGGATGCCATTACAGATGGTTGTGAGCCACCATGTGGTTGCTGGGATTTGAATTCAGGACCTCTGGAAGAGCAGTCAGTGCTCTTAACGGCTGAGCCATCTCTCCAGTCCCTAAATCGTGCTGTCTTTTTTTGTTTGTTTGTTTTTTTCCGAGACAGGGTTTCTCTGTGTATCCCTGGCTGTCCTGGAACCCACTCTGTAGACCAGGCTGGCCTCGAACTCAGAAATCCGCCTGCCTCTGCCTCCTGAGTGCTGGGATTAAAGGCGTGCGCCACCACTGCCCGGCTTCTTAGATTTTTTTTTTTTTTTTTTTTTAAAGCGTACTGTCTTAACTCAAATGTTTCTATGATGGTATGATTGCATCTTTATATGATCAATAAACCATTTCCAAGTTCAACTCGGGATGGTTTCCCATCTTCTAGGGACCAGGACTTTACTATGTAAATGACAATGGGACTCGGCTCTCGGGACAGATGTTTTCCACTGGCAGCGGGAACACGTATGCCTATGGGGTGATGGACAGTGGTTACCGGTGGGACCTCAGTTCTGAAGAGGCCTATGACCTTGCCCGCAGAGCTATTGCTTATGCTACCCACAGAGACAACTATTCTGGAGGAGTCGTCAACAGTAAGAGACCAGTGCTCCCCCAGCACCTGGGAGAAGGGGGAGAGCTTAGGTGGGGAGACTCAAGGGAGATTGTCAGATCTGAGAACACTGGAGTCCCAGACAAAGGTTTTCAGCTTGTGTGGGGAGTAGGGGTGGGGTCTGAGTGCTTAATGCTCGCGTAAGCTGCTTACACCACACCACAGCCTACGGAAGAAAGACTTACTGAAGAAAGGCCTGACGCCATGTTCTTTTCTCAATCACCCACAGTGTACCACATGAAGGAAGACGGTTGGGTGAAAGTGGAGAGTTCTGATGTCAGTGATCTGCTTCACAAGTACCGAGAGGCCACTCCGTGATGGCTGCTGCTGGGCAGGCCTCCCCACCCCCCTTACTTTCCCACTCCCGGGCAGACTCAGGGACCTAGGACTACTTCAGTCTTAAGAGAAAGAAGGGCCCAACCTGGGCTGGAGACAAAGCTCTGAGGCTATGGAGACAGCAGTGTTTGCTCTCTCAGTCAGCACCCCACTCACAGATACCTTCTAAGTACAATAAAAGAAAAAAAAAAACGGTTATACATGTCTCTGTGTTGTGTCTGAATGGGATCAGGCGGTGGGGTCCCTTGGAGGGAGGGCTGGGGAGCAAACAGGAAGTCAAGCGAGGTTTCCATTGAGAATGCATTCACCAGGTTCTTCCTGGACAGCCTTCAGCTGCATTATCTCTCCGGAGGACCCGTCACCCATCATTTTTTCTCTTTGGAGACTCGTTTCCAATTTCATTTGGCCCGCAGCCCTTCCTGGAGTGTCATGGTCTGGGGACTCCAGCGTGGCCCCTCGTGTATGTGTTCGTGTATGTTTTGGGGGCGGGAGGACTTTGTGATGACAATAAGCACTGGACGCTCAAGTAGCACCTTGGTGACATTGGATATTGAATGTAAAAGCTTACAGAGGCTCAGTTTCATGGTATTTCACCCCTGGCTGCAAGGTGCGAGCACAATAGAGAGAGAAAGAAAAGAAGGGAACCCCTGGGTCTCCTGTGGGTACAGGGGCAGTCGGGGCATGCGCAGGAGTGCTCAGCTCAGGCGTGGTCAAGAGCCAGCTCAGGGATCAGAGGACTCTGAGAGCCAGAACAGCCAGGGGCGGTCCTAAAGCCCTGAGCCGATAAGCGTGGCCTTGTGGCGGGACCTGCTTTAACACTACCCCCCCCCCCCCCAACATTTAAACTTCAAGTGACTCATGGGTAGTCAAACCAGAATTTCTAAGGGGAGTTTTTTCTTTATAGGTGGTTTCAGTCCATTGAGTCATTTCGGTTTGTTGCGCTCTGGTGATGAGCAGCAAAGACACTTTATTTTCATCTCTGAGAATGGAACCTGGCGCCTCATCATGCTGTGTGAGGGTTCTCCCCTTGAGCTCAGAGGGGTGATTTCTGCAATAAACTGGGCTCTGGGGAGGAGGCCGGGTAGGACTATCCCCCTTTGATGGTGTTAGCCTACAGCCTCCTCTGACTACCTCACAAGCAGCAGGCCCTGGCACTGACCCAGGGCGCTCACCGCAGGTGCGGTGTGCTGGGAAGAAAGTCTGAGGACAAAGGGCCAGAGCCTTCTGGGTTCAAAATCTGTGAAACCTTTAGCCTGTTGATAGGAGCTGAGGCTTTCTTCTAAGCCCTGGTTTTACCTCAGACCACAATTCTTGAGCTTGCCTGGAAACAGAACCAAACCCTCAGTCCTCCCCCCCCCCCCTTTTCCTTCCCTGTCTCTCTCCTTTTTCCAAAGTGATTCGAGGTGGGACTCCAGTGTGGTCTGCTAGGGGACCTAAAGCCACTCCCTCCTCCATTTTCTTCCCTCCTCTACCCCTCCGTCCACGACCATTCTCTTCCCTCTGCCTCTCTCCTTCTCCTAGGCTCCTTACTGCTCTTTCTTCCTCCGCCTTCTCTTTCCCCTTCCTCAAACCTACTGGACAGCGAACCTTGGGCTCAGGCCACTTTTCTCTACCTCTGACTATATCCCCAGTTTCATGGGCGCTTCTTAAAATATGCTCGGAGGTCAGAGAAATGCAGCCATCCCCCCCCCCCCCCCCCCCAAAGCATCTCAGACCCTCAGAGTTTTGCTAGTAGCGACCTCGGAGGGCGAGCCTCCTTGGGGACCTGGGGCGCTCACCCCACCCGCAGATTGACAGGCGCCATCTGCTGGCGGCTGTGCGCAGCACCGCGACCTCGGCAGAGAAGTGAAAGCGAAAGCCTGGGGACCCGGACGCGCTCACTGCGAGGGCGTCGCTGCGCACCCAGGAGATCCAGTTTTGGGAAGAAGCAGATTTCAGAAGCTATCCTGAGCTGCCGCTCCGCAGCCGCAGGTGAGTTCGTTTGGATAGAACCCGAGCGTTAGCAGGAATGCGGTCCATTTCCAAATCCTTGTTGTCCCATCCCGCTGCTCACTCCTCGACCTCTATCTTGGGTCTTCTGCCGCTCACTCCCTGCCCCATGTCCTCTGCTCAGTGCCCCTGACACCCCCCCCCAACCCCCCACACCACTACCATGTGTCCCAGGTCCCCTGCCCCTCACCCCTCGCCCAAGGTCCTCTGCTCCACTCCCTGCCCTGCGTCCCCGGTTTTCTGTCGGGCGCCGCTGGCCCAGCGCCCCTGCTCCGAACCTCCCGCCCCAAACCCTCTATGGCTACCGAACTCATCCACATCCTGCCCCTGCACTGGGTCTCCTGGCTCTAAGGGCCCGGGGAATGGGGGGGAGTGTGTCTGGGGACTGAGTCTTCTCGGCTAACACCAACAAGCTTTAGGGAGACAGATGCGGTGGCAGCGGGCCGCCGCCCCCTCGCCCCCCGTGGTGTGTGTGTGTGTATCTGTCTGTCTGTGTGTGTCTGTGTGTGAGAATAATAGTGCGGCCTTCCATGCTTCTTTGGACTTGAGTAGGAGGGGACCTTTCCGGTGAGCAAGAAGCCTCAGTGTGAATTTGGGGCCGGAGGCCCGTGACCAGGGTTGGAACCCCACGGCCCTAATTTCCCCCCCTTCTTTCCGCAGACCCCGCCATGTTGCTGTCCTGCCTGAGGCCCTGGGCCTCTCTGCTGCTGGTGGACTTGGCTTTACTTGGGTTGCTACAAGGATCTCTGGGAAGTCTGCTTCCCCGGGGGCTGCCAGGACTATGGCTGGAGGGCACCCTGCGACTTGGAATGCTGTGGGGGCTGCTAAAAGTGGGGGGGCTGCTGAGACTTGTGGGGACCTTTCTGCCCTTGCTCTGCCTGGCCACCCCCCTGTTTTTCTCTCTGAGAACCCTGGTGGGAGGCACTGTGAGCACCTCATCAGCCAGAGTGGCTTCTGCCTCTTGGGGCTGGCTGCTGGCTGGCTATGGGGCTGCCGCGCTGAGCCGGGCCGTGTGGGCTGTGCTGAGCCCTGCTGGAGCCCAGGAGACGGAACCAGGCCAAGAAAACAACAGAGCACTCATGAAGCGATTGCTGAAGCTGTCCATGCCGGACCTGCCTTTCCTCATTGCTGCCTTCTTCTTCCTTGTGGTGGCTGTGTTGGGTAAGAGAGAGAGACCACTGGGAGGGGGAGGTGGGAGAAGGGCCTTGCCAGGGTTCAGCCTACTTATCTTTCTTGCTTCTTTCAGGGGAGACGTTAATCCCTCGCTTTTCGGGTCGTGTGATTGACATCCTGGGAGGTGATTTCGACCCCGATGCCTTTGCCAGCGCCATCTTTTTCATGTGTCTATTCTCTGTTGGGAGGTAAGAGATGATTGGCTTCAGGTCCCTGTAGTAGACCCACGACTGGACGGGGGCTAACTTTGTTTTGCACAAGGCACAAATTATGTATACAGAGTTCTGGCATGCAGGTCCCAGTATAGATGGCCGTGAACCACCAGGGAATTAAACTCAGGACTTCTAGGAAGAGCAGCCAGCGCTCTTAACCTCTGAGCCATCTCTCCAGCCTGCCTTTGACTCTTTTTATACAGACCCAGGAGCCTGCAGTCTCAAGTAAACAAGTAAAAAGGGGCTCTTGGCTGAGCTTTGATTAGGATGAGAGGATTCAGGTAGAGAGAGGGTGCAGGCTCTCTCTCTCTCTCTCTCTCTCTCTCTCTCTCTCTCTCTCTGTGTGTGTGTGTGTTTCTGTCTCTCTCCCTAGTCCTTCGTTAGGCCTCCACTCTAGTTTTGCTGGTTTTTGTTTCATCTTGTTTTCTCTTGTGAACTCCTTATGGGTCAATTCCCCACATTCCCGTCTCAGGCTTTGTCTCTCTCTGGTATCTCTGTAGCTTTGGCTTTTGTGGTTCATACAGATCTCTTTCTGCAGCTAGCGTCTGCATGAAGCTACCTTTGGATCTACTCTGTCTTCTTTGGAGGATTTTCCTGTTGTAGATCCTTAAGTGTGGCCTGTTCTAAACTGTGCACTCTCTTTTGTGAGTAAGGGTGGGCTTATGCACTAGAGGCCGGAGGACAGCTTGCTGCAGTCAGCCCTGTCCTTCCATTGTGTGGGGTCCAGAGACAGAACTCGGGCCAGCACCAGGCACGGTGGCAAGTGTCTTTATCAGCTGAGATGGCCCACACGGTGCGTTTTGATTTCTTAAAAAATATTCTTCCTTCTGCACTAACTCAGGTCATCATGGCAGGGTGATCCTCAGATGTGGATTCACACTTTGCTCTGTTTTATAAACCCAGTTGTTCCAGGGACACTGCTGCTGGTTAGGGACCCTCACCTCCCACACTGTGTGAACATGGGTGGATCTCATGGCAGATGGTGCATGGCCAATCCAGCAGAAGTGGTGGGCTCTAGGTTCAGTGGGAGACTTGGTCTTTAAAAATAAGGTGGAAAGTGATCTAGGCAGGCATCTGATGTCAACCTTTGAACACCACACACACACACACACACACACACACACACATGAATACACACATGTACACATGCACACACACATGCACACACGATTACACACATGTACACAAGCACACACGTGCACATACACATGAATACACACATGCACACATGCACACACACATGCATGCATACATGTACATGCACACATGCTCACACACAGAGCAGTACACCTGGATGTTCATGTGCACCCTTATGCAAACCACACTCGTTCACACACACACACACACACACACACCCCACATTTCTTCCATCAGTGGCTCCTTTTCATTCTTACTGTGCCCACCCAAAGCCCACTATTTCATGTCTGCTTATCCAATATGGTAACTTAATTTTGTAAACACCAGCTTTTATGCATTTAGAAAATACTTCTTCTTTAAGTTTTTATTGTAAGAATTTGGCTGATTTAAGAGGCTCTCCCGCTGGGCAGTGGTGGCGCACGCCTTTAATCCCAGCACTTGGGAGGCAGAGGCAGGCAGATTTCTGAGTTCGAGGCCAGCCTGGTCTACAGAGTGAGTTCCAGGACAGCCAGGGCTACACACAGAGAAACCCTGTCTTGAAAAACCAAAAAAAAAAAAAGCTGCTCTCCCAAGGATTAAAGATGAGATTGGTGACTGGGGGTATCCACAGAATGGGAGGGATTTACTGCTCTTTCCTTTGGAAGCACATGTGGGCAGTGAGCCTTGGGCACACAGGGATTTGTACCAGTTCTGAGAATGACCCCACATCTAGCTCCCTTATCTGCCCTTCCTAGTTGTTGATTTATATATTCTCACGCTCTCTCCTTTTTGCCTCTCGTCTACTTCCCCCAATCTCTTCCCTTCCCCTTCCCCCATCTCTCTTTCCACCTTGCCCTTCCTTTGCCTGTCCCTCCTCTGCCCCACCCCTAGTTCCCTCTCTGCAGGCTGCCGTGGAGGCTCCTTCCTCTTCACCATGTCCAGGATCAACCTGCGGATACGAGAGCAGCTTTTCTCATCTCTGTTGCGCCAAGACCTTGGATTCTTCCAGGAGACCAAGACAGGTGAACCTGGCATCTGGGTCTTGTGTCCTCTGGCCCTTCCTGGAGCCCTCAGTTACTCTCCTGTCTGCAGGAGCCTGGCAGTTTTCTTTTAGAGCAGGGTAGAGGTCTAGCCCAGTCTCTTTATAAAGGCTGAAGGGATGAGTCAGCAAGAAGACCCAGGGGGAGTTTTTGGGTTTCTACAGTGTATGAGTTTCCATCATCATCATCCTCTCTGTCCTCCCCAGGGGAGCTGAACTCACGGCTGAGCTCTGATACCTCCCTGATGAGCCGATGGCTCCCTTTCAATGCCAATATCCTGCTGCGGAGCCTGGTGAAGGTGGTGGGGCTCTACTTCTTCATGCTCCAGGTGTCCCCCCGACTGACCTTCCTCTCCTTGCTGGACCTGCCCCTCACAATAGCAGCTGAGAAGGTGTACAACCCCCGCCATCAGGTATGTGTGCGTGTCACAGTGCCCGGAGAGAAGGCTGAAGGGTAGAGATGTGCTTCTACCTACAAATCCCAGGATGAGAGATAGATAGATACATGGATAGGTAGACAGACAGACAGACAGACAGACAGGAAAATAAGTAGATAGGTAGGTAGGTGGATAGATAGATGGATAGACAGATAAATAGGTAGACAGACAGACAGAACACCTCTTTCCAGCTCCTACAGTTTATCGTATGTTTGCACCATATTTTCCTAGTTCAGTCACTCATTGATGGACATTTGAGTTGAGGAGGTTGGTGGCCCACTGGATCTATAAGCAGAAATGGTTCATGTGTTAGCTGTGGCGGAGAGGGAAGTGTGCACAGGGCATCTTTCTGCCTTCTCATGAGCTTCCCAGAGTCTGTCTATGCCCTTCCCACAAATGACTGTGAATCAGAGTAAAGGACATCTTAGGAGGTCTACACTCTATTTATGTGTGGGGGTGTTTTGCTTACATGCATGTGCATCATCTGTGTGCAGTGCCTGAGAAGGCCAGAAGAGGGCACCAGATCCCCTGGAACTGAGTTACACACAGTTGTGAGCCACCATGTGGTTGCTGGGAATGGAGCCCAGGTCCTCTGGAAGAGCAGCCAATGTTCTTACCCACTGAGGCATCTCTCCAGACCTAGAAAGTTTCCCCTTTACCCTCAGCATACATAACTGGATGTGTGTGTGTGTGTGTGTCCTGAGGCTGAGTGTCAGTTCCACCTTCTGGCTTTCTCTTGTAGTACAGCACACAGATGTGAAACTCACCATATTGTTCACTTTGGGGCCACAGTTTTGAGCACAAGCCTTCTGATTTCTCCATATTTTCCCCCAAATTTAGTGTCATTTTATTTTTTTAATTCAAATAAAAGCCATTATCCCCTGTACCACATCATGATTTTGTGGTTTCTATATGCATTTTTCTAACCATTAAAGACATTGTATGCACTTTCATGTGCTTATGGGACATTTGACACATTCTTTCGAGGGATGTCCATTCAATGCCTTTGGCCCTTTGGCTATGAGAAATCCCTTTGTCCATTTTTCCATTTTTTTTTGTGTGTGTTTTTAAAAGGTATTCTTTACATTTTTAAAATAAATTCCACATATATCCTGGATGTTAGTTGACACGCTGGGGACAGCATGGGTAGGCTAGTGACATATGGGCTCTGATGGAGGAATTCACCAAGACAGGAAAAGGCACCAGGGGAGCACTGATTAGAGACACCAAATATGGCTGCAGCAGAGACGGCAGAGAAGCTGAGCCCAGGGGGAATTCTGAGGGGCTGCTGTTATGGGGGTGTTTCTGCACATAGTCAGGCTATGCTCAGTGTCATGGTGTCTTAGAATAGTTAGTTTGTGGTTATCTTGGCCTAGAGACACTGGCAGACTCACCACAAGTCAGAAACGGCTCAACCCAGAACACGGGTCTTAAGATGGTGCCCACACTTTGCAGTTGGAACTTGTGGTTAACTCTGAGCAGATAACTGTTATGCAAAGATGCTGAGCCCAGCCTGCCTGAGGCAAAACAGTCCGTGTGAAGTTGGGGCGACTCAGGTCAGCTGCTATCCTGGTATAGCAGCTGCTTAGCTGCTTATCTAATGTGCGATTTACAAAGATGGCCATGACCTTGATGGCCTTTTCACTGTGGGTCCTATGCCACATGTGGACAGGTCCTATCTGTCGTTGTTGCCTGCACTTTTGGGGTCCAATCCAAGAATTCATTATCAAATCTAGTTAATTGGGGCTGGAGAGGTGGCTCATTGGTTCAGAGCCCTTACTGCTCTTGCTGAGGACTGGGATTTGGCTCCCAGCACCCATATGCCAGCTATTCAGTGACCTCTTCTGGACTCAGAGACACCTGTACTCATGTGTACACACACACACACACACACATAAAAGTAAAATAAATCATTCTAAAAAGAGTTTTAACATTTTTAATTTTTACATTTATGTCTTTGATCCATTTTGAATTACCTCTCCACCTTTTTAAAACATAAAGATTTGTTTTATTTACACATTTATTTATGCCTGTGTATGTGTGCGTGCCTGTGTGTGTGTGAGTGTGTGTGTGCCCACAGAGGCCAGAAGACAGCCCCCGAACCTCTGGAGCTGCAGTTGTAGGTGTTTGTGTGGCATGGTTTTGTGTGCTGGGGATTGCACCCTGGCCATCTGGAAGAACTGCAAGCTCTCTGAACAGCTGAGCCACATTCGCAGGCCAATCTCCATGTTTCTGAATGACTCTGTCTCCTTCCTCATCTGACATCAGGTGCAAGAATTTACTTCAAATGAAAGTTAAACAAAGTAACACACATGTCCCACAGTGCTTAACAGTGAGAGAGAGCTCAGCCAATCACGTGTGTTCGCTACTTGTGCTCTGTGAGTGTGTGTGAGATACACTAGGGAGCAAGCACTTTACTGAGCCATTTCCCCAGAACCTCTTCTTCCCCTCCCTCCTCTCCCCTCCCCTTTCCCCCTGAGAATATTCCTTTTGGAAAGAAAGTCACGGACAGTGAAGAAGAGCTGGAGGGGGAAGCCCCTGCCTATTGTGTTCTACCTCATTAACTGGTTTGTCCGCTGCCCCCTGTTTCCAGGCGGTGCTAAAGGAGATCCAGGACGCAGTGGCCAAGGCAGGGCAGGTGGTGCGCGAGGCGGTAGGAGGGCTGCAGACTGTGAGAAGCTTTGGGGCTGAGGAGCAGGAAGTCTGCCGCTATGAGGAGGCCCTGGAGCAATGTCGACAGCTGTGGTGGCGCCGAGACCTGGAAAAAGACGTGTATTTAGTCATACGGAGGGTAAGGTGGCCTGTGCAGGTTGCAGGGTGCGGGAGAAGGCCTGTGGAGGGAGGGAGGAATGAGGAACCAGACGACAGAGGCTTTGGGAACCATTGCTGCGCAGGGGCTGGGGACACGATCACCTCTCTTCTTCCGTCTAGGTGATGGCCTTGGGCATGCAGGTGCTGATTCTGAACTGCGGAGTGCAGCAGATCCTGGCTGGGGAGGTCACCCGGGGCGGCCTGCTCTCCTTCCTGCTGTATCAGGAGGAAGTGGGACACCATGTTCAGGTGAGTGAGGCGAGCTCATGAGATGCTCTGTGTTTCCATCTGGGCTTCTGGGCCATGAGCTTCATTTGTTCAACAACCACAATCACAACCACCACCACCGCAACAAAAACCTAGTTGTCAATTTTCTTATGGATAATTTTAAACACGCTTTTAAAAAGTCATTCTAATAAATCTTCAGATAACTTTTATCAGCTTTAACAATGATCTTAACCCAACCCCACCCCTAACTGCAGCTACAACCTGCTCTAACCCTAGCTTAGCTCCATCCTGAATTATCACTAACCCTAACCCCATCTAAGCAACCTAACTCTAGCTGCAAGGCTATCTCGCCCCGACTCTGACTAATCTTATCCCTAACTGCAATCTCAAACTGACTCCTACCCCAGGCCTTAATGTAACCTTAACCCTAACCTACCCCAACAGCCTGCAGTGATTGATCTGCTTTCAGTCCCCTCGTATAATTTTAAAACAAGTTCACGATATCACAGCCTCATCTGTAGATATTTCAGTGTGCATCTCTAGAATGTGGATATCTTAAGTATGCAGTTTAGTGCCATTATCACACCTAAAAACTTAAGTTCATCCAGGGCGCCACAGGTACACACGCTGTGATTGGCTGATGTCCTTCCCATCTCTGTGTCTACTGATTTAAAATTCCCACCCTGCTATTAGTTGAAGGGATGGATCTTTTTGTCCTGAACTCTTCTCTGTGGCCGGGGTTCTGTGTGTTCTTATTTGTAGTATTACTCTGAAGTATTACCCAGTGTGTTCTTCTGACTGTTTCCTATCCACTGGTAGATAAATCTGGAAACTTTTAAGATCCAGGGCTTCCCTCTTTTTAGTTATGGCTGAGTTCTTTCTCTGGGAGACACAATATATCTGGCTCTCTTGGTGTCGGTGTCTGTCTTTGATGCTCAATGTCTACATTTGTTAAATTATCAGGGTTGCAAAATAGTGCTTCCCTTATAACTTGGATACATCAATCTAGAGACTTTATCGCACCCACTGTCGGGGTACCCAGTAGTATACATTGGTTAGAAAAGATATTTAACTATTTCTTTCTATTTGATCACTTCAAAAAACAATAAGTTACTTTGCTTTGGGCATTGAGCATAATTTTCCCGGTTACTTCTTTATCATCTTTCATGTGTGGAGAGCTGTGCCAAGCTCTCTGATGATTTCAAAGGTAAGTTGGCCACAGTGACTGCTTCCTGTCTGGAGCAAGATGGCGCTAGGCACACAGAGTGCAGAGCAGTGAGCAAAAGCTGTGGATCTTGACACGCTCTGTGGACTTCACGGCTTTTCAGTTGCAAATCAGAGCACCGAAATATTTCTGAATCTTTAAAAATCCACCCAAGTTACTCTGGGGACAGTGGCACATGTCTCTAATCCTGTGACACTGAAACCCTGAGGGAAGATGTGACATTCGGAGTCAGTCTGGGCCAAGTAGCCAAAACTATTTCAAATGAACAGAGACATAGCCATCTCCACTCCTAAGTAAAATAATCACTCCAACGTTTTCTCCCCGAGTTTCATGTAAATCATTCATTAAAAGGTAGAGGTTCTTTTCTTTGGGGGGGGGGGTAAGGGGTAAGGAGCAGAGGAGGAGAGACCGGCTGAGGTCAGGGTGTGGGTAGAGGGTGTGAGGAGCTGACTGAGGGACCTGGCTTCCTGACGTGCCCGTTCCTGTTTTCCAGAACCTGGTATACATGTATGGGGATATGATGAGCAACGTGGGTGCCGCCGAAAAGGTTTTTTCCTACATGGACCGAAGACCAAATCTGCCCCAGTCTGGGACCCTGACCCCTCGCAGGCTGGAGGGGCGCGTGGAATTCCAAGATGTCTCCTTTTCGTATCCCAGTCGCCCTGAGAAGCCTGTGCTCCAGGTGCCATGGGGTCTGGCCCTCTCTCTCTGCTGCGGTGGTCAGGCACCTCAACCTGAGCATCATTTTCTCTAGGAAACTGCCCTTAACTCTTTCCTGTTTTCCTAGGGCCTGACGTTCACCCTGCATCCTGGAAATGTGACAGCGTTGGTTGGACCCAATGGGTCAGGGAAGAGCACGGTGGCCGCCTTGCTGCAGAACCTGTACCAGCCCACTGGCGGCCAGCTGCTGCTGGATGGCGAACCCCTAACCGAGTATGATCACCACTACCTGCACCGCCAGGTGGGTGGGGCGCCGGAGAGGGAGGGTCAGGAAGGAGGAGCAAGCATGAAGGGAGCTGGGCAGCCCCTGGGAAGGAAGGCTGGGGTCCATCCTGAGGAAAGAAGTGGAGGGGCAGAGAGGGAGGTGACAGTTCTTTGTTCCTGTCGGCTCTACACAGGTGGTTCTGGTGGGACAGGAACCTGTGCTGTTCTCGGGTTCTGTCAAGGACAATATTGCCTATGGCCTGAGGGAGTGTGAGGACGCTCAAGTGATGGAAGCTGCCCGGGCGGCCTGTGCAGACGACTTCATAAGGGAAATGGCTAATGGAATAAACACAGGTACTTACAGGTCCCCAGCCCACCCTGGCAGGGGCACACAGTCTCACGCACAGGCTCACTCACATGCATGCACACACCAGACAACGAAATTTATTCTTGGGATGATGCTTGTATCCCCGTTGCTCCTCCCTCCGTTCCCACTTTTCATTCTTCTCCACCTCCAGCTCCCTTCCTGCCAGGCTTTCCTACCTCCTGACTGGCTGACAGAAGCAGATGAGGGGAACACATTGTCCTTTGCTGCGGGGAGGGGTGTTTTCTGATCACGTGTGTCTCAGGAGGAGATTTTCTCTGATTTCCTCAGAAATCGGGGAGAGAGGGAGCCAGTTAGCCGTGGGTCAGAAACAACGGCTGGCCATTGCCCGGGCCCTTGTGCGGAACCCACGGGTCCTAATCCTGGATGAGGCTACCAGTGCCCTGGACGCCCAGTGTGAGCAGGCTGTGAGTACCAGCATGGAAGGGCAGGGGACAGTGGGAATGTAAGGGTTGCAGGGTCAGGTGGCGTAGAGCTGAGCAGGGCTGATATCCCACCGATGGGGAGAGTGTCTGTACCTTGGCAGCGCTGTGAATTGTAATGGTTACTTTTGTTGCCGGACCAAATACCTGACAAAAGGAATTTGGAAGCCGGTTATTTTGGCTCAGGGGTTGAGAGTCCAAGCCGTCATGGCAGGGATGGTATCGTTGTGGGATCGTGTGGTTTGAACTCCATCTTGGTGGATGGAGAAGCCGAGAGTGGGAACACTGGCTCCCAGCTGGCTCCCTCTTTCTCTCTTTTTTATATGGTCCAGGACCCAGTGCATGGGCTGGTGCCCCCACTTTTAGGGTGGATTATTTTTCTCAGGCAGTCAGTCCTCTCTGGGTTCGTGAGTTAATCGGCACTGACACACCTAAGTGTGCCTTTTTTACCTGTGCCCTGGGCTTTTTCAGGTTGTTGGCAGTGGAGATTAACTATCTCTAGGATGGAGAATGGTGGTGGTGGTGGGGTGTCTGGTCCTCCATAGCTGCCTTTTCCTTTGGAAGCAGTACAGCCGTGGAGAAGGGCGGACCCCTATCGCCTGCCCTTTGATGAGGCTCCCTGCACAGCCCAGACCTTCTTTAGCCTGAGTCACAAGGATGGCCCAGCTGTGATGTCTCATTCTTTGCCTTTCTGAGTCTTGTGATCTGCCCTCTGCAGCTACAGGCCTGGAGATTGCAGGGGGACAGGACGATGCTGGTGATTGCCCACAGACTGCACACGGTTCAGAATGCTGATCAAGTTCTGGTGCTCAAGCAGGGGAAGCTGGTGGAGCATGACCAACTCAGGGATGACCAAGATGTCTACACTCACCTGGTACAGAAGTGGCTGGAGGCATGAGGCCTCCAGACACTGAGCCTCTCTCAGGACTGTGACCAGGATCAGACCCACGGGGACTGTGCTGGAAGCTAGGGTCAGGATGAAGATTGGGACCGTTTCGGACTTTGTGTGTTTTGGTGGCCTTCATGGGTGAGGGTCGGGGGATGGGGTGGTCAGTGGGTGGAGTGGGTGGTTTGTGGTTCTAGAAACATTATTTTTTTTTTTGCTGAATATAAAAAGGTTCGGTTTAACTGCAGTGGGAAGACCCCCTCTCACTGTGTGTGGGGCCATCTCGGGGGCTGGGGTTCCACACGGCGTAAAATGTCTTTTGGTATCCTTTTTTGTTCCCACCAATATCTGAGGCATGTGGGGTGTGTGTGTGTGTGTGTGTGTGTGTGTGTGTGTGTATTTTTCTTTCTTTTTGATAGGGTCTCTCTAAGTAACTCTGGCTGTCCTGGAACTCACTGTGTAGACCAGGCTAGCCTCAAACTCACAGACATCCACCTGCCTCTGCCTTTGCCTCTCGAGTGCTGGGATTAAAGGCGCGCACCACCACTGCCTGGCCATGTACCTGATATGAGTGTGTGTGTGTGTGTGTGTGTGTGTGTGTGTGTGTAGGGGACTAATGCAAGCAGGAACCGTGCAAACCGGTTCCCATGTGTTGTCTTTAACCCTTATTCTGAGCTCTCAGTGGTCTGTCTCTTTACTACTTCTGCATCCTCCATCATTTCCACTTTCTGAATGGGGAAACCTGGGCTCAAAGACAACAGAGTTCTTTCCCAAGGCTCTTAGCTTCATTTTGGTTGCTGTGACAAACGTCCTGGCCAAAAAAAGGGTTTACTTGGCTCAGAATTCCCGATCATAGCCCAGTGATGAGGGAAGTCATCTCTAACCAAGGGACTCTTCACAGCCGGAAACCAGAGCTGTCGTTGCTCACTGGTGCCAGGCAGGTGTATACTCAGCCAGCTCTCATACAGTTCAAGAGCGCCTGCCCTGGGACTCATGCTGCCCTCCAGGCTGGACTCTCCTACATCAACAGTCAAGGCGATCTCCCCCCCCCCCCCACATGCCCACAGGGTAACCTGGTGTAAGTAACTCTCTTCCCTGGCATCTTAGCTGTTACTGTGATCAAACACCACAACCAGAAGCACCTTAGAGGAGGGGAGTGTTTGTCTGGCTTGTGGCTCTAGAGGGAGAGTCTGCAATGGTGGGTGAGGCATGGCAGGTGGTTGTCAGAGCAGGAAATGGAGAGATCATGTCTCTATCCCTAAAGGGAGCAGAGGGCAAACTGGAAGTGGAGCAAATCTCCAAATGCTCAACACCCACTCTCAGTGACATACTTTCTCCAGAGAGTCCATACCACCATGCCAGGTAATTTTAGGTAGCTGTTGGGTTTAAAGGTGGTGAGTGGTGAGAATCCTGAATCCGTCCCTGGGCTTGAGCCTCTGGGAGGAGTGGGACTCAGGAAGTTTGACTGTGCTCACCCCACAGCACCACAGGGTGGGTATCAGGCTGTGAGAAGCTGTGGGACACCCCCGGGGGTTGGGGAGCATGGCTTAGGGGATCCCGGGACTGCATGTAAGTGGGCTCCGTCTGGTTCTCAGGCTCTTGGGCATCCCAGGCGCCACTGGATGCCATGGAAGAGCTGAGAACGGAGTTCGGGCCCACCTGGGCAGAAGGAGAAAAGGCAGGGAGGAGCACAGCTGAGTCACATCGGGGACCGGATCCTTGGCTTGTCAGGCTAGCTGGGTTGGTTTGGTAGAGGCTGTGGTTGGGAGTGCTAGGAGGCCTTTTGTGGGAGACTAGATGCAGCTTTTTAGGCCTGTTCCATCGTTCCCCACAGCGGATCCCAATGAAGAGAGACAGTCCATGGTTTCAGGGCATTTATTGTCATGGTGAAGAGTGGCATGAGTGAATCCATACAGAACCTCAGGGCAGGCGTGAGATTGAAATGCCTTTTGCAGGGAGTGGCTGGGAAGGGGAGTTTATTGGCTAAGCCTCTGTGTGCCTCATTAACATGGGGGTATCTTGAGGCTATGTGACCACACCTCTACCTGTGGAAGAGCTTGGGGCATTGCCCTTACTTGACTGAAGGTCACAGACCTATGGAGAACTGCAGCCTTGTGTCAGGAGCCTGGGACCCAGGAGCATGGCAAAATGCCTACCTTCCCTTGTAGGGTTATCCCTATTGGGTCCTGGGGTTTAAAACCTTAGCTCAACCAGAAACCAGGCTGTCTTTCACAGTCCCACATCAGCAAGTGGGCATTAAAAACATTTTTAAAAAAGATTTATTTATTTTATTTTCTGTCTATGAATGTTTTGTCTGCATGTTTATATGTGTACCACATGTGAGCCTGGTGCCTGTGGAGGTCAGAAAAGGGCATTGGATCCCCTGACTTGGAGTTAAAAGTGATTGTGACCTGGCAGGCGGGTGCTGAGTTCAAATCTGCCTCAGGTCCTCTGCAAGAGCAACAAGTGTTTTTTTGTTTGTTTGTTAGGGTTTTTTTTTGTTTGTTTGATTGTTTGTTTGTTTTTCTGAGACAGGGTTTCTCTGTGTAGCCCTGGCTGTCCTGGAACTCACTCTGTAGGCCAGGCTGGCCTCGAACTCAGAAGCAACAAGTGTTTTTAAATCCCAAGCTATCTCTCCAGCCTGCAAGTTGACATTTGAAAGTAACCACCACACAGGGTTATACACTATTGGAGTTGGTGTTTGGGTATAGGCTTAGAGTCTGAATTCTGAGCACAATTATATCTCCTGTCCAGAATCTGTAACTCAGATCTGACAGAGTGAAGCCACTAGCTTTTGGAAGCTCCAAATCCAGTGTATTTCCTGACCCTCGTGACAGCTGCCATTCATAGCCTTAGAGAGAGGTTTCTGTCATGAGCCCCACCCCCCCTTCTGTTCAGGAAGGCAGGTTTTCTTTCTGGAGGGTGCTTGAAGGATGCTGCTTCTATGACCTGCTTCTGGGTCTGGAGCCTTTGCCAAGCACACAGGGGCCCCCAATCTCCCTTTCTTGGTCCTGCCATCCCAGGCTACAGTGAGCTCCCTGGCCACCCTCTTCCTTCCCCCCAAGCACTTCAGGAGTTAACCAAGGAGCCTCCAGGAAACCCTCAGTTGGGAGGCAGCCCCTCCAGGAGGCCAAGTCACATGGGCTCCTGTCTCACTTCCTTTCTGCTCTGCCCACCCACTTCTTGTCTTCTAGACCAGGAGTTCCCTGGGGAAAGCTGCCTATCTCATTAGGGTTTGTGTCTTTGACCTGGCATTGAGCCCAGGTTCACAGACCATGAATAGGGAGTCTGTTGGAGAACTGAGCTCCTGCCACAGAAGAATTAGATGCTGTTCAGCTCACAGGCAATGGGCTTGGAACAGTCCCATTCTAGGAAACAGAAACTTAGACGTTCCTGGAAACAGCAGGTACTTTCCAGGGTTAGCCGGAGCCTGCCAGTACAGCTGTCAACTCCCAGCCTGGCAGTGCACACAACAGAAGAGCGAGAATTCACAACAGTCTCATACCCATCTACCTCCTAGGGCAGAGAGAAGCTTATCCAGAGTCCTTCCCTCTCCCACAAAATACCCCTTTTTACAAGAGGAAAGAATTCTTTTGTCTCCCACCTTAGGTAAGCTGTAGCCTATCATGGAAGATGGGCAGTGAGAGTCTCTAGTATTTTTTTTTTTCTTGAGACCTAGGAGAGCATCTTAAAAATAATATAGCCAGGACTAGAGAGGTGGGTCAGGGGTTAAGGGCACTGGCTGCTCTTTTAGAGATCTCGGGTTCAACTCCCTGTACATCTATAGTCACAACTATAACTCCAGTTCCAGGGGATCTGGCGCCCTCTTCTGGCCTACATAGGCACTGCACCCACATGGTACATAGACATAAACCCAGGAAAAAACACCCACAGACATAAGATAAAAGAAAAATTGTGGCAGGGCTGAGTAATGATGTTTTCTGCAAAGTCTGATGACATGAGCTCACTCCCCTGGACCCACATAATGGAAGGAGAGGACCAACTCACACAAGTTGTCTTCTGACCTTCAGATATGCAAGCTGAGCCACAAGTGCTTGCTCTCTCTCTCTCTCTCTCTCTCTCACTCCCTCCCTCCCTCACATTAAATAAAATAAAATAAGAAGAAACAATATAATGGTCAAATCTTCACAGGTATAGAAACATCTGGCAGTCATTCCCTCTGGTCACACAGCTGGGACAAACAGGAGCCAGGGGCAGTGGCGGGTGGGGTGGGGTGTAGGGTGTGTGTTGAACCCTGGTCCTCTGGAAGAGCAGCCAGTGCCCCTAACCATTGGGCCACCTCTCCAGCCCCTGCTACATTATTTTTGAGATGCTCTCCCAGGTTTCAAGAACAACAAATGTTGGTGTTGGGAGACTGAGGCACAGGGGACACAAAGGCTGCTCCTAAAACACAGAGACCGAAACCCTCCAGTGTGGCCTGTCAACCAATCACAGGTATCGGTGACTCTTGTTCCTTGGTGTGTCCTTCACCCATGCCTCCTGCTTTCCCCAGCTTATAATTTCCACTCCAGTTACTTTCTCTGTTACCAACTTTATTCTAAAACATTACTGTATACTAAATTTACCATAGGCAGGTCTTATTGTGACATTTCCTTTTTTAAAAAAATTTTTATTACATTTATTTAGGGGGTGTGTGTGTGTGTGTGTGTGTACAGATAACAACTTGCTCCAGTTGGTCAGTCTTCTCCTACCTACAGGTTGAAGGGATTGACCTCAGGTCATCAAACTTGGCAGCAAGTGCCTTTACCCATGGTGCTGTCTTGCCAGCCCTCATTAGACTCTCTCTTTCTTTCTTTCTTTCTTTCTTTCTTTCTTTCTTTCTTTCTTTCT
>JADRCH010000342.1:499158-536555 GCA_019843965.1 Rhynchomys soricoides | reverse complement strand
TCTTTCTTTCTTTCTTTCTTTCTTTCTTTCTTTCTTTCTTTCTTTCTTTCTTTCTGAGACAGGGTTTCTCTGTGTAGCCCTGGATGTCCTGGAACTCACTCTGTAGACCAGGCTGGCCTTGAACTCAGAAATCCACCTGCCTCTGCCTCCCAAATGCTGGGATTAAAGGCGTGCGCCACCAGACATTTTTATTCATGCGTATACCGCACTTTGATTATATTCAGCCCCTGAAGTGGAAACTTCTAGTTTCTTTGGAAAGTTGGTTATGTCAAATGATGTTTTGCTGGGGCACTGGACTGGCTGGTTTTGTGTGTCAACTTGACACAAGCTGGAGTTATCACAGAGAAAGGAGCTTCCCTTGAGGAAATGCCTCCATGAGATCCAGCTGTAAGGCATTTTCTCAATCAGTGATCAAGGGGGAGGGCCCCTTGTGAGATGTGCCATCCCTGGGCTGGTAGTCCTGGGTTCTATAAGAGCAAACTTCGCAAGTCAGGGGAAGCAAGCCAGTAAGCAGCACCCCTCCATGGCCCCTGCATCAGCTCCTGCCTCCAGGTTCCTGCCCTGTGTGAATTCCTGTCCTGACTTCCTTTGGTGATGAACAGCAGTGGGGAAGAACACTGAGCATTGGTTTGGTTTGCTCTACCTTTGCTACTCTTCATTACGACACACATGTATTGGCTCGCCTTACATAGCGTTCGTTGTTGAGCTCAACTTGTGATAACGCTGCCATTGAGAGAAACCCACCCAGGAACTGCTCATGAGGTTCCTGTGACAGTTTGTCACTTCAGCGGCCTTATGGCAGCTTCCTGAGGTTGAACTACAGCTGCAGGTTTGTGCCTGGTGTCTGCCTGCTGAAAGAATTGGACTGTAGCTGCTTAGTCATATTTGGTGTTTGCTACAGGACTGAACTGCTGCCAAGGAAGATCGAGCTCGCCCCGAAGAACTCTTGCTGAACAGGTCCACCTCCCCCCCCCCCATCCTAATAACTTTTCTCTTCCTCTACCTCTGCCAGGTGGAGGGCAGGAAGAGAGGATGAACCCCTATTAAAAGTCGGTAGCAAAACATTTATGCCTACAAGCCCCTGTCACTCTCACATGCCCTCCTTTTCTGCCTGCATCGCTCAGAGTCCCCCCCTTTGTTTCCATGTTTGCTTTAATTTCACAGAGAGAAAACACGGGGTGGGGGGCTTGTTTACGAAACTGTCATTTTTCTCTGGGTGACATCCCCAGTCCTTCCCGTGTTCCTGCGCCTGCCATGATTCTGTTCTTTACGCACAGATAAAGCTGCATTGTGTATGCACGCCCACCCTCTTTCTTCATCCGTTGATGGACGTGCGGGTCGTTCCGTTACCTACCTGCTGTACCGCAATAGGTGTGAGTTTGCAGGTGGCTGCTGTCCACTGCTTTCAATCCCTTCGGGTGTGTGCTTTGGTGTGGTACAGCCGGACCAAGTAGCTTTAATGTTGGCCTTTTAAAGAGTCTCCAAGTTACTCCATACTCCATCTGTATAGTGGTGGGAGCAGCTCACATTCCCACCAGCGGTGTACGAACATCGGCTGCCACAGCAGGTCCTTTTTTCTTTTTGATTTTGAGACAGGTTCTCACCATGTAGACTGGGCTGGCCTTGAACTCACAGAGAACCCCTACCCCTGCCTCCTTCTCCCAAGAGCTGCAGGTTGGTTTTTTTTTTTTCCTTTTTCTTTCTTTTTAAAAAAGATCTGTTAATTTTCATTTGATGGGTATGTCTGTGTACTGTGTGTGCCTGGTGCCCACGGAGGCCAGAAGAGAGCATCAGATTCCCTGAACCTAGAATAACAGAGGGCCATGAGCTGCCACGTGGGCTCTGGGAACTGAACCCTGGTCCTCTAGGAGAGCAGAAAGTTCTCTCTCCAGCCCTGCCTACTTTTTTTTCTTGAGTCAGACTGAGGAAAGATGTAGCCAGTGTAGCTAAAATGTTCTCTTTATCATATTTTATTTATTATTATGCGCATGCGCGCATGCTCCCATCTCAGCGTGAGTGCGGAGGCAGAGGACCGTATTATGGAATTATTCTGTCTGTCTTTCCACCATGTGGGTCCTGAGGCAAATGCCTTTACCCGCTTAGCCACCTCTACTGCCCTCTGTGTAGTTTTAGCCGTAACTTCCAAAAAATCTTGAACTTAAATTAAAAAAACCTGTAAAGTTAGCACCTGAAGTACCAGGCTTCCTTGTGGCGCATTCAAACATGCTAAGTTTTCCTTGAGGATCCCGCATCCAGGTTTAACCCCTTCCACTCTTCTTTAGGTCCCATGTGCTCCGTTAACCTCCCACTCTCCTTCATGAGCTTTTCCCACGCGTTCATTGGCCATTGGCGATCTTAGCTTCTTCAGTGTCTTTTCTGGGCTGCGGGGGCGGGAGCAGCACTGGCCAGGTCCTAGGGAGGCTCTGGGATTGGTTCTCCAGCGCCGTAACCAGTTTTCATCTAGATGTGTCTCCATTTACTGCTTGGGTTATTTGTTCTTTAGTGTTTGATGTTCTGACATTGTCGCATGTTCTGGATATTAGTCTCCTGACAGGCAGACAGCTGGCAAAGCGTTCTCTCCCGTCCTGTCTCTCCCATTCTGTCCTTCCTATTCTGTCTGTTTCTTTGACTCTTCAGAAACTCTTTAACCTAATACAACCCCATGTTTTGATTCTTACTTTTGTTCCCTGGGCTACAGTAGCCTTGCCAGTTGCCGCTCCCGATCTAGGGCTTCAAAGTCTTTGATCTATTCTGAGTTGAGTTTTTGGTACGGGATCACAAGTAGGCAAGGCTGTCTTAGCAAAGCTCTGTAGTTTTCTCTGGGACATCTAGACAGCTCCCCAGTCTGCCCTATTCTCCGTGAGAACAGCATCGAGTCTCAAGTCCTTGGGGCTTTGCACGGTGGGATGACCTTTCGCCTTGAGGTCCCAGGTCACAGCCTTCACGGATCCCCTGGAGCGAGGGTGGAGTGGTCAGGTTGGGGCCTGGAGCCCTCCCTTCCGCCCTCCTTCCTTATTCCGGTGCTGAGCTTGCTAGCGCCAAGCAGTGTGAGTCTGGTGCCATCTGGTGGCTGTGGAAAACACTGGGTCTTTTGGGAACTCGTGAGTTGTACTAATTATTCCCAGGAATAAATACCCTGGATGCTTCCTGAACGCTATGGTTGCACCCGGACTGGACATACACAGTCTTACTTTATTCAAGATAACTTCATGTGTCAAGGGTTACTATCCCAATCCTGAACACGAGAACACAAGTTCAAAACTGGTCACTAACCTGACAGGGTCTCACGCGTGGACAAGGGGGACTTTGACTTGGGAACAAAAGTCTTCGAACATTTGTAAACATTTCTTCTCTTATTCTTTTAAGATTTATAAACAGGCGACATTTTAACGTCGTTGAGAATTCAAAAGGCAAGGAGGAATGGCTCACTCCATCACTCCTTGGCTGGCCAGATCTGGCTCTGAGCTGTAGGCTTGTCATTCTGGAGAGATGTAATCTACGTTTAAGTGAATATGTGGCCCTGCTTAGATTTTGTCGACACAGCTAGGGTTGCCTGGGAAGAGAGAACCTCAGTTGAGAAAATGTCTCCACCAGACTGGCCTTGAGCAAGCCTATGGTGCATTTTCTTAACTCCTGATTGATGTGAGAGGGCCCAGCTCATGGTGGGAGGTGTCACCAGGGCAGGAGGTCCATGATTATGTAAGATATGCAAAATCAGGCAGAGCAAACCATGGCAGGCAAGACAGCAAGCAGCTTTCCTCCACAGACTCTACCTCAGTCTCTGTGTCCAGGCTCCTGCTTTGAGTTCCTGCCTGGGCTTCCCTAAGAGATGGAAATTTAATGGAGATTTGTAAGCCAAATAACACTCCCCCCCCCCCAACTTGCTTTTAACCCTGCCTGGTGTTTATTGCAGCAATAGAAAGCTGTGAGATATATATATATAAAATTTTTTTTTTCTGCTTCATGTTTTCCCAAATAACAGCTCTCTAAATCAACTCCCCTGAAACTTACTGTCTCAGTCAGGGCTTCTATTCCTGCACAAACATCAGGACCAAGAAGCAAGTTGGGGAGGAAAGGGTTTATTCAGCTTACTCTTCCGCATTGCTGTTCATCACCAAAGGAAGTCAGGACTGAAACTCAAGCAGATCAGGAAGCAGGAGTTGATGCAGAGGCCATGGAGGGATGTTCCTTACTGGCTTGCTTCCCCTGGCTTGCTCAGCTTGCTTTCTTATAGAACCCAGGACTACCAGCCCAGGGATGGCACCACCCCCAAGGGGCCCTCCCCCCTTGATCACTAATTGAGAAAATGCCTTACAGCTGGATCTCATGGGGGCATTTCCTCAAGGGAGACTCCTTTCTCTGTGATAACTCAAGCTTGTGTCAAGTTGACACACAAACCAGCCAGCATACTTACTTTCACACTGAAAACATATAGCTACGTGAGACCCTAGTTCATGGATGCGCTTATCCATGGTGCAACTCACGCTGCATTGGTGAACTCTGATGTACTGCTTAAGTTCCTTGGAAGTAAACTCTGGGAGCAAGGAGGCCCTTCCTTTGCCTCCTCCAAAACTCCTGACCCTGGGTCAGGCTGGCCTTCAAATTGCCACAGGGAGGAAGAAAAATAGCAAACAGCTAAGGAGATTAGAGACACAGCATCCTTGAGAAGGTCCAGAAGGTGAGTTGTTTCTAACCATGGTTTCTATTGCTCATCACATTATGTAAAGATGCCTGTGGTAGGGCTGGGAAGTTGGGGGCTCTTCCAGGGAGAGGGTGAACCCTCCACCCTGAGTTCTCTTGACCCAGACTTCCAGCTGGCTGCCTCAGTGCACTTCCCCAGCTGATGTTGCTTCGGAACCCATTTGGTGTGTTTCCTTTGCTTGCTCTCTCTGCTGTGTGTTCTGAGATCCCATGGATGGCCTTCTGCTATTACCTGAAGTGGAAACTTCAGGGTTCTTTGGAAAGACAGTTGTGTTGGATGGTGTTTTGCTGGGGCAAACCTGTAAAAGAACATTTAGCTGAAGTGAACACAGGTGAAAGGCTAAGGCCAACTATTAAGGTACATTTCGGGAGGATGTTTTACTAAAGCAAACACATAAAAGGACATGTGATGAAGGAGTCTTTGCTGACAACACACATGTATTGGTCCACCTAACATTGCGTAGTTGAGCTGCATTTACCAGGACTCCATAGAGAGAAATGCACCAGAAAACTTCTGGTGGTGTGCTGCAGTTTATTGCTGCTTCCAAGGACTTGGGCTGATGGGCAGAGTGATGTCAGCTGAGACAGACGCACGTGCTGAGGCAAGACCCGTGGAGGACACGTGATGTTTAGAGAGTGTAAAAAGGACTTGACTGACAGTGATGGAGGCTGGGCTAGGCTTGCCTGTAGAGCTAGCTGTGCAAGGCTTGTTGATGTCAGAGTCTTTGCTGACCTTCACTTCCCTGAGAGAGACACAGCCGAGAACTTTTCCTAGCATTCCTCCTGGTCCCTCCTGCTGACTCAACTCGAGGCTGAGGCCTGGCCGGCTCTGTTAGGCCATGTCACTGCTGTTGCTAACCTGACTCTACTGAACTGGACTGCTGGTGTATCCGTGAGGTGTTTGCAAGTGGATCGAGCTGCTGCTGCTGACCTGTGAACTGAACGGCCGATTTCCAGACAACACAGACGGCAGTTGCTCCAAAGAACCTTTCTAAACAGGTCCACTTCCCCCGTGTCCTTTCTTTCCCATGACCTCTGGAGGGTGGTGAGCTAGAAGGGAGGTTAAAGCGTTTAAGAACTATCATTAAAAATAGGGTTCAAAAAAAAAAAGTTACAATTACCTGCTGCTTCTCTCTGTCTGGTACTGGCTATTTATTTATTCTATTAATTTTGCTTGCTATATATTTAATAAACACATTCATTTTGAAATGAAAGGCACAGCTTTCCTAGATCGTCTTCTGGGCCATACAGAACAAGCAGGCAGCTGGGTGATGTTATTACAAATCTTTGACCATTGCTCACAATGCCTTGTTTAGAGGCTAAAATGCATGTATACAAACATATCAATAGGTCAAAATTCCATGCATGATCTACTCATCATTAAATTTTCTTGGTAGGTATACTGGCTAATTCTGCTTTGTGTGTGTGTGTGAACGTGTGTGTGTGAACTTGACCTAAGCTAGGTCATCTGGGAAGAGGGAGCCTCAGTTGAGAAAATGTCCCCATCAGACGGTCTTTGGCAAGTCTATAGGACATTTTCTTTTAATTGACCACTGATGTGGGATGGCCTGGCCTACTGTGGCAGGATATAGTCTTGGGTAGTTTAAGAAAGCAGGCTGAGCAAGCCATGTGAAGCAAGCCTGTAAGCAGCTTCCCTCTGCTTCAGCTCCTGCCTCAAGGTTTCTCCCTGAGCTCCTGTCCTCAGTGATGGAACATAAGCTGAAGGGTGAAATAAGCCCTTTCCTTCACGAGTAGCTTTGGCTGTGGTGTTCGTCACGGCAACAGAAACCTGACCAAGGTGGCAGAAGTCGATTAATCGATTAATTTATACTTCTTTTCCCGTGTATTTTCAGCACATTGCAAAGCATCATCATCATCACCATCACCACCACCACCACCACCACCATCACCACCATCACCATCACCACCATCACCATCACCACCATCACCATCACCATCACCACCATCACCATCACCACCATCACCACCACCACCATCACCACCATCACAACCACCACCATCACCATCACCACCATCACCACCACCACCATCACCACCATCACCACCACCACCATCACCACCACCACCATCACCATCACCACCATCACCACCATCACCACCATCACCATCACCATCACCACCATCACCACCACCATCACCATCACCATCACCATCATTTTGAACCAGCATCTGACTCTGTAGCTCAGGCTGCACTCATGGACTGGTAGCTCTGCCAGCGAATGTGTTCTATAGAATCCCATCCTGCCATCTTGCTGACATGGCCCCCAATGCTTGCTTCTATTCTGTCCTTATGAATATATTTGCATGATTTTATTCTTTTGAGACTTCTGTCTCCCTGTCTGTCTGTCTGTCTGAGTTCTCCTCCCCCCTCCTCTCCTTGCATGGCACACAAGACACAGCACAGCCTGCCTTCTGCTCTTGCTGATGAGCCTGCCATCGACCCCCTTGAAGTCACAATCCACAAAACCGTCTACTTTGTTCAGAATAATTCAGGGACCCTACTAAGTGACGGCAGCAGAATCCACAGTAAACAACCTACTTTGTTCTAGGACCTCATACTCTGCAGATTTCCCTCTCCCAATCCTGGTCCATTTTCCCGCACTGACTCCCCAGGTAACCAGTTCTTGGCTTTTATAGCACAGTGTTATCAAGGTGTTCTGCCTAGCAACAAATGATGCAAACTCTTCACTCTTGATTGGTTAACAGTCTGAAGATGGTCCCAATCTCAGGGAGGCTGCATAATTATCTTCTTCTTTTTTTTTCAGTTGTGTGGAAGACAGCTCCATCCTAAAGAGGTGAATCGGTCTGTTTACTGCCCCTTTGTCTCCTCCAAAATGGGTGCTGGGAGGGTCCCCTGGATGGTGTTTCTGCTGGTGAACCTCATGAGGCCGGATTCCTTCATAACTGAAGGCAGAGACTCCCCAGGTAAGAACAGAGGGGTTTGTTTCTGGGTGTGTTTGTTTTCTGGAATTGGCACAGGGCTAACTCCCACTACTCCCTGTGGACCAAAGTCTTAGACTAAAGTGGCTCTGACTTTAAAGTCTCCCCACTGACCAGGAAGCTCTTAAGACCTCCTCACACCCACGATGAACTGCCTGGAAAGGCCTTCCTGTGCCCAAGACACAGATGCCCAGGGAGGAGGAAGGAGACATTTTTCCCTGTTGGGTTGCTTGTGCATCAACATTAGACACTAGAACCTTGGAAGCTGGAGTCTGAGAGCGGCTGAGCCTCTTCTACAAACATCTACTCTTGTTATGGCTTTCTGGTCAAATTGGAAATAACATCTCCTGTCAACTATTAAGCTCCTGGTTAGCAATCGGCTTCATGCAGAGACATTTTGAGGTGTAAGGGAAGAGCTCAGACAAGTTGAGTATGTTAATTATCTTTGGCCTCAGGTTGCTGTGTGCAGCTTGTTTTTTCGACAGGAGATAGGCTATGCAGACACCAGCATTGTTAGACCATGAAAATGCAGGATTGTGAGCAGAAAACAGGATGTGATATACTAAGAAAAGACTCCCCTCTAATGTCAGAGTCTCACTAAATACAGAAGAGGAACAAGCCTGAGGAGGAGCATTGTTTTTCTCTAAGAAAAAAAATCAGCATGGACTTTTAAATGATCATAAAAATCCCAGCATACTTTTTCTTTAGCTTGTAAAGAGGGAGCAGAGAAGGGTAGACATGCTGAGGGACTGGAGGCTGGTACCTCATGTGAACTCAGTGACCCTCAGAGGGGCCTGGGTGGTCATGGAAGGGATTCTTAGGGAGAGGCCGAGCATTCCTGGAGGAGACTGTTGAGCTTAGGGATGAGCAGACCCATAGCTCGAGCACAAAAGGTGTTATCCATCAAGTTGCAGCTTAGCTGCTTCATGGAGGCCTGCCTGCTTTATCATTCTCAGGAGCACAGAACTGAGTCACAGCATACCATCATTACAAGAAGTCTTTCTTCCCCTGTCCCACCTCCTTTCTCTTCTTTCCTCTCCATGAATACCATTCCGAGTGTGTCTTCAACACAAGTGTAGTGTTCAGAAACATAAAATGGGCTGCGAGATGGCTCAGTGGTTAAAGCCACATGCTGCCAAACCTGACAACCTGAGTTCAATCCCCAGAACCCACTTATAGGATTGGGGGTGGGGGTTAGGGATAACATGGGGAGGGGGAGGGAGGAGGGACATGGAGGATGGGGATGGGGGAGATTGGGGGACACAGGGACTGTGGGGAGATAGGGACAGGGATGAGGAGAACCAGGGATGGGGGGCAGACATGGTCGAGGATGGGGAGACAGGGTGGGGATGGGGTAGGGGCACAATGGGGAGGAAGGACAATGAGGGGTTAGGGACAGGGGTAGGGGAGATGGGGGTGGGGGGTGACATGGGGACTGGGTGAGGATTGGGCTGGTTCAGGGATTGTGGGGTGTGGGGACAGGACGGAACGGGATGGACTCACTCCTGAAAACTATATTCCCTGTAGAGTTCACATTTTAAAAAAATGCCATTAAGCATTAAATGACATTCTGTGACTTGTCTCTTAATGTTGTACTTTTGAGCACGTTGCTACCTGACTTAGTGTACCAGGTATAGGCTTTCCGAGAGGTGCAGCTGGTTCCTAATCCTTTTATGGTTTCCAGAGGATTTCGTGATTCAGGCAAAGGCGGACTGTTACTTCACCAATGGTACAGAAAAGGTTCGCTTCCTGGTCAGGTTCATCTTCAACCTGGAGGAGATTTTACATTTCGACAGTGACCTGGGGATGTTTGTGGCACTGACGGAGCTGGGGGAACCTGATGCTGCTCAGTGGAACAAACGCCTGGATCTCCTGGAGACAAGCAGAGCTGCTGTAAACATGATCTGCAGGCAGAAGTACAAGCTGGGGGCCCCCTTCACTGTGGAGAGAAATGGTGGGTGAAGGTGAGATCTAGGGGTTCTCTATGAGAATCTTATAATAGGCATTTAAAAGTTTTAAATTACAGCTACCATCTATCTGTCTATTATTTATTTGTGTGTGTTTCATGCATTCCACAGTGCACATACTGAGCTCAGAGGACAATTTGAGGCAGTTGGTTCTCTCCTTCAATCAGGAGGATTCTAGAGATTGAACTCAGGCCATCAGGTTTGGAGGCCTGTGACTATGCTCTGTCCTCAGCTGTGAATTGTTGGCTTAGATTTTTTTAAAACCTACTTTAATAAGGGTTCTTAAATGCTTCATCCTCCCCGCTAGCCCACCACCTACCAGAGGTAGTGGAAAGGAAAGGTTAACAGGAAAAAGAGGTTGTGGACCTGTTTAGCAATAGTTCTTAGGGGCTCTGCCAAGCTTTATTGTCAGAGGACCAGTCCTCTAGCAAAACACCAACATGAATCAGCAACTGCAGTCCAGTCTACTTGGCAATCACCACTCCTAAATCAGCAGTGGCAGTTTGATCCAGAAGAAACCACAAGGCTCTGCCAATTGGCTGGAGTCCGCAGAAGCAGGAAGAAGCTGCAAGAATATCACGAGAAGTTCTTTGGCAAGCTACTCTCTACGAAGTCATGACAAGTGGAGAGAAGCCATGTGATATAAGGCAAACCAGTACTAGGGTGTCGTCAGCAAAGACTAGTGAGGCGTGGCAAGGGGAACCAATGCCAGAGCCTCCTCCCACTCTCTGTGGGGTCATATCTATACTCTTTCCAAAAATCATGCTTTCTCTCACTTGTCTGCTTCAGCCCCATAGCAAAATGTCATCTGACATAACCAAGTTTCCAAAGAAATCAGAAATTTCCACTTCAGTGAATCATGGTCTTCCTTCTAGAACTTCAGAGTTCTCAGGGTCTCTGAGAACTGGTGTACCCTTGAATACAGTGAGTGACTGTGAGTTGACCTGGCAGAGTCTAAATCCTGCTTGTGGGCATCCACACATGCTTCTCAGTCTAGGGGGCTTAGGCATCCCACACTTCCAGCTTCTATTTAGGTGGTTCGAGAAATAGATCAGGGTGGTAAAGTCCCTATTGACGCTCCCGTCCTTGCTATGCTTTCTGTTTCTTCTCTTGCCAGTGCCGCCAGAGGTGACAGTGTACCCAGAGAGGATCCCATCGCTGCTGCAGCACAACCTGCTGCTCTGCTCTGTGACAGGCTTCTACCCCGGGGACATAAGTGTCAGGTGGTTCCGGAATGGACAGGAGGAGAGGTCTGGTGTCATATCCACTGGCCTTGTTAGGAATGGAGACTGGACCTTCCAGACAACAGTAATGCTGGAAATGATCCCAGAGCTTGGTGACATCTACAGCTGCCTCGTGGAGCACCCCAGCCTCCCGAGACCTGTTTCTGTGGCATGGAGTGAGCTTTATTTAGTTTTCTGTATTTCTAGGCCTTAACCTGTATGGGCTACCATTTCTGTGTTCAACTTGATGACAAGACAATTTCTCCTGTTCTAAGAATCCTAGAGCCAGGACAGGAGAAAACAGGACAGACAAACATCCTCAGAATGTCCAGGAGATAAAAATGGCTGTCAACCCTCAACTTGCTTCTAACCCTAGGACCTAGTATCCTTTAGCACTTTAGTATTTAGGGACAATGTCATGGGCTATACATAAGGGATAGGCCTGGAGAAGTGACTTAGCTGGTGAATGGCCAGAGAGGACCTGAGTTTGATTCCCCAGAGTCTATGTAAAAAATCCAGATAGTCTTGTCCCTGCTTGTCCCAGGGCCTGGGAGGTGGAGACAGGGAGATCCCAGGGGCTCATAGGCTAGCCAGCCTAGCCTAGTTAGTGAGTTCTAGGTCAGTGAGGGACATTGAACTACAGCAAGACTAGCAAAGGAAGATGGCACCTGAAGAATGATACCAGATGACCTCTGGTATGGGAGTGTGTGCATGCACGTGCACAAACACACACATACACACACAATCAGTGACAGATTGAAGGCAACTCCATTTCTAGATTTAACTCTTCCCTGAGCAGTACTGGGATTTGGGGTTTTAAGATATTGGGTCCAGTACTGAGAGCATCCCATTGACTTTAAGTCTCATTTCCCCATAGTGGCTCAGTCTGAATATTCCTGGAAAAAGATACTGAGTGGAGTTGCAGCGTTCCTGCTTGGGCTATTTGTCTTCCTGGTGGGGGCTGTTATCCATCTCAAGGCTCAGAAAGGTAGCAGACCTCTGAAGAGAACCTTCCCACCTGCCCTGTGCTTCTCCACTTCTAGCTTCCTTCACTGTAAAGATCTGAGGGAGGGAGGGAGGGAAGGCTGTACTCAGGCATCCCTGAGACAGGTTTTCTAAAGCCAGGGGAGTCCAGGGGTAGGCAAAGACAAGTGCTGACACCGAGGGCCACAACCTCCCCCAGGAAAACCACATTTGATCCTGACTGGGCAATCCCATTCTCTCTCTTTCCAGTGTCTGTGGAGAATCAGCCTGGCAATGAGGTAAGCACTCTGGTTCCTTGTCTTCGGCTGGCAGATCACGGCCTTGTGTTTCAATCAGAGGGAGAATCATGGAGCAGGGGAGGCAGAGGTGCCTCTGGCTGAGTGATTGTCTTCTGAGTGTCTGGAATTGGAGGGTGTAAAGCCTCCTGAGACCCGCCCACTCTTCCTGCAGGCCTCAAGAGCGCTTCTCCAGCCTCACTCCTAGTAAAAGCCTAATGGAAGCTTCTCCCCCAGAGCCTGAAGAAGTGTGGGACCCAGGTTTGGAAAAGGATGCCAGCTCATCAGTCTGTGAGATGTGTTCATGGATCTTCCCCTTCTTACCTCAGTAGTCCTCATTTTCAGGACATGGTCTGGAAACTTCCTTAGGACCTAAATCATTTCAGACCCAAGTTGTTTTTGGTCTCAGTGGCCCAATCCTAAGCCTGTGACTATGGAACCCCCAAACCTTTCTGTCTTCCAACCACAGCTTCTAGTCTTCCATACAGTCACCTTAAAAATCCTTAATGTAAAAATAAAACAGTCACAGGTAACCGCAGTGAATGTATAATTCAGTGACCCATTCAAGGCAAAACCCATGTAATCACCTGCTCAGGCCAAAACACTGACAGTGGTGGTCTCTGTGGAATTCCTTAGGCACCTCAGCCAATAAACACCCACAGCACACACTATCCATGTGGCGCGATTGGATACAGCCAAGCAAACATTTCTGTATACAACAGTCCACGGTCTTTCTTGTCTCCCAGAGTTTCCGATGTTTTACCTCATCCTTTCTTTCTGTTAGGGTTAAAGCCTCAGCCTCAGCCTCCAAGGTGAAGAGTTCCCACCCTCAGATTTTGTTGCCTGCACACACATGGTGCCACCTGACACACTCCTTTGCCCTTTATGTTTTCTGTGAGGTAGCCCCTGATGCAGAGTGTGGGTGGGACTCTGGTTTGATTCTTTTGGAGTCTGGAGGAGGCCATGACCTTTTCTGGAGTCACAATGTATCTCCTTGTTTCTCTTTTCATAATGTTACAACAAGCATTGATGCTAATTACGACGTCTGCTAATTTACTGGGGATTGCTACATTGTGACAGTCTAATTCTTGGATTCTTTGTTTCATATTGTTGGCTCTGCTCGCTGTTATCTGCACTAGAAGTTCAAAGTCAATGACGGTAAAACTGTTGGCATCTTGCAGTGATTCCAGCCTGCCTGATGCCACAGTTGTATCCACTGCTGCAGGATTCTAAAACAAAGCACTAATTTCACTTAATAGTGACATTAGTGGAGCAATGAATTCACTGGTTTATGAAGTCTTGACACCTTAGTAACCGTCTTTCTAATAATTTGACATAATTGGGAGTGTTTCCGCTGTACACAGATGGGAAGGCTGACATAAAAATTGCTTGAGTTGTGAGTGAAACTTAGCATGCCTCCTTCAATTCAGCATATTGTCTTAGTCGAAAATATTTTTTATTAACCTTTTCATTGTTTGAAAATTTTGTACACGTGTATTGTGTGTTTGATCAAATCTACCCCCATTCCCTCCCTTTTAGTCTCTCCTCTCTCCAGACCACATTTACCTCCCAACTTTATATGCTTTCTGCTTTAATTCACAAAGTCAATGTAGTTCTGCCTGGATTCCATGGGGGCAGGTCCGTCAGCCAGAGTGTAGGTGGCCTCTCGGGAGCCACATCTTTGAAGAACATGGAGTTTCCCTCAGCAGCAGCCATCAACTGCTTGCCAATAGCTCCTCAGCTAAGGGTGACACTTCCCAAATCCCTCCTACCCATGTTGTGATTTTGGAATGCTTGATCTCGGTCATTTAGAGACTTTCTACAAGATTTTAACTTGTTTGGAAATAAATTGTAGTTTAGTTGGTGGGAGATTTTCTGGTGCATTTTCATTGTCTGAAGGGGTATTATTTTGTCTTAAATGATCTCAACATTTGTTCTACAATGTCAATAAAGAACATCAACTGTTTGAAGTAGACAAAGCCTGGTCTACTCTCTGTTGCTTATTTTTAATGTAAAATTCTTTTCGTCGTCTTTTCTGAGGATAGCGTGCTGACGTACCTCCTGTGCTCTGGCAGGGAGCCCACGAGACGCTGGCTCCCAACCAGAGAAACCCAGCTGCTCCCAACCCTCACTTTGGCTCTTCCTTTCCACTCTTTCCTGGTTCCGGTTTGATTATGTTCCCCACAAATTTTCCTATTTAGATATTTCTTTCTGAAGATTTTTCTTCTGAAAGTCTTATGACTTTATGTTTTCTGATTGAGTCCATAACTTCTAAGCTAGTTTTTAAATATAAAATGGGATGCTGTTTGTGTGGAGAGAGAGAGAGAGAGAGAGAGAGAGAGAGAGAGAGAGTGTGTGTGACAGAATTTCATGCAGCTCAGGCTGGCCTCAATAATCCCGTGTAGCTGAAGTTGGCCTTGAACTCCTGATTCTCCTGTTTCTGCCTCTAATATGCTAGGTTTACCAGCATGTGGCATGTGCCATCAGGTCTGGTCCAAATGATTAATTCCTTCAATGCCATTTGTTGAAAACTCTACACCCTCTATAATGCACTGCTTTTACATTTTTATCAAAAAGTATTTAGGGGCTTCAAGGTGGCTCAGTGGGTTAAGCCTGGCAACTTGAATTTGATCCCAGGGACCCAAAGAGTGGAGAGAGACCTGTTCCCTACAAGTAGTCTTTTGACCTCTGACACAGCATGCATTTGCCCCTACATACATGCACAGACACGCAGACACACAGAAACACACACACCACACCACAATAAAACCCCAAATGCTAAACGTTTATTTGGACATACCTCGTTGGCCTGCTTCTGGGTTTTCATTCTGTTCTGTTTGTCTGTCCCTATTCCTTGGTCAATATCACTCATCTTCATTTTCACGTAAGTCTTAAAATTGGGCGGATTGACTCTGTCTCTTCATTCTTTTGCAAGACAGTGTTAGCTGTTCCATGTCCTTGCTCTCTGTGACGATGGTGACGAGCTTGAAGAGGCGCCATGTCTTTACTGTGCTAACTGCTCACAAACAACATGTTTCTGCATCCATTCGTTATTTTGTTTATTGATTAGATTTATTCATTTTATTTTGAGTATGAGGGTTTTGCATGCATGAATATCTGTGCACTGTGTCTGTTTAATGCCTGTAGACATTAGAAGAAGGTGACAGGACCTGGAACTGGAGTTGTAGTTCATTGCAAGCCACCATGTGGGTTCTGGAATTGAACCTAGGACCTGTGGAAGAGCAGAGAATGCTCTTAATCGATGAGCCATCTCTCCAGCCCCCTTGACTTATTTACTGTGCTCTCTTAGACCTTTGCCTAAATATTTCATTTCTGGAATGAGTTGACAAAAGTATCCAAAATACATCAGTAGGATTTCCTGAATCTTTCTCCCCCCCCTCTTTTTTTTTTTTTTTTTTTTTTTCCGAGACAGGGTTTCTCTGTGTAGCCCTGGCTGTCCTGGAACTCACTCTGTAGACCTTGCTGGCCTTGAACTCAGAAATCCACCTGCCTCTGCCTCCCGACTGTTGGGATTAAAGGCGTGCGCCACCACGGCCTAGTAATTTCCTGCATTTTTCCTCTCAGTGCTGAATGGAATCTAGGGGCCTTATGGATGCCCATGTTCCATCCTTGAGCTACGTTCCAAGACCTCTTGGCCATTTTATTTGATTTAAAATTTGAAGGAAGGGCTCACTAAATTGACTGCAGTGGCCTCAAGCTCATTTTGCAGCCCAGGCTGGCCTTGAACTTGGGATCTTCCTGCCCCAGTTTCCCAAGTAGCTGGATTCACAGGCCTGTACCACCAGGCCAGATGACTCATCTCCTCACCCACAGGATCACCCTCCTGTAAGCTTACTGTCTTCTATGGGCAGACAGAGGAGAGTGCCTCATCCTTTCTCCCCCATGGAAAGCTGCAAGGAGATCAGCTGCACAGGGCACATTCTTGCTGGGAGGTCATTTCAGCTAGAAAGGCATTGTGTGTTCGTGGCTGGTATACAGAAATGCAATTTATTTTTTATGCTTATCTTCTGTCATGTATAGGAGACTAAAGATGGTGACGATGATCTTTGGCATGCAAGTCGCCACAACCATGAAGTACTCATTAGTCAGTCAGTCTGCAAGATCCCTCTGGAAAGGTCAATCTACAACCACATATAAGCAAATACCCAACCATCCTGTTCTTCTTTCAGTTAATGTGAAAAATCACAAGGAAATGATCAGGATTGAGCTCCCAAAGCCATATCTCAACATTCCTGCACTCCTCTCTGTCTGTCTCTGTCTCTGTGTTTCTGTCTCTGTCTGTCTCTGTCTCAGTCTGTTCTCTCTCTCTCTCTCTCTCTCTCTCTCTCTCTCTCTCTCTCTCCATATAGCCCTGGCTGTCCTAGAACTCACAGAGATCCTGCTGTCTAAGAAGGAAATCTTCTGTGTCACAGAAGATGCATGCTATTGTCCACACCATCTCATGTGGCTTTGGGAACAGTCAATGGTGTTACTTGACCATAGCTGTCCAGGTCTTCATTTCTGTCTCCGTGTCCTGCTGAGTTGTTGGCATGAAGGTGTTAGTAACCCATCTTAGCTGCCTGGTGTCTGAAGGACTGTGGTGGCTGACGCCTTCCACTTTCTCACTGGCAGCATTCACTTTCTTCTTATGTCATAGGAGTTTACACTGTTTATTAGTCTCTTTAAAGAACCATTTCTTGTTTAAATTCATATTTTTCGATTTGTCAGTTTTCCTTTATAATGGTGCTTGCTCTAATTCTTAGTAATTCCTTTTTTCTCCTTATGCCTTCTTTAAATTTAATTTACTCCCTTTTTAAGTGCTTTTATGGTAAAAAGGGTGCATTGCTAATTCTAAATGTCTTTTCTGTACGAATAAATACATTTATAGAAACTAATTCCTCACTGAGGACTATTTTAGCCAGATTCAGATAATTCTGATGTGTTTTTCACCTAACCTTGTTATCAGCTCCTGTACACTCTCAGGGCTTCTGTTCTGAGGCAGACAAAACATGTAGATTACTAGCGACAAAATAGGTGGAAGAATATGATGATGTTTGACAACATGTCCACAAGATGACAAATACTCAACCCCAGCAAAGCCACACAGATCAGTGATAGAATCTGACTGGAGAAGAGACCAGAGGGTCCTGGGATCAACGGGCAGAGAAAATCATCTTTGCAAAAATAATCTTCCAGCCTGTTGTGCTGGTACTCAACTTTAATCCCAGAACCCAGGAGGGGATGCTGGATGGATCTGTGAGTCAGAGGACACCTGGTCTACAGAGTGATTTCCAGGACAGCCAGGGCTGGCTCTCAAAAGGTTTTTTTTTAAAATATATATATCACATACACATTCACATGTACATATGCATATAGATCTGATACATATACACACATATACACATACATATACATTCTGTTTTGAGCTGTGCCATTATGGAAGAAGTCTGTGGCCTTCCACACAGATGCACTGTGTTCCACTATTGCTGAGGGTCTGATGAGGGGAAACTGGGCAGGGCAACCAGAGAGGAAAGTCTTGAGGAACCATTAGTCTAGGGAGTGAAGCAATGGCTTCAATGGTGGAATCTCTGAGTATCATAGTTATAAAGAGGAAAAAGGAAGTGGGGAAAATCAATTATTTCCAGAAACAGGAGTCATAAAATCAGACATCAACTTCCAGTGAATGGCACTGTGCTGGGTTAACACTAGAGGGTGACCTTGAGCTAAGAAATCCAGAAAGCCTTCAAGGTTCTGTCCTGATGCCCTTACCTGTTCTGGGTAGTTACAGAAAATAGAAACAAACCGAACACAAAGATATAGATGTGATCCCTCAAAGCTGATAGCAAATAATGTCTCCAGACTAAGGACCAGAACAGGAGCCATGGCAACAGCAGTGAGGATGGAGTGAGTCATGCATTAACCACATGAAGGAAAATCCAAATTAAGACCTTGAATCTCAGCAATTAAATGGATAGGAAACAAGTAGATTCAAGATGAGAGTTAAGGGAAGGGAGAGGAAAAAAAATGACAAAATTGTAAATAAAAACTAAGTTGCAAATGGGTGATGTACCAAAATGTATTTAGGTACTAAAGGGCATTGCAAAATGGCACCAAACACTCAAGACAATGACTATGGAACAAAATATCCATCCACTGGGTTTCGATAAGTGGAGACACACCACCCTCTCATGGTCACAGGCAGAGGCCAGCCCTCCCTCCATAGGGCACAACCCAGCCAGGTCTTGGCCTTCTACTTCCACTCGTGGGCGTGGTTCTGCTCTGGGGAGTCTCAGGTCTGCTCCTGAGCTGTCTTTCTTCATTCGAGGAAGCTTGCCTGTCTGCTGATGGGAGCTTCATCTGTTTTCGTCCTTTCCCTGGGAGTTGAGAAGTGATGGCCTCCTGTCGTTTCTTCTCCTTGGTTACTGTTAGAAAGCTTGCTTTCTTTAGAAATACTGTTTTCATCCCCCCCCCCCCCAGTGTTGGGCATTGTCTTAGTTAGGGTTACTATCACTGTAGTGGGACACCATGACCAAGCCATTTGGGGAGGAAAAGGTTTATTTAGCTTGTGCTTTTACATCACTGTTCATCATCAAAGGAAGTCAGGACAGGAATCCAAACAGTGCAGGGACCGTGAAGAAGAAGCGATGTAAAGGCCATGGAGGAGTGCTGCTTACTGGCTTGCTCCCTAAAGCTTGCTCAGATTGCTTTCTTGTAGAACCCGGGACCACCAGCCAGGGGTGGTCCTACCTACAATGATCTGGGCCATCTCCTGTCAATCACTATGTCAGAAATTGCCCAACAGCCAGATCTTATGAAGGCTTTTCCTAAATTGAGGTCCCCTTCTCTCAGATGACTCTAGCCTGTGTCAAGCTAACACAAAATTAACTAACACAGGAATCAGACTAAAGGCCTTGTGCGTGTGTTGCACCTAGGTAAGCTCTTTATTGCTGAGCCACATTCACAGCTGGGGACGGTTTGGTAAAGAAACAAAAAACAGCAAAATAATAGCAGGCCTTGGTGGAGCTTGCCTTTAATCCTTGCCCTTCTGAAGCAGAGGCAGGCAGATCTCTAAGTTTGAAACCAGCCTGGTCTACAGAGATAATTCCAGGACAGCAAAGGTTTCATATAGAAATCGGGTTCTGGTGTGTGTGTGTGTGTGTGTGTGTGTGTAAAGAAACAGAAAACAAAATTGTGGGTGTTTAGTAGGTGCTGTATTTCATGGGAAGAAGAAGGGATGAGACAGAGCACCCCAAACAAAAAGTGTGGGGGACAGAGCCACTAATGAGGCACTTTCACTTCCAGAATCCTCACTGCCTCATGGTCAGAGACGCAAGGTCTTTGCTTTCATGTCCAACTGTGACAAAACGCATTGCCCCATAACAGTCCCAGGACAGTACAGCTTTTGAGTGTGAGGTGAGCCACATGCCAGCAGGTGGCTACAGTGGACTTCCTACAATCAGGAGAAGGGCTGGGGTTCTGTCCCTGGGTCAGAGGTCTGTCCTGAGGGTTTCTGCCAAGTGCCTCTCATCTCAGGGTTTCCAGTGGGGATGCCGCCAGCCTGAGAGGAGGTTTTGGATGCCAGAGAAGCAAAGAAGCGTGAGACCGAGCCGCTCGAGTCCGCTTTAGTGTGATTAAGTTACATGCTTCAAACCGAAGCCCAAGAAATCGGCCAAGGACTCTTGTGCTTGCAGAGAACCTAGGTTCACTTCCAGGCTTCACGCGGTCGCCCGCAAACTCCTGTACCTCCAGTCCCAGGAGATCTTCTGGGCTCCCCAGGCATTACACACATGCACACGCACGTGCGGGCGCACACACAACACCCACCCACCTATATACACACACATACATACACACAGCGCACACACACACATACAGAGCACAGACACACACACACATACAGTGCGCACACACACACACACTGCACAGACATACATGCAGCCAAACATTCATATATGTGAGATAATAATTCTAAACAAGCAAACACACAAACAACTCTATAAAAACAAACACTTCTGGGCTGTCACTTGGTGACTCCCTTTCCACATAAGGTTTTGGTAGTTCTTTGTCAAATGTAAGTGATACTTTAGCAAACATGATATTTTATCATTCATATTTTAAAATCATGACAATGCATGTATAAAGCTTAAAAATTAAACAATAGATATGTGGTTTAATGAAAGCAAGAACCCTTCCTACATTTAGTGTTAATATGTCTACACTCCTGTTTTATTGGGTAATTTTAACTTGAATGGAGCCTGAATGATGTCAGTTTGGGGGGGAGTGGCAGAGAAATCTAAGGGTTGATGAATTTGAAAGAATTGAAATCACACAGTTTTCTGTGCTGGTTAGTTTTTTGTCAACTTGACACAAATTGAAGTCACCTGGGAAGAAGACAACTCAGTGGAGGAATTTTGATTGATGGAAGAGGGCTCAGGCCATTGTGGGTGGGTCCACCAGGGTAGGTGGTCCTGGGTTCTATAAGAAAGCAGGCTGAGCAAGTCACCAGGAGCAAGCCAGTAAGCAGCACTCCCCCATGGCCTCTGCTTCAGTTCTTGCCTCCAGGTTCCTGCCTTGAGTTCCTGTCCTGACTTCCTTCATGATGGATTGTAGTCTGAGATGTGGATGAAGTAAACCCTTTCCTTCCCAAGTTGATTTTGGCTAGAGTTTTATTACAGTAACAGAAAGCAAGCTAGGATATTTATTTGCTCAAAAATAATGAAGTGAAATTAGAAGTTAATGCAAAATATATCACCAAATATTTGTAAGTGAAAAACTGAACTTCTTTTGTATAAGGCACAGGAGAAATCAGTATAGGAATTTAAAAGTGGTGGCACACACTTTCAATCCCAGTACTTGGGAAGCAGAGGCAGGCAGATTTCTGAGTTCAAGGCCAGCTTGGTCTACAGAGTGAGTTCCAGGACAGCCAGGGCTGCACAGAGAAATCCTGTCCTGAAAAATCAATACACAAACAAATAAACAAACAAACAAAACCCGGAGTGCAGCATTTCCATCAACCATGTACACAGGCCAGAAATGAAGAGAGGGCTCAGGCCAATGAGCTAAAGATTTTATCTTCAGAAATCAGAACGGGTAATATTAGTTTTAGCCCAAATGAACAGAAAAAAGGGATAACAAACAGCACATAAATTAATGTGGAAATCAGAGACATCAGAGGAACTGTCAGTAAAGTTTGTGACCTCTGGTGAGACTGAGAGACAAGGCATTAGACAGACAGGGGAAGTAGCCAAGGCTAGGTAATGAAGGTGGGGATTTCCAGGATGGCTGGCTTCTTCCTCAGACTAGAGCTTTTGTCTCCCAGTAGGTGTCCTGATGATAGAGTGGCTCAGTAAGTTCAAGGCTGTATCAGGACCTGTCACCTGCATGTTGTGGACTGATCAATCAGCCTGTCTGTCTTTAAACTGACCACTTCTAAAGTAGAGAAGGAAAATGATCCAGAGCTTTAAAGCCCAGCCCTCAAGAAGAGCCTGGATTTTCAACTTCTGGAGTGTGTGTCATCGTCCTCCATGTCCTGCCTTGTAGAGTCCTTTTCTCTGTGCGCTCCCTGTGTGTGTGTTTCCTCACTCCCAGAACGTGCTGACTCTGTGTGCTGCATGTGAGGTTTCCCTACTACCCTGTTACATTTCAGATTTTTCTTGCATTTTAATAATTCTTATAACTGGCAGAGAAATTGAGCCCAGTCCAGATCCTTAGACTATATCATTTCAAGACCTCTAGACTGTGTCAAAACTCACCAAGATAAAAGACAAACACAGTAATATCAAGAACAAGAGGGGACATAATTCTATAGCACTCAGAGATGTATGTATAACAGTCTATGAAAATCCTTAGGTCTATACATTAGACCATTCAGATGAAATGAAAATGCTGTGTGTAAAATACAAAAGGCTGATGCCATGGCCACCCAAGATAACAGACTAAGAGAACACGGTCACATCTCTAACAGTTAGGTTGAACTTGTACTTAAAGCATTGTTACAGAGTCAGCTCTGGTTCAGGTATTTGCACTGACAGAGTCTACTAGGTATTTAAGGAAGACATGACATCACTACAAGAGGAAGAGGAGTGTGTCTTGGTTACTCTTTAAAGCTGTCATTATGCTTTCACACATAGAGAAAGAAAGAAAGAAGAAAAAGAAAAGAAAGAAAAACAAGAAAAATCTATAGATGAATGTCTCTGAAGAGCATAAATTTTAAAAATTATTAATAAAAGTTAATAAGTAATATCAAATAAATAAATAAAGCTGGGCTGGTGACACATTCCTGTCATCTCAGTACCAGGGAGTCTGAAGATGGGATGTTAAAGCCGTTCTCAGAGCTCATACACTACAAAGCACGTGGTGACTGGATCTGGTCAGCTGCCCACTACTTGTCAGTATCCTATGTAAAGTGACTTACAGAGTCCATATTTAAATAATGCCAATGAAATTCAACAATGACTGTCAGCTTTATATCTATGTATTCGTAGTAAAGGACCAAAACTTAAAATATATAATTTTCTTCTAATAAAGTATCGAGAAAATTTTTTTTTGCAATGCCACTCAAGAAATAAAAAAAGCAGAGATAAATTTGACAAACAACATATACAATCCACATCCTGAAAACTATAAAACAGGGGTGAGGAAAATCATAAGATACTAAAAGAATTGAAAGATAAGCCATGTCTGTGGAATAACAAGTGTTGGTGATAATCAGTTTTCTCTTAATTCATATGTAGATTGGGCACAGTTTTAATCTAAATATGTGTGACTTGTGATTTCATTGAGTAAAATGATACATTTACATGGGAAATGCAAAGGCTGGAATAGAAAGTAATTTGCAAATAGAAGATAGAGGTTTAGGATGTTTGATTTTAAAGCTCTTTATACAGTTACATCAAGACAATGTGGTATGAATGTGTATGTGTATGTGTATGTATATATGTGTGTGTGTGTGTGTTACATATAAGAGTACAATCATCTTTTGACAATAGTACCCAGTGGGGGAAATATTTTTTAAACAGTTGGTGTTGAAATAATTGAGTATCTACACACAAAAATGGAATCTATATCCTATCTCAAATGAAAGCCCCAGGTGGATCACAGATGCTCAGGTTCCAAAGAGAAATGTCCCCCACAGGAGCACACATTTGAACATTTTGTCACCAGCTGGGGGAGCTGTTTTGAGAGGCTGCGGGACCTTATGTGCAGTGGCCTATGGAGCAGAAGTGGGTTGCTGGTGGCGGACCTTGAAGGTGACATCCGCTTCCGGTTCCAGTCCACTTCCTGATCAGTGAAGACGTGAACAATCCACACAGGAAGCTGAAGCTGCTACACAGGAACACTGCCATAAATGGCTCTGCTGTGTCTTACCCGCCATGATGGACGGAACCCCTCCTGATGATGAGCAAAAATGAGTCTTTCCAACTTTGTTTCTGTCAGGTCTTCCATCCCAGGGACATGAAAAGTGATAAAGTAGTTTTAAACACACTAGAGAAAACTTAAGGAAAAAAATCAAGAAACAAAAAGGATACACCCAATAGGGGTGGTGGTGAATCAAGACCGGAAGTAGGTAAGGGACAGAGGAGGGCGTGGTGCGCATGCTCAGCAACGTGTTCTTGTGAGTCCATGGAAAACAGTGATAACAAAGCGGTGTGTCTGTCTTCGGGTAAGAGCTAGAGGTGAGAATCAAAAGACACCAGAGGGAACTCAGGTGTTCCCGGGGCCACAGAGGGATTTGCAGATGGCAGGATGGTGAAATGCACCCCTGCTGGAATATCGTGTATAATGACGACCTCAGGAAGAGAGGATGGATCCAAGGGACAGAAGATAAGGGTTGGGATTTTTGTTGGATGAGTGTGCAAACCAGTTGAAGTGCATTCGGTGTGGAAACCGGGTACAAGCTCACAGATGAGCAAGTGGGCAGTGTGTATGAATTGATCACAGGGTGCTACAACGAAGACACGGTGAAGAGATACAGGAAGCAGCGGGGAAGGAAGGGACCTCCATGAGCATCCACACACACACGTGACATTCACTCACGCATACACAGAAACAAAAATGAAAAAAAAAAGTTCTAAAAATGTTTTTTAATATTCCGGGGACTTCGGTTGTTTCTTTAGATCTTCTAATGTGACGTATAGTCCCAGTAACTCCTTTACTACACAATCCCACGTCCGTGATGTCCTTTAAATCTCACTTATCATTTATTTTATGTCGATTTCCTCCAGTTGCACGTCTGTCTTTCTTGCAGGCCTTCTTGGCGACTTAGTCTGCCAGAGACTAGTGATGCTCCCTCACGCTCCCTCCTCATTGGCCAGATCAGAAACCAGCATCTGTAAAGCCTCTTTGTCAGCGATGTCTTTATTTCAGCTTTAGTGGTAAGTGTGGGGTTTAAATGTTAGAGGTTTGGGGAAGGGAAACCTGTATGGGAAGTCCCCTTGTACAGGCGCATGCCTCCTGGAGTGTCCTGCTCTTGTGTCTACAGAATTATGTGATTTCAAAGGGAGACCATGGGGGTCCTCAATAGGACTGGGGGGGACATAGAGCACTCTAAGCCACAGTCGGGCCATGGGTACTCTAGCACTAGCTGTTGTAGAAGTGAGTGAATATTCAATGTCACCACCTTCGTGTATGTCCCTTTGAGGAAGTCTAGGAGATAGATCAATGGGACTGGACCGACTCCGAGTCACCAGCGTGCATGTTTCTGGTTCAGCTCTATCAATGGAATGGAATGGCTGTAGACCAATCAGGGAATAGCTGGTTCTCACGGCTTCTGGATCAACACTATTTCATGGTTTGCTAGGGAGAGAAGAGAGCTGGGGATAGGGGAACAGCTAAAGCTTCCCTGACCCCAAGGAGTCTAAGAGGGTGTAGAACTCAAGAAAGAATGACTTCCGGTACTTCACCCCACTCAATATTAAAAACGAACCCCCATATCAAACTTGCTTCTTTCTGTTGTGTGTGGTTGGAACTGGGGCCCTGTTCCCAATTCCACAAGTGTCCTTTGGTGTCAGACACAGGAGCAAGTGCATTACCAGGCCCCTGAAGCCATAATAGTACCTACAGTGTCTCTTGTTGCTATCTTTCTGCTTTGCTGTCTCTCCACTTTCACTGTGGAGAGTGAACCTCTTACCAAGTACCTTGCTGTGTACTCAGAAATTCTGACTCACCCAGTTATCACACTGGTCCCCCAAGGTGATGTTACGACAATCACCATTCATATTTAGAGATGAGGAAGCTGGTACAAAAATCACTAAGGAACCTGTGTGAAGTCCCAGGGGTCAAAGACGAAGCCACAGTCGGCATCCAAGCAGTCTGGTTTCAGAGGATCATGATGTAAGCGTCATTACTGGTGGGCCGGCCTTTCATAGGACCACTGTCACTGCCCACATGGGACAACTGAATGAGTCTGCCTGGACTTTCCTCCACCTTTCCCCACATCCTGCATGGATCCTGTCTTAGGGATGGAGATCTGCTGCTGTTGCTGAATGGGCCCTTTCCTCTCAGGTCCTGAGGGGTGAAGTCTGTGCAGACAGCTGTGTGGACAGCACAGGGTCCACAGGTGTCAGCTTGAGTGGCTGTCTAAACCCTTCTGAAGTAACATCAGATGCATAAGATGCAGGCATGACCACAAATGTACCCAGCAACCACATGTTGGGGAATCTGATTCTGTACTTCATATTTTTCTTTTAGGTAGAGTTTTATTATATAGTTCCACATCGCTTGTAACTTGCTGTGTAGACCAGGCTGGCCTCCAACTCACAGAGCTCCACAGGCCTCTGCCTCCCAAGTGCTGGGATTAAAGGCGTGTCTTGGCAGGTCCAGCTATACCCACCTTATGTAGGCATTTAAAGAGACATGTATGATTAGTAAGCATTGCGATTTCACATAAAGAACTAATTACCCACAGTCAATTTAAGCTGGAGATACAGGGCCCACACACATGTGCAGGGGCAGGTGCTACCGTCACAGCTCCCTCTTCCTGGAGGGTCCTCTCTGACTTTTCTCAATCCCAGCCTTGCATTTTCTAAATCGGCATCTGTTTTCAGTGAAGATGAGGTGAGGGCTTGCTTTTAATTCTCTGAGAGGAGCTGTCCTCTGAAAGAGCAGAGTTATACGTGAGACAGTGAGAAAGGCTGAGGACAGACATCACGGAGAAGGACTGAGGTGCGGGTCTGTCACCTGAGCAGCCCAGGTGACACTGGGTGCTACCTTCACCCCAGGAGCCTCTGCAGATCGATGGGGAGGCAAAAGTGGAAGGAGATTTGATTCCTTGGGTCTGAGAAGTCTGTGCTTTTGTGAGTGTTGGCTCTCATTTGGACTCTGGTTTGGGGCAAGAGGAACAAGTGGGTTGAAGCGAAATGGCAGACCGTTTCTTCCTTCCCCACCTTTGGGTCCTGCAAGGTTTTGATCAGAAAGCCGTGGTGTTATGAGGTGGCTTCCTATCACCAGATCTCCGATTGCTACCATACTCTTCAGTTCTCAGGCTTGAGATGGGTGCTGGCTTCTCTTTGGTTGCTGTGATAAAGCATACTGACTAGGAGAAAAAGCTTTATTTTGGCTTATGGTCCTGGCAGGATAGAATACTTCATGGCAGGGATGGCTTATGCACATGTGAACCCAATTTGCAAGTGCTTCCCAGAATGCTACCTGCTCTCAGGCCCCCCTTTCCCATTGACACCGGAGAAATGCAAGGAAGGAGGAGCTGGAGAGGTGGCTCAGTGGTTACAGCACTGGCTGCTTTTGCAGAGGACCTGGGTTCATCTCCCAGCACCCTCACGACTGGACCAGGGATGCAGTGCAATAGTCTGGCTGGAACAACTTCTAATCTTGTTTTTAATGACATTGTCGCCTTAAATTTCTTTTCACGCGGTTCGAACAGAGTCCAGCTAGTGCCTAGAATCCAGGGTTAGATTTAAGTTTAATTTGACTTGTGTTATCTTGCAGTTGGCACACACGGTGTCATACCGGAATCTTAGCATTTTCCCTTCTCATTTATTTATTTGCTTATTAAGATTGGGTTTTTCTATGTAACTCTTGTTGGCCTGGCATGGGATGGTAGACCAGGATAGCCTCAAACTCATGGTAATCCTCCTGTCTCAGCTTCCTAAGTGTTGGGTTATAGGTGAAAACTACCACACCAGGCAATTATTATTATTATTATTATTATTATTATTATTATTATTATTAAGTTGCAACCTCGACATTTACCTATCATGCTATGAGAGTCCAGATCCTGTTTGCATCTTCAGCTTCACAAAGCCCCTTCCAGTAGCACTGTGGTGGTTATCAGAATCAGTCAAAGAGGCAGGAAGGTTGCTATGGCTCCCTGTTCACGGGTTTCAGCCTATAGTTCCTTGGCTCCATTCCCTTTGGGTTGCAGTGAGGCAGATCATCATGTCAAGACAGAGAGGGAAAAAATCTGCTCATCTATGGCAGCCTGGAAGCAAGGAAGGGGGAGGGGGCCAGAGCCTTTCCATCCCCAATACACCCAAAGGCCGATTTCCTTCTAGGCCCCACCTCCTAAAGCTTCTGTCTTCTCTCAGTAGTGTCCTGGGCAGCAGCCAAGCCTTTGATATGTGGATTCTAGGTAGCCATTCAAGATAGAGGCTGTAAAGTGATGTAAGTGCAGGTTACCACAGATCACAGAGATGAAGTGGGTGGCTGTCTTGTGTGGTAGAGGAGGGCCATGAACCCTGCTGAGGATTCTAGTGAAGACTGGTCTGGGCAGAAGGAGCTGGCAAAAGCCTAAGGCACTGGTTTTCTTTTTCTTTTTTTTTTTTAAATATTTTATTTTTATTTATTTAGTTGTTTTGTTTTGTTTTTTTGAGACAGGGTTTCTCTGTGTAGCCCTGGCTGTCCTGGAGCTCACTCTGTAGACCAGGCTGGCCTCGAACTCAGAAATCTGCCTGCCTCGGCCTCCCAAGTGCTGGGATTAAAGGCGTGCGCCACCACTGCCCGACAGGCACTGGTTTTCTAATGTGATATCAGCCAATCAACAAAAGGAACCCCTCATGATGCTTCTGTTGCTAGGTGAAAAGCCTGTGTAAAGAGGCCTGGGAGAGCTGGAAATCCCCTGTGTGGCACAGGCTTCCCTTCACCGACCCAGGACAAAGCTTAGGAGTTTTCATCTTAAGAAAGATGTAGAAGAGGCAGAGGCTGCAGATTATTGTGTGAAGGTCTGAGGTGGGGGCTGAGGACACTGAGAACATCCTCCGCCATGGTCCCTGAACAGCCATGTTTGTCTGCTGACCGGTTCCACATCTGAGTTGATGTTTCTCCTTCGTGCTTCCTGCCTAGGCCGAGGAGATCTGTATCTGTCCTGAGCACCGCTGCTGGTGGGAGCCCAGGGCTGTCCCTCTCTGGTTCTCTATATCAGGGCACCACTGTGGACCCCGAAATGCTGCAGTTCACGGGTGCTGCCGGAGCCCTCACGGGACATTCTTGTTGTCCATCTCTACCCGTTTCTCTTTTCCCTGGTCAGCTCTGCTTTCAGACCCAGACCCCTGTGTAACTAGGATCTAAAATGAGAGTGGCAGTGTATGATTCTAGGGAAAGGGACTTATGGTTTAGTCATTGGCGTTTGGCAGGCACTGCTCCAGCTGATGGATACATAGACCTGAGGAGAGACGTGTTGGATGCACACATTGATGACTCTGGTTTGGGCTGGCATAGTGTGACAAGCCTGTGGACGTCCCTTCCTGAAGCTGATGCTTTTACATCATTAGCCCTTTGTCCTTGAAATTCCAGGCAGCTGTATCTGGAAGCCCTAAAGGGTTATGACATTTTCCTTAGCTGACATCACAGTCATGGAGGATTTAAACAGCAGAAGAATCCACAAGAGAAAAGTTGGGTTAGTTAACTTCTGTATTTTCTTTGGGTTACCGTGAATGCAGTGGATTCCTGCATGGGGAAGGTGCATGAGCCAGCAGGGCTGGGACATACATTAACCTGCCATTTTCAACATGTACACACGACAGCTCAATGCTTTTCATTATTAACCACATCACGCTGCTCTGTCATGTGAGCTTATCAACACCTATGTGTACAGTGCACAGAGCTTGGGTTTGCATTTTACAAAGACAAGTCCAGGATTAGAAAGAGGCTCAGCAGCTCCCTCAGAACTCTGCTTTCTCACCTGAGGCACCACCGAGGGTCGGATATAACAAAAGATAATTTCTCTGTCCCTAACACACACCACACTCATTTGTCCCACTAAAATCTCAGGTGTAAGAACAGTAGATTTGAAATAATTATCCCAAAGTTGTCTATACTTGACTCACTTTTCTCTTTTGGTTCTTTAACCCCCCCAAAGACACACAGTCTGCAGTTTGGAAAGGTTTACTCTGTAAATGAGAGGAGCAGTCACCTCAAATGTTCATCCAGTGGGGCTCCATGAAGAAACAGAACATGGCCTGCAGAGAGAGCCTTTGTAAACAAAGTCTGCCCAGAGACAGATGACAGGCTTCAGCTCCAGTGCTGATTGGTTCCTCACTTGGGACTAACCCTAACACTCTGGGATTTCAGATCATCTCTAGGCTACAGAACTTCTTTGCTTTCTGAAGGGGGCACAGCAGGTGTGAGTCCTGGTGATTGCCATTACCTGTGCCTTTGAGATGGCTCTGCAGATCCCCAGCCTCCTCCTCTCAGCAGCTGTGGTGGTGCTGATGGTGCTGAGCAGCCCAGGGACTGAGGGCAGAGACTCCCCAAGTAGGTACGGGGCAGGGGTCTCCAGAGCCAGCACTCTGGGGGAACCTGGGGGCCCTGGGAAGTGGGAGGGGGAATGGCAAAATCCTGATTTTAGAACAGTCTTCTACCATACATTTCCTCTCTCTGAAGAGAGGGTGAGACTCCATTCTCATTTATGTGTTCTAATATTGAAGTTAGGATCATGCCCTCCACACAGGGTGAGCCTGGCATATAAGAGTAGGAGGAGGCAGAGTTTAAATCTACCACCCAAGATAAGACAGAGCTCGGGTTGTGTGTGAGGGACAACAGGGTTTACAATACTAGTGCCTCCCACCCCCTTGCACCCCCTGAAGGAAATGCCAGATTCTGAAATGAGGAAGCAGGTCTATGGTCCTGGTGTTTGAGGAAAATCCGTGATGTGGAGTGGAGGTTTTATAGAAGCGAACTCTAGATGTCTAATCCTGAGAGAAGCCAGCGGCCAAGGAGTCTGAGTATCTTGGACTAGGACAGTGGGTTGGCAAATTGAATTCCCAAGAAAACACTCGGCCTAGAAGGGAAATACGTGATACTTACAGGGGGCGGGGGTGGGGGTGGGAGCGGGAGTGTGTCCTAGTTCGGAGACCAGAGTACTTCATAGAAAGCCCCAGTCCCCTAAGCCGGTGCTCAGAGGTGTCTTCAGTCTTACAGTTACAGTTAAGATGCCTGGAGTGACCCCACAAGCAGGCAGTTCCCAGAGGTTGCCTGGATTCTAATTTGTCAGTTTTGCAGTCGGGGCCCTCCTGAGAACGAATGCCCCCTAGGGGCGGGGAGGTCAGGGCCATTTGCACACAGGAGAGACTCTCACGGGGTGGGGCTGGGGTAGCAGAAACAGCCGAATGTTCTATTTTTCTTTCGATCCTAATTTTATTAGTCCGTTGAGAATTTCGTACACTTTTGGGCATAGTCACCTCTCTTTCTCAGCTCTACCCAGATCCACCCCTCTTTCTACACATTCAACTTTTGGTGTTCCTTAATTGTTAAAAAACATGTAGCAAGTACAATTTGTGTTTTGTGGGGAAATACTCTTTTGAGGACCAGCTAGGTCGCTCGACTCCCTCTCTTGCTCTTCCTTACTCGGGTGGAACGGTCTCGAGGCACCCGGAGCTCGGGGGAAGCCGTGTTCCTGCGGGCGGGGGCGGCACAGCGACTACGGGTCCCGAGGCCGGGCGGCCCCCAGAGAGCATGTCCCACGCGGGAAGCTCCGGCACGGGGTGGGGCCGCGGGGCGCCGAGGTCTCCGTGGTCTGCGCTGCCTGATGACCGCATCCTTCCGCAGCGGATTTCCTGTACCAGGCCAAGGGCCAGTGCTACTTCACCAACGGGACGCAGCGCATACGGCTCGTGATCAGATACATCTACAACCAGGAGGAGTACGTGCGCTTCGACAGCGACGTGGGCGAGTACCGCGCGGTGACCGAGCTGGGGCGGCCAGACGCCGAGTACTGGAACAAAGAGCACCTGGAGCAGACGCGGGCCGAGCTGGACACGGTGTGCAGACACAACTACGAGGGGCCGGAGGCCTCCACCTCCCTGCGGCGGCTTGGTGAGCGCGGGGTCCCGGGGGAGCGCAGCGGGCCCTGGGTGGCCGTGAGGGGACACCGAGCCAGGGTTCCAGCGTGAGGAGCTGCCATGCCCTCCCTCCTTCCTCCCGTCTGCACCACCTCGCTCCTCCTTGGAGTCTCCCTCCTGTCTCACCTTCGCCCTGTGTCCTGTGCCCAGCTCCCCTCTGACCCCTGGCTCTGCTGTGACCTCCAGTCACCTGTCAGCGCCAACTCAGGGAAGCTAAGCAGGGATGAGGGCACTCCGGTGAGCGGTCACTGCCTGTAAGGAAGCGGTTTAGCATGTTAACTCTGATGTCCGGTGGTTACTCCCTGCCACTCAGTTTCCCTGCTTTCTGCTTGTCCCTTTGAGGGCAGAGGTCTTCTTTGTTTTTTTTTTTTTGTTTGTTTGTTTGTTTTGTTTTGTTTGTTTGTTTTTCGAGACAGGGTTTCTCTCTATAGCCCTGGCTGTCCTGGAACTCACGCTGTAGACCAGGCTGGCCTCGAATTCAGAAATCCGCCTGTCTCTGCCTCCCAAGTGCTGGAATTAAAGGCGTGCGCCACTACTGCCCAGCAAGGCAGAAGTCCTCTTGTGAGGGCTGTTTGCTGCCTGACGTTGACCTGAAGGCTTTACTGTCATTTCCCTCGTTCTCTGAAGCAGTTGTTGACTTGGGCCACACTAAAAGTGTATGATACAAAATCTGAGGGACTCATTTCCATTTCCAGCACACTCCCTGACACTGCCAGAGCCTCTTACACGTGATGCCAACTAAAGCGTCATGTTAGGCATCGTGTTCAGATTTAATATCCTACATTAGGACTAATGGTTAACTCGAAAGTATGTTTAAGCTTTCCTCTCTTGCGTTCTGGGTGGCCTTGTTATTCAACTGTTGGTAACTGATTCCTCACAGCAAGGGAATGAATGCAGTGATGGTCGCCAGGAATTAATGCACTTGACTGTGGAAAGAAAGCCAGGGCAGGGAGAGGAGAAAATGAGAGAACATAGTGTGTTTTCAGTTCATGAAACATGTTAAGTATCTTTGCTGTTTTCAACTTGAGCGATAACAGCACCTGGCGAGAAGGCTTCTGAGGTAGTGGGCTTAATATATCAGAGTCAGTCGGGAAACACGTCTCTCTGACTGTGCGTGATGGTCTGAGGAGATGAAGGAAGGATGTTTTACTGCAGTCATTTTTGCAATTTTTTTCCCAAAAATTATTAACTTGAAATTGGATCAGTTTTTCTTTTTTGTCTTTGCTGTTTGTTTGTTTTAGAAGAACAGTTTGTTTTTATATTTTTGCATCAATAAAATATTTTATTTACACATAGATTTTAAAAATATACAGAGGGTTTACAAAGAGGGTTTCTCTGTGTACTTCTGGCTGTTCTAGAACTTGTTCTAGGCCAGGCTGGCCTCAGACTCGTAGAGATCCTCTTAGCTCTACTTCCTGAGTGCACCACTGCCCCCGGCTTCTTTTGTTTTACTCCATTTCACATTATTTAGGAACAGGGCCACCCTGACTGTTATTTTCCTAGTGAGTTAAATTTGTGTTTGTGGAGTTGACCTTCATTCACTGTTAGAACCCAGGCATTTGTTCCCACCCTGTCTCTTCCCTGACGGGGGTCTCCACATGGCCCCATCTCACTCACTGTCTTTTCTGTCACCCTAGAGCAGCCCAATGTCGCCATCTCCCTGTCCAGGACAGAGGCCCTCAACCACCACAACTTGCTGGTCTGCTCCGTGACAGATTTCTACCCAGCTCAAATCAAAGTGCGCTGGTTCCGGAATGGCCAGGAGGAGACTGTGGGTGTCGTGTCCACACAGCTTATTAAGAATGGGGACTGGACCTTCCAGGTCCTGGTCATGCTGGAGATGACTCCTCAGCAGGGAGAGGTCTATACCTGCCATGTTGAGCACCCCAGCCTTGGGAGCCCCATCACTGTGGAGTGGCGTAAGGAAAACTTTTCTTTCACTGTGGGCCCCACATGACATGAAATTTTAGCTGTTATTACCTCATTCCTCCGATGTCACCCACTCTCCATCCCTCTGATGTCACCCACCCTATCGGTTGTCCTGCATGGTCTGCTTCACTACTGAGCTGAGAACTGCAGGACACTAGATCTCTTGCCTCATGGTCAGGGAATCAGGATAGCCCTGACCTCACTGTCTGCCCAGATAGCAGTTCTGGGCATACACTGGGACCTTGGGACCCTGGGACCCTGGGACCCTGGAACTCATCCCTAATATCCCGAGGTATTGACAGTAATAGCTAGTGACTGGGTATTTCAGCTCAAGATTATAGATAAGTCTGTGAGGCGCAAACATCCACTTAGCCCCTCCCCCGCCACTGTGCTCGGAGCTCCTGGCCCTTCCTAGCCCTGGATCAGAACACAGAACTGGGTCCTGCCAGCTCCCTCACCTCATATGGCTCAGGCTGGACTGTGGGCTCTCATTCAGGGCTGTTGTGCCCTGTGGGGACAAAAGCTGACACTGAGCTCTGCTCTCCAGGGGCTCAGTCTGAGTCTGCCCAGAGCAAGATGCTGAGCGGCATTGGGGGCTTCGTGCTTGGGGTGATCTTCCTCGGGCTTGGCCTTTTCATCCGTCACAGGAGTCAGAAAGGTGAGGAATTCTGGGGAACTGAGGGTGGTGGGCTGGGCTGCAGGAAGGAGCTGGGCTGCGGGAGGGAGGACCCGGGGCTCATTCTGTGACTTCTATCACTGCCCACCACTCTTGCTGGGTCCTTCCCAGAAGCTTCCACCAATGAGAAGGCACAGGCCTTGCTTTCCCTCCTTCCTGTGGCAGTTTCATCCACTTGGTGGCTGCTCAGGGTCTTAGTGAATACAGAGGATGGGAGAATGGCTCCAGCTAAGCTGCAGGACCCATTGCACCTCAGGCTGCGTGAGACAGTCCCTGTTTTTATAACAACACCTTTCTCTATGTGACTTCTTTTTGCAGGACCTCGGGGGCCTCCTCCAGCAGGTAATATTTTAGCTCTTGTCTGCAGGATGGTGCAGGGGTGAGGGTGTGAGGGAAGGGTGTGAGGTAGGTGTTCCTGACCCAGTCCTGGTTCACAGTCTATCTCTGCTGTGGGGCTGAGAGTGTCACAGCCAGTGTCCATAGGAAGCTCCAGGGGTTGTCCCCAGCAGGAGTTTGCCACCATCACTTGAGAGGTGTCTTGATTGAAGCCTGAGCCATGGGTGTAGACACCGAGATGTTGCCTGCTCCTTGCCCCACACTGGAGACTGTGATGATGGACTTTGACAGTGTCGGGAAGAGGCTGATGGTCCAGTAGAGGAGAAGGATCCTTCCAACTTACCAAAAAATCAGATCTTTCATATTCCCTGGGATGATGGTGGCTTTTCTTCCCCCTCCCACATATTTGTGTCCTGTGAGGCTCTGTGCCCCTCCTTAGCTGCTTTCATCTTTGAATAGGCTATGGCTGGGACACCAGCTGTCTGTGTCTAACTCTGTGGGATTCAGAAGAGTCAGATATCATCAGGATACTCCTGTGACCACTCCCTCTCTCCCACAGGGCTCCTACAGTGACTCACAGTGTTTTGACTGTGTTGACTGTCTCAGCCTGTAAGGCTGCATGTCCCTGCTCAGAATTTCTGTCTGCCAGCCTGCCAGTCTGTGATTCAGAGTCTAGCGTGGTGCCAGTGTAACCAGCAGCTCAGCTCTTGTGATCTGGAGTCCCCAAGTCTCTGCCTGTAGTTCTGCCCCTGAGTGATTCCAGAGACTCCATCTGTGTACGGCAGCACCCCAGGCTTTTAATCTCCACTCTGTAGTAAACCAATGTAAGCTTGTCCCTGCCTAGATTACAAATAAATGAGACTCAGACTATGGTTATTTTATTTGGCTTTGACAGTTACTGGGGGTGTGGGTACCCCCTAATATACTTTTGTAACTGCTGGCCTGGCTACCTCCCCAGTGGTGAGCCCCAAATACTTGCTGTATCTCCTGGCCCTGTGCCCATGGTCCATCTCCCCATGTGGTGGCTTCCTCCCCTCCCCTTGTTTTTCTTCCTTCTCCTTCTCCACCCCCAACTAGGTCACTCAAAACCCACCTACCGCTAATTCCTCCAGCAATTGGCTGTAGCCAATTTTATTTAATCAATAGTTTTAAATTAAAGAACAAAACTTGCACAACAAATGCTGGTAAATGTGAGAATTCATTCAGGCTTAGACTGTCGGGTACAGTATTTAGCATTTTAATCCATAGCAACCGTTCAAACCTCAACACCACTGCCCCACATGGGCTGCTGATGCACTGTAACATTTCCCTCTTTCTCATAAGTAAACATATTCTGAACGATGTGTATCCCGAACCTCTGTATCTGAGTGGGGTGGGTGGGAGTCTTATGCGACAAGGCCACCCAGCCAAACTGTGGCCGGAAGTAGTGGTTTCTACCAGAAGCATCCTGGGCTCCATGTAAGGGCGAGCAGAGGAGGCAGGCGCCAGCTGTCACATCCTCGTGGCCAGGACTTTCACTGTTTAGTGAGATGTTCTCACCCGAGCCTCCTACAGGCTGGTGAGGACAGGAGAAGTAAACAGGGTAGAACTGTTGGGGGCTAATGCAGTGACCTCTCTGCAGTGTTTCACATATGTCAGTGAGGTCACACTGGCGGACTGAGGCTCACCTTCAGTTTTGAAAGTATACAGTCAGCTGGGCGGTGGTGGTGCACGCCTTTAGTCCCAGCACTTGGGAGGCAGAGGCAGGTGGATTTCTGAGTTCGAGGCCAGCCTGGTCTACAGAGTGAGTTCCAGGACAGCTAAACACAGAGAAACCCTGTCTCGAAAACACAAACAAACAAACAAAAAAGAAAGTATATAGTCAACAATCAAAGCACTTTTTGCGGTGGCAAATGATAAAACCCCAGTTTAATCTTCTTTTGTTGATGTTATAAGGAAGGTTTGTTTGGTTTCAGCCGTGACACGACACACAACTGACGAGACAGTCACCTCCCTCAGCTGTTCCACCTGCTGTCTCCCTTCACTGCATCCTCTCTGTGTGCACACGCCTTGTGCTGTTCTCACCCCATCTTTACCTGACTCAGCGCCCTGAGCCTTTTCTCTGCATTTTCCTGTCTACTCCGTCATTTTTTCTTTCCTCTGTGTTTCTTTTGCATCTCTGTTTTCTACATCTCTCCTACTACCTCAAATCTCATCTCTCTATGTGTATTTCAGACTCCGTTTTATATCTTCCAATGTTTTGACAATTTTAGGGAAATCCTTCCTGACAAATCCTGGCAACAGATAGGATGCTGGAAAACATTATCACATACGCAAGGGTCCAAACAGCTGCCATTGTGTTCATCTCTCTTACTAAGGAAATTAATGTTCAGAGCCTTAGCATGGAACCATCAGCCTCATGGAACCCCTGGATCTCCAGACTCCCTCACAGTGTGTGTGTGTGTGTGTGTGTGTGTGTGTGTGTGTGTGTTAAGGGGTGGTTGCAGTTTGGTTTTGGTAGGCTTCTCACAGTTTGTGCTGATGGTCAGTTTGGAGATATATCTCTAGGTATATCTGTGAAGGCTTTCTAGAGTCAATCGGCTTGGGAAAACCCACCCTAAATGGGCTGAGGTCCCCGAAGGGGAAAAACAAAGTAAAAGCAAGAGGGGCTTGGACATTCATCTCTCTCTGCTTCCTGATGGTGAATTGCTGTGACCTCATATCCTACTACAGACCTTCCCTGTCATTACAAGCTGTACCTCCTTCTTCTCCTTCTTCTCCTTCTCCTTCTCCTTCTTCTTTTCTTCTTCAAGATTTATTTAAGTATATGAGTACACTGTCGCTGTCTTCAGACACACCAGAAGAGGGCATCGGATCTCATTACAGATGGTTGTGAGCCACCATGTGGTTGCTGGGATTTGAACTCAGGACCTCTAGAAGAGCAGTCTTTGCTCTTAATGGCTGAGCTATCTCTCCAGCACCAAGCTGTACTCCTTAACCCCTTACTCCAGTAGCTCCTGTGACCAACCTGCTCAGTCAGTCAACAGGTTCTCCAGCACAGGAGTGAGGATTGA
>JADRCH010000342.1:449239-499148 GCA_019843965.1 Rhynchomys soricoides | reverse complement strand
CTGTTTCTAAGGGCTTATCAGGATGACCAAGATTTCTGAGCCTACTTTCCTGTCCTAGCCCAAAGTCATATTCATGCCTGAAGCCTACTTCTTTGTTCTACCCTAAGATTAAGATTCCTACCTGAGCTTACTTCCTTGTCATGGCCCAATGTCAGATTCCTGCCTAAAGCCCACTTCCTTGTCCATCTCCCCCTTTTTTTATTTCATAAACAAGATTGTGTCTGTCTTAGGTTGTTCTGACAAGAATGCCTTCATTACCTGTTGTGGAATATACATTATCAAAAGCAATGTACTTCTGCCTTAGGTTGGTAAGGCTCTGTGCAGAACTTACCTGCCTCTGACTGCCAGCCTGTTAAATAACTCTGTCTGGGGGTCCATTTTTAGTTTCAAACCAGGTATTTTGGCCACCAACATATTGATGTTGTTAAAGGCAAGTTTTATGACAATGGGCAGGAATAAAAATATTCCCAGGACAAGAAGGGCTAGCATGATCAAGCTATATATGCCATTCTTGAAGCTTGACCAAGATGGAAATACTGACCTTAGGCCATGGACAATATCACCAGCAATATCAGTAGCATCAAAGCTCAGTGGAGCAGCATTCTTTAAATTCATAATTATGCAAAGTTAAAACATCCAGAGATGTTAGAATTATATTACCCTGCAAGCATCTTTGAACTTTTTCCCAATTATATTGACTGTCATTATAAATTTTAGAAGTAACACAAATCTTATTGGTATTTGGCATGGCATTCAAGATTGTTCCTTACTTTTAAACTCTGAACCTCCTCTCCAATGATTTGAATAGTATCATATAGAGCATCAATCCGTTGTTCCTAATGCCTATATAAATCCTCTTGAATGTTTAGAACATTAGTGACATTTTTTGTTAAATGATTAACAAAAGTAGCTGTCTTAACTTCTTGTGTAAAGCAATTGTAGAAACAGTGGTGCTAGCTATTAATGTAATCAAAGCTGCTATACCAGCAATAATCAAACCCACTACCCTCTTGCTTCTGCTTAAAGCCTGATTCACTTTTTCCAGTACTTGCAAGTTTTTCAGAATACCAAGGTCCTGTAATACTCACAGGCAAGAGAACAAAAGCTGGTTGATAGACCACCATAACAGACATCCCAGGTTTCAACACACTAACACAATTAAAAAGTGTACAATAAATACAAATTACATTAAATACAGTGGAAGAACTTACATTAAATACTGTAGAAGAAAAAAAAGTAATTTAAACATGACTGATTAGTAAAAGATTAGGAGCTTTAAACACATGCACTAACAGTTGTTCAAAGTACAGATCCTGCCCCAACTTTTATCTCTTGCTAATATAACATCATAGAGAACTGCAGCAAATGTTCCAAATATGTCTCTGAGAATGTCCAGAGCCAGCCTTCCAAATGAAGACTGTCATTTCCAGTATTGGATTGATTTATATACCAGTCCATGATTGAGTCAGAATAACTGATCTCATTAAAATAAAGAGAAGAGTCATTATAACTTCTCTTTTTGACTAATTTTTTGAAGGCAGTTCCCACAGTCTCCATGTTCTCTGTTCCACAAGGTCTAAAAGCTTGAAGCAAGGCAGCTTGTCCAATCTGGGATATAGGCCAGCAAAGGTGGGTCAGAAACATATATCCAATACAGCTTTCCTGTCACCATTGTCAGGGCACTCAGCAAGCTCACAGTCAGCATCACTCTTTGTCCCAGCATCAGCATGTCTCACCAATCGCTCTGGCAGCTAGCATGCTCCTTCAGCATCCTGCGGGGGAAAAACACAAACATGCCCTCTTCCCCATATAAAATACCTGATCGGGATCATGCCATATGCCTGTAAGTGGATCCTTCCATTTCACCTAGGCATAAGTATGCCTAGTTGTAGGATGGCATAGACACACAACAGAGAGCTCCTTGGCATCCAAATTTTAAAATTTTAAAATAAAAGGCATGATTTAAATAATTTTGTGGTGTACAGGGATATAACTCTCCTCCTTTTATTTTAGAAAGATCTTATTTTAAAGTTTCACAATACCTTGTCCTTGAGAATTACAAGGAATCAAATAATATGGAAATATTAAATTATTGACAAAAAGTCTCAAATGAATGCCTGCAAAAGCCAGTTTCCACTGTCTGTTTTAATCTGATTTGAAACAACCAGCATAGAAAAACAACGTAGGCAATGACTATATTTTTAGTTGCTTCTGTTAAAACAGTTGCAGCTAGAAAGTCTGAAAAGGTGTCAATAGTCACATGTACATATTTTGATTTTCCAAAATCAGAAATATGAGTAATATCAATTTGCCATAATTGATTAGGTATAAATCCTCAAGAATTAACACCATTATGTGGTACAGGTAGAAATTGAGGACATTCAGGACAAGTCTTTACAATTTGACTTGCACATTCTCTAGAAATACCAAATTGTTGTCTCAAGCTATTACTATTTTGATGATGTAAAGAATGAGATTGTTTGGCCAATAGTTCCTGTGTAAAGCCTATAAACCTTCTTGGTACACAAATCTGCTGTGGCATTGCCCTCACTCTGGGGTCCGGGCAATCCAGTATGTGCTCTTAAATGTCCTATAAAGTGAGGAACAGTACATTCTCTTAAATTGAGTTGTATTTGCATAAATAATTGCAAAATTTGAGAATTAGCAGTATCTAAAAAAGGAACAGTTTCAAGCAATTGTAAACCATGAGCTATATATTGGCTATCAGTATACAAATTAAATGTTTGATTTTTCGACATTTCAAAAATAGTGGCTACAACACATAATTCAATTATCTGTGCTGAAGTGGGGAAAAACTCAAAGAAATTTTCTTATTTGAATTTTCTGTGCCACAATTTGTTTAGGATATAACTGATGTCCCAAATATTGAAAAAGATATTGCCTTTGAATCTTCTCTGGAGCAACAACCACTCCAAAATTTTAAAGCTCGTTGTATGAGAAGAGCAAAGGCCTGTAGTAAACCTCCCTCAGAGGATCCGCTAATAAAATATCCATATAATGAATAATGTACACTGAAAGACTCAAAGTCCTAACTTCTTGTTTTGAAGCAGCAACAAATTTTTTACATAACATAAGGCTATTAGCCATTCCTTGAGGCAAAATTTTCCAATGATATCTCTTCATGGATTCTCCAAAAATAAATGCAAACCTCCTACAGTCACCAGGATGCAAAGAAACAGTATAAAAACTATCCTCCAAGTCCATAATAATTCTATAAGCATTTCCTGGAATGGCATCTGGAGTAGGCAGCCAGGCTGCAATGCCCCCACAAGTTCCATAGCCTCATCAACCCTTTGCAAATCCTACAACAATCTCCACCTTGATTTTTTTCTTAATTACAAATATGTATGAGTTAGAATCCTGAGCCTGTGATCAAACTTCAAACTGCACCCAATGGAACACTGGCAGTTTAACTATAGTTTTAAAGTTTTCCTTGCAACACCAGAGCACAACCATAACTTTAGAAAGCAAAACTCAACCATCAACAAACAATCCGGTCTCTCCAAAATCAACACCAAGTGCATCCCACCTATGCTACAAACTTTGGCTTACAGCCACATACACATGACAGTGCAGCCTCTAATACCTCACCAAGGAGAAACTGCCCTAAATCTTATCTTTTATAAGTCTTATTTCTAGGATAAGAATTACATTAAATATTACCCAATTTAGAGGTATCTTTAGAAACCTGTTTCCTGGGATGGCTCATGCCATGTGTTGTTGTCTGAATGACTCCAACCCTGAGTTACCAGTTTTAAGCCAACTTTCTGTTACCAAAGTTACAAATTTTTAATCATATTCAATAACTTATAAGCCAATAATCTATAACCAAGACATGCAGAAAATATTTATACCTTTAAAACCAGTCAGAAACAAAAACGAAGTGGCTACACATTTACTTATTTAGACCAGACAAAATTTTCTTACTTTTTCTAGCTGTAATTTCAAGAAAGGAGCACCTTGTCACCTGCTGAACCCAATAATCACAATCACAGAGAGTTTTCTAGGAGAAACAACCATCAGCTCCCTTACCATAGAAGCCAAGAAGCTGCTGGCCCCTTTAAGAGCACCTCGTGCAGACAATCAGCCACTGGTAGGACTTCTCCTGCTGTGCTTGACTCCTAGCTCCAGGTGCAGGGCTCCAAAGACGAATTGAGACTGCTTCTTATTTTTTTGAAACCAATTTAAAACTAATTCAAGGGGTAAACAACCATCAGATAGTTTTAACCATTTCTTCTTTTGAACATGAAACACAGAGCAACATTCAAGCAACGAAACAAAAACACAGACATAAATTGATGGACAGATTGGTGCACCAAGGAAAGACAATACACAGAGAGGGAAGAGAATTACATGTCCCAAAGGGACTCAGATATCCTACCTAAGAGACCCAGTAGGAGCCAGAGAGGAGGCAGGACGTCTCCAGACCCCCTCCTGTCCCTAGGAGAGCTCTGAAATAGCTTACGTTCATTTTCCTTCTCTTTCACCAAAGCATCCCTGGATAGTTGGGGAGGACTGCTTTTCTCATACCCATTCCCTCATGTGTAGGGTGTAAACTATTTCTAGTCAGGGTCCAAAGACTAAAAGCACCTATGAGAATTACCTTCGCTTCTCTAGATTTTAGCATTACTCTAAACACATACACAAAACACATTTTATCATTACCTTGTCCTCTGCAAGGTTTTTTCACCGCTGGCCCAAATCATCTTTACTTTCCTTCATGTGGGCTTCCAATTCCCACCATGTGGTGTTCTTCACTGTATTCCCCTTACTGGAGCTCCAGTGTTGAGATGCCATCTGACCAAGCCTGCTCAGTCAGTCAACAGGTTCTCCAGCACAGGAGTGAGGATTGAAAAGAAAAAAGACAATTAGACAACGTGGTAGCATGACCCCAGCCAGTTCTGAGGCTGAGGCAGGTTTATTTTTTCCCAATCTGCTTTTATACCATTTTAATTACATGCAAGTAATTAAGGTCAAGCAATACAATAAACACAAATAGCCAAGGAACAAGCAAGGCAATAAACAAAGTCCTGCGATCACTGTTTCTAAGGGCTTATCAGGATGACCAAGATTTCTGAGCCTACTTCCCTGTCCTAGCCTAAAGTCATATTCATGCCTGAAGCCTACTTCTTTGTTCTACCCTAAAATCAGATTCCTGCCTGAACTTACTTCCTTGTCATAGCCCAATGTCAGATTTTTGCCTGAAGCCTGCTTCCTTGTCCTGGCCCAATGTCAGATTCCTGCCCAGTGGCCCCCAAAGCTCTCCACACTCCTGTCAGGTGCTTTGGCAGAGCAATGAGTAATATAACTAATGTGAGACCCAACAGAAGTGGGGCAGCTGACTGTGGTTCTTGATCCTCCCACTGGAGGCTCCAGCTCACATGTACACCATCGTCACACAGGCACATGGTATCATCGCTGAGCTGAAATTCTTAGGAGATGGAGCCCCTATCACCTGTAAACATGGAGACCTCTGGCTCTTAGTGCCATTCTCTACCTGTTTCTAGGGAAGTCACCACATGGTGGCCTCTAATGTGGTTTCAGCTCTGAGAGCTGGAGCACATCCACAGGTTTCCCTTTCATTAACACAGGTGAGCCTGTGTACTTGGTCTAGAGATGACTTTAGCAGGATTTTCCATTTGTGGACAGGGTCAAAATGAGGAAGTTTTTTTTTGTCTTCTTTGGTCCAGGCTGCAATGCAGGTTGTCAGCCTGGGATACTATGGGTCATACAGACTGCACATGCTCCCCAAGGTTGTAGTCTGGGTACACACACACACACACACACACTATCTACAGAGGCTGGAAGAGGGCACCAGATTCTCCAGAACTGCAGTTACAGATGGTTATGTGTAGGCATTAATTTTTTTGCAACCTACTTTTAATAAGGGTTCAACCTCTCCTCCAGCCCACCACCCAGCAGAGAAAGTGGAAGAAAAACATTATTAGGGCATGGGGAAATGGACCTGTTTAGCAATAGTTCTTTGGCGCTCAATTTTCTTTGGCAGCTGTTCAGTCCCATAGCAAACACCAAATATGGCTCAGCAGCTGCAGACCAGTCCTCTTGGCAGGCAGATGCCACACACGAACCAGCAGCTGTAGTTCAATCCTGAAGAAAATGCAAGGCTCACCAACCAGCCTGAGGCCACTGAAGTTGCAAGAAGTCACAGGGACCTCATGAGAAGTTCTTTGGTGGGTTTCTCTCAATGGATTCATTACCACAAGCAGAGCTCAACAACACTATATAAGGTGAACCAATACATGTGTGTCGTTAGTGAAGAACAGTGAGGTAGAGCAAACCAAAGCTCTCTGCCCACTGTCAGTGGGGTCATATCTATACTCCTTCATCACGAGTCCTTTCATGTGTTTGCTATATCAAAACATTCTTTCACCTATGTCTGCTTCAGGAAAACACCCTTTCACCTGTGTGCCACCAGCAAAACATTATTTGACCTAACTGACTTTCCAAAGAAACTAGAAGTTTCCATTTCAATTATGAACCACAGGTGGGTGCCAGAGACCTAACTCATGCTCCCTGCAAGAACAGTCATGGTTCTTAGCCTGTGAGCATCTGTCTACCTCCCCATACCACCCTTGTAGTGATAGGTATAGTAAACCCTCTGTGTTTGGCTTTGAGTGAAATGTTTCAGCAAAGCTTTTTCTAAGTTTGGGTCAATCCGTAGAGGCTGAGAGATTGCTTCTGAGACTATTTAAACCTTTAAGAAATGTTTCCCTAGAGAATCTGCACTTGAATCTACATGAAGACTTGTAGCTATAGCAACCTTGGTCTTAAGACACTCCTGGAAAACCTGGAGTTCTTACTTTTGATTATGAGAAGCCATGGTCAAAAGGGGCTGAGATTTGTGTGGGTTATCTGCTCTCACAGGCAGCAAAGGAAAGATGACTTTGGTAGATAGAACTTTTCCCAGCCCCAATTAACCTTGTATAATGTTTGAATAAAGTAACTGGAATTAGCTAGCTGGTGTCAGTCTTTATTAATAAGGCTGGACCCCTCTACTCTTTTGAGAAATGAAGGCTTAGTGTCTTGGTGAGCTTCTCTCTCTACTTTGGCATCCATGACCAACATCAATCAATAAATATAACCCAACATTGTGGACCAAGAGGGAGAGGAGTCTAGGCTCACCCGGACTGGAGTTAAAAGAAGTTGTGCTTACAAAGAAGTTTTGGTTTTGGACAGAGGCCATGGGAACTTTACCATCTCAAGACCAGAAGTTAATTCAATGGTTATCAGAAGTTAGCAGAGTGAAAGTGAAATAAAGATTATTGAGCCCTTTGCATTAATTAAAAAGCATTGTCTATGATTTCAATCAACTCCAAATGTTTAATTAAAATACTCAGTATGCAAACAAGTGTTAAGGGCTTTAAGCTGGGCCCACCAGAGTGGAGAGAAAATACCTATAAGAATTTCATCTCTATGTACTTTTATTTCAAATGCCTTAGAATCATTACAGAGTGAACAGTCAGAAACATATAGATCTAATGTACATCAGAATAGGCTTATCAAGATAATTTGTCAATAAGTGAAGAAGTTACTTTAGAAGAAACTGGAAGTGAGACAGGTGAGGAGGAAGGAGAAGCATTCCCTTCTTCTTCAGATGAGATAGACCTAGAAGAGGAAGATGTTGACTTTACTGCACAACATCAAATATTAAGTAAACAAATAGAAAAGCTCTTGAGACAAAAAGATTACTTTCCAAAAGATGAGGAAGAATATGAAAACCAAAAAAAAAAAAGGTGTTTACATAAGAATTAAACCAAGCAAAGCCCTTCAGGTTAAAGATGGAAGTATTTAGTAGCTTTTAGATCCTGAGACAGAGTTGAAGAACCATGAAAAAGGTCTATCTTTTACTAAATTACCCAAAGTCCTGGGGAGGCTTACACTGACCTTTGCAAAGATGAACTTCAGCAGTGCTAAGACCAATAGCAGATCCAGATGTAAGAAATGTGATACTTGAATCTTGGCTTTTGAAAATACAAATAAAGAATGCCAAAAAGTGGTAAGACCATTAGAAGCTCAAGGAGCCTTGCTAGATGGATGGATAAAAATTACTGCTGATATTGGATCTGCAGTATAATGCAGCTTTAATTGGGTTTTGGTTAACTCTCAGAGAACATGATGCTTTAACTGTTGGAAGCTTGGACATTAAAAAAAAAAAGAATGTAGATATTTGCTTGCTAAAGGAAATGTCTCATTTTAATAATCAAAATATCCCACCATAATTTGTAATAAATGTGGAAAGGGCAGAGATTGGGTTAATGAATGCCGATCAGTAGGAGATGTCTTAGGCAATTTTTGTACTGTCAGGAAACCAGAAAGGGGGCCTCGCTTGAGGCCCAAGAACAAAGAACACAAACCAACAATATCCTGTCAGCAATGGAATATTTTACCAACAAGGCAATCAGGGGGATGTAAACTCAGTATTGGAAATTTAATGCACATCATGTCAGGTAGGCTTCTCTTGACTTGGTAGTGGGTAAATATCTTATACTGTCCCCACAAATTCCTTCCTATAAAATAACCACTGGTGCATATGGTCCTATTCCTACAGGGACAGTAGGAATAATTTTTGGAAGATGCAGTTTCACACCTCAAGGGTTTATTACAAATCCAGAATTGATAGGTGAAGAGTATCAAGGTGAAATTAAAACCACGGCTTATGTTAAGAAAACCATACAATTAAGGCCAGATGATAGGATTGCTCAATTACTCCCATATCATAAAGGGAAAGCAGTTCCAATAAATAGGACAGTAGGATTTGAAAGTACTGGAAAGAAAGTATTTTGGCAAATTGTTATTAATGATGAAAGGCCAAAATTAAGGTTAATGGTTGTCTTAGTTTGGGTTTCCATTGCTGTGAAGAGACACCATGACCAAGGCAACACTTATAGGGGACAACATTTCATTGGGACTGGCTTACAGATTCAGAGGTTCAGTCCATTACCATCATGGCAGGAAGCATGGCAGTGTCTAGGCAGACATGTTGCTGGAGAAGGAACCTAGAGTCTTGATCTAAAGGCAACCAGGAGAGACTGATCCCCGGGCAGCTAGGAGGAGGGTCTCAAAGCCCATCCCCAAAGTGACACACTTCCTCAACAAGGCCACATCTCCTAATAGTGCCACTCCCTGGGCCAAGTATATTCAAACCACCACAGAAAGTAAAGTTAGCTGTAGGAAGGAAGCAACCATATTTGAAAGTCATGTCTAATTGAGTGGCAGACAGAGTGACGAATCAGAGAAAGATTTGACAGAATAGGATCTGCCCAACTCTCATGAGAAGAGAGAAGAAAGGGAGGCTATTTAAGGGAGAGACAGACAGTGCAGGGGAGGAGAGGATAGTCAGGATACAGTAGGGTTTGTGGAGAACAATTTGAATGGAGGTCAGAAGAAAAGCCAAATTGAATAAATCAGCTGGAGAGGAGTTTGAGCCAGAACAGCTGAGTTGAACCAGCCAACCAGAGTTCAGAAAGAACAGGAAAGGGTGAGTTTATTCAGCATTAAGTCTCAGAGGCTGAAAACATTCTAGGCCTAGATTAGATTGTACGGAGGCTAGAAGCCTTCAGGATTAGGCCTAGGTTAGCAGACTGTTTCAGAACATTTGCCAGTTCAGCTGCTTACTTTTTGCAATTTCTACCTTCTTTAACTCTTTGCTATTCTGTGGCCAAAAACCACTGGTTTCTGGCAGTTTAACATCTGCTGATAGAAGCAGGGGGATTAAGAAAAACAGCTTAGATATTTGAGCCCTTTTCTCTCTGACTCAAGGGCCTCTGGATGGCCAGAAGAGTGTCTCTGAGTTCGTTATCTCTTCCTGAGCCAGAGAGAAAAGAAAAGGAAGTGTAACTTTAATTTTTAAGCACCTATTTTTACTGATGGTTCTTAAACACTTTAACCTCCCTTGTAGCCCACCACCCTCCAGAGGTAGTGGGAAAGAAAGGCTATGGGGGTTTGTGGGGAGGGAGTGGACCTGTTTAGAAAGGTTCCCTGGAGCAACTCCCATCTGTGTTGTCTGGAAATGGGCAGTTTAGTTCGCAGGTCAACAGCAGCAGCTCAATCTACTCTCAAACACTTCATGGATACACCAGCAGTCCAATTCGGTAGAGTCTAGTTAGCAACATGAATCAGCAGAGGCAACACAGCCTAGCAGAGACAGCCAGGTCTGAGCCTTGGCAAAGCACAAGTCAGCAGGAGGGACTTGGAGGGATGCCAGGAGAAGTTCTTGGCTGTGCCTCTCTCAGCAAAGACACAAGACCCACAAGCATTGCACAGGTAACTCTAACAGCAAGCCTAGCTCAGCCTCTGTCCCTGTCCATCAAGTTCTATTTATACCCTCCATGGGTCTTGCCTCAGCACGTGAGTCTGTCTCAGCTGACATCACTCTGTCAATCAGCTCAAGTCTGCAGAAACGGCAAGAAACTGCAGCACAACTTCTGAAGGTTTGTGTGTGTGTGTGTGTGTGTGTTTCTCTGTGGAGTCCAGACAAATGCAGTTCAAATATGCAATGTAAGGCAGACCAATACATGCCTGTCATTAGTGAAGAATCCTTCATCACGTGTCCTTTCACGCGCTTGCTTTAGCAGAGCATCTTCTGTCCTGTGTCTGCCTCAGTGAAATATTCCTTCACGAGTCTGCCTTAGTCTTTCACCCATGTCCACTTCAGCTAAACATTTCTTTATGTGTTTGCCCCAGCAAAAAACCACCCAACTGATTTTCCAAAGAACCCTTAAGTTTCCACTTCAGGAAAAAAGGGAGAAAGTCAAACACACATGTTGTGGGTTGCCATGGTGCTGTTTGTATTCTGATGTTAATTCTGCTTCCTCAAGAGGGGCTGCCCTGATGAGGAGTGGATCACACACTCAGGTGATTTCATGTGAACCTTCTCCCCATTCTAAATGATCAAATAAAGGCTGGAGCTTATGAATGGGCAGTAGAAGGTAAAGGTGGGGCTGGAGGTTTTAGAGAGTAGAGGAAAGGTAGGGAATGATGGGGGAGAAGGACGGAAGAAGAGGAGGTGGAAGGAAGATGGAGCAGAACCACATGGCCTGGAGAAGCCTCAAGTAGCAAGGGATCTCATAGCTGGGGAATAGAGTAGTGTAGTGGTGGATCTGCCCAATCTAGGTGTGCAGCTTATAAATATTGTAACTGAGTTGTGTGTTTTTTGTATGGATTTATTGGGCTTGGAGATTTACTGCGACACACACAGACACACACAGACACACACACACACACACATACTTTGGCCAAGACTGACCACCTGTTTCATCAATCCCACAAGTGTTCGTGCACACTTATATACTTGCACATATACCTATATTTATTTCTGTATGAATATACATATAGACAGATATAAGCATATATATACTTGGCACAGCCCCCAAAGCCAAACTTTATTTCTTCTTTATGGCAATTTATAACTTGTTAGGCAAAAATTCTTTATTAAATTGCCTCATAGACAAAAGGGGAGTTACAGAAGGATGTAATAAATAAGTACAAAGCAGTGTTTCATTCTATAAGCTCATTATAAGTTCAACACAACAGTTTCACATGGCCTTGCTTTATCATAGTGCACACCTGTGGCTTCATCCTTGGACCTGACCTAGAATGGATGCTTTTCCTTAATCGCAAATCTGTCCCAAACCTACTTTTCTTAGTACAATTTATGAAAGCTCATTGTGTTCCTTCTTTGCAGCCTTTACTTACTATTCTATGAGGAGGGGCACATTCTATTCTTAATTTTAACTTTATTACATTGTTCTGGCAAACAACTGAAACCATCTCCTTAAACTTTCTTCCTAAAGTTATTTGAATCAAATCAGAAATTATGTAAAGTCATTAATACTTCCAAACAGCATTAATTCATGAGAATTTATCTTCATGGTAATCTGCAGGAAATTTGCCCAATAGGGTGGGCTGATGCCCAGGAATCATTAGGCTGTGTAATAAAAGCAGGAAAGGTAAATCAGCAGCGAGAAGTAACACTGGGATGAATTCCCTGGGGCTGTGCCTCTTCAGAGTGCACCCATTGCAGGCAGATGAAATGGAGGGCCATGTCCAGAAAACACAGTTGCTTGCCATAGCCCTTCCTGGATGGTTTCGGTCAATCATCGCTGTAGTGATGGTATGTGGGAAGTTACAAGCTCCACAGTCTAAGGCCCTTAAATGATGTAATTATTCTTCACTGAATTAAGCTACTGAGACTTAATCACTACTGTGATCTTAGAATTATTGCAGAATGATTTTGTCCATCCAGATTATCATGGAATATTTTGCTTAAGGAGGAGAGTTAATAGTTGAGTCAACTGAGTTAATGAATACTATGAGATGCTACCTGTTACCTCACATGCTTGCGTGTGTGTGTGTGTGTGTGTGTGTGTGTGTTGTGAGAACATTTGAAATATGCTCTTGTAGTAATTCTCAAACACACAATGCACTGTTATTAATGATAGCATGATGTATAATAGATTCTAGTAATTACCCTTTCAATCTAACCAAAACCTTACAACCTCTGACTGACATCTCTCCTTTCCTTTTTCTTCCTCCATTCCCACTCTCTTCTCTGGCCACATAGTAAGTTCCTGACCTCTGTGTGTATTCTAAATGAAACAATGAAGGTTCTAATTGACTTTGGCATATAAAATCATGCCACTATGGCAGTCCCAAACATACCTATCTGGTGGATAATAATTTCCAAACCATACATGGGATAAGGTTAAGAAATGTTAGATAATTTACTCAATGATGTAAAGTTTAATGTATTAGCTGTAATGTGCTGATCTCTGTCTTTGGTATAGGCTTCTTTGCACTGAGCTGTGCTGTGTATCTACTGTGCTGATGTTTTGTGTTTTCTGCACTGCATCCAACCCTCACTGATGAAGCTAACATGGATAGAAGTGCCCTTGGCTTTTATAAGAAACCTAGTGCTAACTGTGCAGCCTGCAATTGGCAGAGTGGAAAGGCTTGGGTAAGATGCTTAAAAAAATTTCAGCAGAACAAAGACATTGTTAGGAGACAGCTGAGAGAAGAACCCACGAAAGGTTAAAAAAAAAAAAGGTCACACAAAATCTCATATAAGGTGGTATAACCCTTAAGAGTGAGTCTTGGACACACTCAGCAGAGTCAGGGATACCCATCTGTTGGCCCAGTTCTTCTGAAGGTGTTTTCCCTGGAGGATGGTGGGAACAGTGGGGACAGGGTGGACAGTGGGGACAGTGTGGACAGTGTGGACAGTGTGGACAGTGTGGACAGTGCGGGCAGTGCAGACAGTGTGGACAGTGGGGACAGTGCGGACAGTGTGGGCAGTGCAGACAGTGCGGACAGTGGGGACAGTGAAGATGGTGTGGATAGTGTGGACAGTGGGGACAGTGCGGACAGTGGGGACAGTGAAGACGGTGTGGACAGTGAAGATGGTGTGGACAGTGGGGACAGTGCGGACAGTGGGGACAGTGCGGACAGTGTGGACAATGAAGATGGTGTGGACAGTGGGGATGGTAAGGATGGAGGATGATGTGCCCGCAGCTGCTGCCATAGACTCTAAACCATTTTGTCTGTCTGGGAGTCTGATCCCACAAGCCCATGCCTCCATCACTAGGAGGAATGACATCAAAAGCTTGTGGTGAGGTACTGATGATCCCAGGACACAGGGTATCTACAGGGGATTCTGTGAGCCCCAATTGGCTTAATCTGCCTAGAGATATTCTTTAGCCACATTCAGCACACACTCCAACATTCTTTTGTGGTGCAAGGAAATCTATGCAGCATGTATCCCAGCTTCATTTAGGAGGCGAGGCACCCACGCCTCTGTCTGGCCCCTGGAAGCCTGTGGTTTCTGTTTTCTCCCTTGTACCCAGGCATTTACACTGTTGTCCTTTTCTGATGCTCTCATACCTGTCCTCCATTTCCGTTCCTGCTTTGAGAATTCTTTTCTTCTTTTTGTGAGAACAGAGCAAATGTACCGTCACTGTCACAAACTCAAAGCTTTCTATACCATGTATTATTTTAACTGTTATCTGTATATTTTATGAACACCTAAGATGCAGTCATAGCCACGCACCCCATGACAAAGTTTTGGTTATGAAAGGGCCACATACCCAGATGTGTGCCTATAGGATCCTGTCATCTCAGCTTGGAGAGTGAACTCTGTCATTGTAGGAGTTACTTCTCTTGCTGTGACAGATAAGTGACAAAAGCATCTTATGAGGAGGAAGGGAGGAAGGAGAGAGGGAGGGAGAAGGGTTTGCTTTAGCTCACAGTTTTGGGGGGACACAGTCTATCATGATGGGGTAGACAAGGGGAACATGAAGTGTTTGATCACACTGCATCCACAGTCAGGATGTAGAGAGAGGTAAAGGCTGGCTCACTTTCTTTTTTGGTCCACCCACAGGACACTGCCTATATTCAGGTTAACTCTTGCTACTTCATGTAAATATTTCTGGAAAAGACCCCAGAGGCACACAAGAGGTATGTCACCTTAATGAGAATAAAACATTTTGAGAACATTTTAAAAACCTTTACCCATTATGAGATTTAAAGCTCATTTCATAGTAGTTCGTTCTTTTTTTCTTCTCTCACTCTAATTTTTCAGACAGAAGCACCAGCTTGCCTTGTGTAGATCAGGTTGGCCTTAAACCTGTGAGGACTCTTCTGCTCTGTCTCTGGTGTCCTGTAATTACTGGTGTGCATCCTGTGCCTTGGTATTTCCTTACAGCAAGTGTACACTGAGGCAGATTTCACACCCTACCCTCCTGAACTTGACTGGAGACAGATGAGAGTGAACAGGGCTGGGAACAAAAAGATTGAAAGGTCAACCTTGCCTAAGATACCCAAGCATTCTGGGCTGCATTTGTTTGTTCCTGTGACACTGGAGACAGGATTATATGGGTCTGGCTCCAGTAAGCTCCAAAATGTAAGACAGGAAAAATAAAACAAAACCCAGTAGACAACATATAAGACAAGATTTATTGGTTTTGTGTAGCTATTGATCAGGGTCTCTGAGAGAGTCCACAGTAGATACAACTCGGAAGATGCCAAAAAACAAAACTCAGATCAGGGGAGAATTCCAAGGGTGTGTGAGCTGTGAGAGGGGACAAGAGAAAAGCAATATAGGGGACACTTGGAGAAGAGAAAGAACACTATGATTTGGGCCAGAAAACACATTGTGCCAGGTCACCAATCACATCACTTCTTCCCTGGAGAGGGCCACATGCCTGCAACAAAACAGACAGGAGACAGATAGGTTGTAGAGGCTCCTGAGCTGTGATGATGTCATGGCACAGTTCTCCAACAATGTTCCCACCATGTTTTCATGGCTCCCTCTTCCCTTGCTTCCCCCGTGTGGTGTCTTTGCCTCCCACAAACACAAACCCTTACCTTCCTTTCCAAGGTGTGACTCATAAAGGCCCTGGGTGTCTGGAGGGGCCACCTGATCGCAGGCCTTGTATGATGAAGATGGTGCCCACCACGATGCCCACGAGGCCCACAGACAACCCCAGGGCACAGACCACAGTCTCTGTCAGCTCTGACATGGGGGCTGCAATCTCAGGTTCTGAGAAAGAGAGGTTGTTGGAGTCAGAAGGACGCATGTCCGTGTATGAGTGTATAAGACAGGGTCAGGGGGAGGGGGGAGTAATCTGCATAGACTTTGTGGGCTGGGCTTGTGGAATAACATGAAATCTATCATGCAAACTCTTTAAGAGGGGAAACTGGCCTTAAATGTGTGGTGACTCTCCTGCTCTGTCTCTGGAGAGCCAGAAGACATGCTGTTCAAGAGAGACAATGAACTAGAAAGTGCCAGAGGTAGGCAGAGCTCATACACACCCCAGTGTTTCAGAACTGGCTTGTCCAGACCCCAGTGTTCCACCTTGCAGTCATAAATGTCATCGTCAGAAGGGATGAAGGTGAGGTAAGACAGCTTGTGGAAGGAATGATCACTGTTGGAGAGGAAGCTGGTCTCATAAACACCTTCTGTGACTGACTTGCTGTTTCTCAACCATGTGATATTGATCACAGGAGGGAAGATGTTGTCCACAAAGCAGATGAGGGTATTGGGCTGACCCAGCAGCACAGGGGACTTGGGGAACACGGTTGCCTCAGGAGCCTCTGCAAAGGAAATAGTCTGAATGTGAATTACAGACAGGAGCTTCTCTCCCTGACACTGTGCACTGTCTGGTGAGGGAGCCCTCTTTCCAAGACTTGCACACATGATGGTCACAGAGCCCGATTGTCCCCTCTGCTTGGAGCTAATGTGCAGTGTATTCACTTTATCCCTGTGCCCTCTCTCTAGGGTGTTAGGTAGGATGTCTGTTGGGGCCTCTTCAAAAGATCCAAGGAGAGCATTGTGGGAACAGTGAGCTGTATATTAGATAAAATGTGTGATTTGTAAGGAGAGCATTCAGTGATAAAGAGACCTGGGTGCTCCTTGGAAAGGAGAGATTTTTATAGAACCATTTACACACAGATCATATACGCCCCGCAGGGAGGGGAGGGTGGGGCAGTGTGGTTTGCACTTACTGTTGGTAGCTGGGGTGGAATTTGATCTCTTAGTTAGGACTTCCAAGTTGTGTTTTAATGTAGCTATGTTTTGCAGTCCACCTTGGGGGTCAAAGCTTGCCAGTTGGCCAAACTCAGGAATCCTCCAGACAGTCTCCTTCTTATTTAAGTCCACATAGAATATCTCATCACCGTCAAATTCAAATGAGTACTGGCCGTTGGGTTCATTAGACTGATACATACCAATACCATAGTTGCCTATGTGGTCCGCTGATGAATTTAGGTGGATCATGTAAAAATGAAAAACAGGAAAAAAGAAAAGAAAAAGAACGTTATTAAACAAACTGATAGAAAATCCTTTTTTAAAAAAGTCATGAACTTCACTCTTTTGTTCATTTCCACCACCCGCTCCTCCCTCCCACTCTCGGTGTGGTTGCAATCCAGTCTTTCCCTCTGTGACACGTGCTACATGACAGTGCAATGTCATGTGTTTAATTTCTGCTACCCTGATTGCCTTGTCCACTGCCTGGTACAGACAGCTCAAGCCAAATAGCTTATGGCTGAACGGAGGGAGAAAGCTTTCTTTTCCAAGATTCAGTTAGCATATTTCCTCCTCTGATTAGGTTTTTGTATCTCATTGATCTTCTATCAGTTAATAACATATCTACTACATTTTCCTTTCCTTCAAAAAAGGGCCCTCCTTTTTTTTTCACACAGGGACTTTTCTTCTGTTTTAACACAGGAAAAGCATATAGAATCTTATATAAGAGAACAGTGACATCATGACAGAGTGTGTGGAAACTATCTGAAATGTTCCTGTATTTACTGGGGACCCACAGGACAGTCTTCTGGTTTCTTCTGGAATAAAAGAAATAGAGATTTGATTGGATTTCATGCTTCTGTAAGCCCTCACCTCTTATTATTTTTTTATAAATCAACCATGCAGATTCATAGTGAATTAAAGAATTTTCCTCAGACAGTGAGCATGTGGAGAATGGCTGCCATGGAGAACTGCCATGGAGAATGGCTGCTAGTGCAGACGATTCCACCCAAACCACACCAAGTAAACATCATCATCAAGGCACAGGTTCTAGTATTTAGGCTTTGTGTCTTTCTTCCTTCCTCATTTGTTGAGTTTCAGTGAATGTCAGATGTAGTTCAAGAAGTAACTGGGCAGCCAGGCCTGGCCTCTGCACTCACCATGCTTGGTGAATGTGAGGAAGGCCGGGTCAGTAGACAGAGTGCATGTCACCTGCTGGCGTTCTGCACGAATGACTGTCAATCAAAACTAACTACCCCACCCTTTCATGGTCCTGCTGTTTGAGGGGGTCTCATTGTTTTCACAGAAATGAAGATTGTTGTTGTTGTTGTTTTTCTGTTTGCTGAAACCCTCTACTCTGAAGGTTTCCGCTCAGTTTTAATTAATACGCTTCTGACTGCACTATGAACCCCCCCTCCAACCTCTCTGTCTGTCTGTCTGTCTATCCACATTCGACTACTCCTCTGGCCCCTCCCTTCCCAGTGTGGTCCTCTTGGTTGGTATTATCAGCCAATCCCCATGCCACACCTCTCCCTCAATGCTCCCTTATCCATAATTAATAAACCTTCTCAACTTCTTTTCCAACTGTGGATGAACACAGGGTCCACTTAGGCAGATGCTTGTCCTGGGCCTCAGGTATTGCTGAGGACCTCATGCTGCCTCCTACTGTTACAGTTTTGCCCTCAGCTGGGTTCACTCTCTACACAATGGCCTTTGTGCTTCCTGACCTTGATCTGCTTCCCTCACTAGTCCACCCACTCCCTAGGGGCAGGCAGCAGTTTTACATACTGACAGGTGTCAGAACCATGTGAAAGTCAGGATCAGCGATGACCTGGGCTATGTTAGGACCTGTGTACCCCATGCATTTAGCTTTGGGGCCCTTCCTCGATGAAAATATTGACAGTCATATTCTGTGTATAAGAAAATGTATAATCCCAGCACTCGGGAGGCAGAGGCAGGTGGATTTCTGAGTTCGAGGCCAGCCTGGTCTACAGAGTGAGTTCCAGGACAGCCAGGGCTACACAGAGAAACCCTGTCTGGAAAAACCAAAAAAAAAAAAAAGTAATATAAGCTAAATTAAAATCAAAGCGTTTTCTTAGACCTTGAAATTTCCATTTTTTTATCCTAAATTAAAAAGAAATGGGAACATTTTTATGAAGTCCTTCAGTCATATGGTTCATCAGAACTGTGCCAACTGTGCCTGCTCACACCGGATTGGGGCACCCTAGTGTGACACTGAAGAAAGAAATTGGGGGCAAAGAAGCAACCCCCCCTAGAGAAGCAGGTGAGACTCCCACCTCCCACCAAAGCTGGGAAGAGAGCAGGCATGCTTCACAAGGGCCCTTTCACTTCCTGTTTCAGGCACTTGACTTTTCAGCTGCTGTTTTACACAGCTCCTATTCAAGCCTGTAAAACAGTGTGGAGTTAAGGAGGGATCTGAGAGAGGACATAGACTGTTGGCAGCACAAGCAGAGGGCCACAGGCTCCAGGAGCTTGTGCTTGCCTGGGGTGTTATCACAGAACTTCATGGGGTATAAGCCAAATGTAGAACAGACAGCTCACATTCCCTACTTTGTTACAAAAATATCGAACTGTATCTGTAATGCAAACTAAGAGGAAAATGATATTTGTAGGCATTTACTAATGACTGGATACTTTTTTGAGACATAATCCCACTATGCCCTCAGGCTATCCTTGAACTCAGGAACCTCCTGCTTCAGTGCCTAAGCACGTAGTTACCAGCTAGTACTGCCAGGCCCACCTTGGTTTTCACTATTTTTAAACCACATCTATATATTTATTTGACTTAGTCACTTATGAGGTGACACATAATGGTGAGCTCCTTCTCTCGCTTCCCACCAGGGCTAGCTCCTAACTTGAAAACGGTGTGTGTAAACCCCACGTAAGGGAAGCATTTGCTGTATATTTGTGGACATGATTCCTTAGGATACACTACAGGTATGAAGGGCTTCAGAGACTCTCAGAGAAATTTGAGAATAATAGTTCATGGATTTTTATTAATGAAAACCATTCATTCATGGAAACACCCCGAAGTCTAGAGACCTCCCCGCCTGTCACAGAGCCCTCCATCCTTCCATCACTTGGTCCACTATTAGAATCATGGCTCGGTGGATCATGAGCTGTGTTTGCCAACCAGAGCCTCCTGAAGAAGGAATCACATAGTTGTTAGACCTCTTAATATTGAGAATTTGTATCTCCCTTTTCTGTGTATTTTCCATTGCCCGGCTCCAGGCATCCCTCAGCCTCGCAACTCACCCTCAGTGTCGTCTTCACCTCCACAGCGGCTGAGCACGGTGGTCAGGGCGAGGACTCCCAGAATCAGAGCTCTGTTGCGCAGCATCCTGTTCTCTGGGTGGTCTCTGCAGCTGCTCTTGTGAGTCTTCAAGAGATTGTGAGGATCCAGCCTAGGAGATCTCCCACCCAAACCAAACCTGCCAGACCCAATCAGAAAATTCCCTTGTGATGACGTCACAGTTGCCAGCTGCAGACTTTGTATTGAGAAGTCTGAAAGAGGCTAGGGGAACTCCCTGCATCCGCCGCTGACTGCGCTCAGAGTGGACCTGAGGGAATGCCTGGGAAGAAGGGGGTTCCAAGTCAGACTCTCTCTTGTGCTTTTGTGCGTGGATGGCAAAGGGATTTCTGAAAAGCTTCACGGACAGGTGAACTCATCCACAATAGTATTGTTCTTCATAATTGCACTGTCCAGAAGGTTCCCCTGAATTTCTTTCTTTCCTGGTGCTTCTCCAAACCGGACACCCAGCCACTTTCTCGGGCTTGCATGCATCATGAGTTAGCTGGGTTTTTCTTTATTTCTTTCCATAGTGTGTACAGAGTACTCCAAGTTGTGAGTTGGCCCACCTCTCCAAAGTGTCCCCACAGACAGTGGCCAGTCAATGCCTTTGCTCTTTCTGCTTGTGTAAACCCGGTTGGAGAGGTTCTTTGCTCTGGGCAGGAGCCCCGGTGTTACCAGTAGGGACACAGAGCTGTGAGGACCTGCCGGGTACCTACAGAAATGCACGGTGCTTTATCCAGGTTTCATCTCTTCTTTGAGCAATCTTTGTATTCTAGAGGAAATTTAGGAACACAACACCACGAGAAAGTTCTGGGTAGCTCAGTTATTCTTAAAATATTTTTAAATGTGGGAATGTTTAGTCTAATATTGAAAGGAATTTTCATTACTTAGACAAGTATCTTCCCCAAGCTACTAGATTTTCCAAATTCATATTCCTTTTATGTGACTATTTCAGATAAGTGTATAAATCTGAGGATTAAGTTTCAGCAACCATTGTGGGTTTTATCGCTTACAGAAGTTTGAGTTTTCTGCACTCTGTGAAGGCCACAAGCTTCTTGACTTTTGGGACCAGCTCTTCTGTTCTCCTGAGATGAGTGTGCAAGACTCAAAGAGGACTGTGGAGGGGTGGGACAGAACACCCCAGCACCTGCCTGGACACAATGAAGTAGGTGCTGGTTCTGGCTTCAGCCTCCCTGAGGGCTTGCCTCACCCACTTGTTAGTGGAATAAAGGAAAATTCCCTTTAGATAATATAGTGATCAGTTTTGAGTGTCTAGGTTATAGTGCCCTGTTATTCAACCAAAAACCCATGTATCTGGAGGTATTTTGTGGGTGTGATTAATTCTGTAACCAGATGATGTTAAGTAAGAATGATGATCCTGGACTACCAGGCCGAGTTGGCCACAGCTGGGAAGCCTTAAGAGCAAGCAGAAGCTTGTCTGAGGAAGGAGAGTCCCTGTGTCCTCTGCCTGCACTGAGTTCCCATCTGCCCCTGGGGCCTCGGCCATGCCAGTTCACCCCACAGCTGCATAAGCAGAAGCAACAGTTTTCTTAGTATGTCATCTCACCAGCTTTGCATCCTTGGCTCCAACAGGCCTGTACTGGGAGGCCCAGTGATTTGGCTGGTGAGGTTTTTCTTTTCCATTCTCTGGTGAAAGGATCATGGGATAGGAGTTACTTATCCCATGGGATAGGCACATGGTGTCCCAGAGGCAGCTACACACACAAAGCCCACCCCACATCGGCAGTGACTCACAAAAGTTGCATCCTTGAAGTCCCCTGCACAACTCGAAGGCAGCTCCTTAGGAGAGCACGCTGTGGAGAATCTGTGGTCAGTTCTTACAGAAAACCTCTACTACTGAGTATTTCTACTACTGAATAGAAAGGAAAAGCTACAGATAGAAATCAAAGCAGCGGTGAGGAGCAGAGAGCCGGCTCAGCAGAGAAGAGCACTGGCTGCTCTTGCTGAGGATGCAAGTTCAAATCCCAGCACCCACATGGCGGCTCACAACCAGCTGTAACTCCAGCTGCAGGGGATCTGACGCCCTCTTCTGACCTCTGAGGGTATAGCACACACTTGGCACTGTTGTAGCAAAGCGCGCACACACACACACACACACACACACACACTTAAAAATAAACTTTAAAATAAAAGCAAAGATGTGCACCCACAAAATGAAAGAAGTCAGAAACAGGAAGACATGCTGAGGCTGGAGGGATAGCTCAGTGGTTAAGAGCTGACTGTTGCAGAGGATGGGGCTCCCACATGGGGCCCACAATGGCCTGGAACTCCAATTCCCAGGCACCCTCTGGCTCCCCTTAGCACCTTTATGTGTGTGGTGCACATAAACTCATGCAGACATGCACATATACAGACAAATAAAAGCAATAAATAAATATTTTAAAGAGATTATGTGCTGTATAATTCATTTACTTAGAAATCTTAGAGCAGAGATGGTTATTCTATAACATAAAATTGGGATAGTGGTCAAATGGGCTAAGTCCACTCCATGCACTCCGTGTGTATTTCATTGAGCGCATTTCTCTATTTTGAACTTTGTTCGTGTTTTAAATTACGTGTATTTGTGTGCCTCTGTGTGTGGGTGTGCACAAGTGGATGCCCATGGAATCTAGAAGAGACATTCAACCCCAAATGTGGAGTCCCAGGCAATTCCTGACCCCCCACGAGGATGCTGGGAACTAAACCCAGGTCCTCTGCAAGAGCAGCAAACAGTCTCAACCCTTGAGCCATCTCTCAGCCCCCACATCTCTTTTAAAATAAATTGTTACTGGCGCATATTCCTTGTACATAGTATTGGGTTTTCTAAATACATTTTGATGCATGTTTGTCGTGCACCTTGCCGTGTTCACCCACATCCCTGCTGTCCTTCATCATTCCCAGTTATCCCTAGACAGTATCACTTCTCATGCCCCCAACATATGATTTTTATATGTATGTAGAAAACTACATCTTGATAGGGGTGTGAGTTATAAGAATGTATATATTTGTCAGCATTTACTGAATAGTATTTTAAAGACCCATGTAAATGTTATCAAATACGATAAAAGTGGCACAGAGTTGCATAAACTTTGTCTAGTTTACAAACTGTGCAATGAGAAAACTGCAACAATGTTAAGTTTTTCCTGCATTGTCTTTCTTTGATCTCTGAATGTCGGAGACACTTGAGGCTCATTTATTGGTTTAGGTTCATTTATTGGGTTTTGCTGCCCAAAGGGAGAGGACCGGATCTATAAGGGCCTTCAGCCAAGTGGTGGAGGTTAGGCTTCCTGTATTTGATTTATTTAGGGGTCTGATGACAGAGCAAAACCAAAACAAAAGCATCAACCTCCTCAGGTTGGCCTCAACCTTGAAATCCTCCTGCTTCAGTCTCAGAAGTGTGGAATACAGGCCCCCTAGAGCAGTGGTTCTCAACCATCCATATTTCCTAAAGCCGTGACCCTTTAATATTGCTCATGTTGTGCTGTCCCCAACCATAAAATTATTTTGTTGCTACTTCATAACTATAGTCTTGCTACTGTTGCGAATCGTAATGTAAATATGTGAGATGCAGGATATCTGATATTCAACCTCTGTGAAAGGGTTGGGTTGAGAACCGCTGGCCTAAAGCTATGACTGGCTCTGAAGTGAAGGTCACAGTGGATGAGGCCAGTGTTAGCATTTCCCTGCTTTGTGGAAGGCAGGCAGGACTGTGGGGATTAATATAATTAGTTTTTTTTCTTTACATAATTTAAGATCTGTTTATCATTCCTATTAGTTTTCAGATTTACGATGCTAATTTTGGAATTTCACTTATTTGATTTATATCATATTTCTACCCAGGACCCTGAGCCAATGCTTCGGCTTTCCACGTTTCACTGAATACGTTAGAAAGTTTTGTTCCACAAGTCTCCTTTACTCCAGTGTTTGCTGGCTTTGTAACCCGAAATGCCTATGTTTGTACCGTGGCTCTGTTCCTGTGAGTTCCAACAGCCTGTTCTCCTGGAGACAAGTGATACCGCCCACACCTGCTCCTTATTGGCTGAAGAGAATGCGGTCAATGCATGCTGCTTAGGCTGAGGCTCAGGGCACTGAGCTCCGGTTAGCTTCTGAGGTCAGCTTCTGCTTCCTTGGTGGGGGTGATACACCAGCCAGGAAGTGAGGGGTAGAGAGCAGAAGGCCCAGCTACACTGCAAAGACACTCTATTGCCCAGAACCTAGTTTTAGAATTAACTCTTTATTACAGGGCTATAATTGTTATCACTGTCGTTATAGATATTATAAAATAAATGAAAACAGTCTCCATATAAGAACAATAAAAATAAGCAGAATTCTGGAAAAATTAAGCAAGTGTTAATGAGAAAACTAATATTTTGCAAAACCACTCTGGCCTTAGACTTGCGCGCTCGTGTGTGTGTATGTGGGTGTGTAGTCACTTTTCAAATTGATTTCTAGAAAAACAGCCTCAACTTTGAAAAGGTTTGAGTAGATGTCGAATTAACCCTCTTTAAATGTATCCATTACGTTTATCTTTGAAAACATAGAAATCTTTTTCAGCCTCAAAAATTTTAATATTTTAATAATTCATTTTATTCCTTATTAAACACATAAATTCGGACTTCTCTATGTGTTTCATAGCCATCCCCCCCCCATAACTAGATATTCTTTCTATAGCTCCTTATTCTGATTTTAGCGTTGTTTGGATCCAGTTTCTACACCATGTTCTTGTGGAAGTCTTGACAGGAGTGGCTGGGTTTAGGGGTTGGATAGGAGATATGGGTGGAACTCAGTCCTGGGTGTGTCTTTCTGAGGGCTTTGTCTGGAAAAGGTTCTACATGAGGTGAGGGTCAGCAGGCAGGTGTGTGGACAGGTGCTGCCCTTGAGCTTTGGGTCATAGCCAAGGTTTGGGACCTGGCTGGCACATACCCTCAGGTCTGAATCAAAAGTGAGGCTGTAAACAAGAACAACTTAAAGACTTCAAGTGACCCCTCTTCTGTCATGGGAATGCAGAGGGCACTCAGTTATGTGTCTGTTCAGTCCCAGGGAGTTTCAGGGTCCCCCAGGTTAGCTATGTTCTGCTCACCAAATTGCCAGTGAGGGGCTGGAGAGCTGACTTTATAATTAGAGCACTGGCTGTTCTTGCAGAGGACCTGAGTTCAGTTCCCAGCACCCACAAGCTGACCCACAATGATCTGTAACTCCAGTTCCAGGACATCTGACTCCCTCTTCTGGCATCATCAGGAACTACACACATATGGTACACAACACACACACACACACACACACACACACACACAGAGCAAAACACCTATGCTCATAAAAATAGACAAATAAATAATTTTAAGTTACCAATATGTTTCCTAAACCAACTGTTGGTCTGAGTCAGATCCTCATGGTTTGAGTCAATCAGAAAGTCTGGGCTGTGTTAATGGTGGGGGTGAGGGAATGCACCCAGACATGTACCGTAGCTTATTCTGAAAGTGGCCATGGCCATGCAGAATCAAAGTACAAACAGACAGCCCCTATTCCCACATGGTACGGAGAATTCCAGTCTTCCAGTGTCTCATGACTCCTGAGACTTTCTTTTCATCAGGTTTTTTTTTTTTTTAAATGTAAAGTCTTATTTTTATTTATTTATTTATTTTTTTCTTTTTTATTTTCGAGACAGGGTTTCTCTGTGTAGCCCTGGCTGTCCTGGAACTCACTCTGTAGACCAGGCTGGCCTCAAACTCAGAAATCCGCCTGCTTCTGCCTCCCGAGTGCTGGGATTAAAGGTGTGCTCCACCACTGCCAGGCTGGATACATCAGGTTTTCATCTACCAAGATAGTGATAAAACAAAGAGACTGTGAGGTTACCCACCAGCCACAATGATCACAGTGACCAATGACACACTAATTAGTGATAATTACCATGATCATGATGATGATGAGGAGGAGGAGGAAGAAGAAGAGGAGGAGGAGGATGCCCACATGTATGTGAGATAGAACCTTTCTGCTACTTCCCTTTTCCGTCTTACCCAGGTAGCTTAAGTTCTGAGTGACGCTCCAGACTGGCAGTTGTGATGTACCGTGGTCCTGAGGGGAATTTGCACCCCACTTCCTCTTGTGGACCCCACACATGTCAAAGCCAGTCGATTCCTCCAGAGAAGTGACTCACAGGAACCTGCCACCCACACCCTTGGCTGACTTCCCTTTTCTGTGGGCTCCTCATGTGCACCAAAGGGCTGTTCTCTCTCACCTCTGACACAGTGTCAGGTGAATGGCTGGGGGTGCCTGGTGCGTCCAGCATCATCGCTGAGCTGCAAGCAGTATTACAGAGTTCTCTCTCACAAGTAGGCAATGAATCAGGATAGAAATTCAGCCAGATTTGCTTGGAACTATTAGGAATGTTGAGACTAGAAACACCCTTTAGTTTCATCAAAACCCAAACAAGTGTTCTTGAGCACAGACCCCAAGAGGCAAGGCTGGGGTTTGCACTCAACCTGAGGTCCAATCAGAAGTTCTGTACTTGGCCTGAGCCTGGAACTTTCCTCCTGAAAGTCTCCTTATTTGGAGAGGAAAGAATAAAACCCCATCAGGGCTCACCTGTGTCTCCTTGTGGACAATGAGTTAATGCTTCTTACATGGGGGATGCCCATGTCTGCCTCCGTGAGGAATTACAGCAATGTGAAGTCTGTGCGGTGGTGTCACGGTGACATTATTTTAGTTCCAAAAACAGATAAAATATAACATGAGAATGGGAAATGAGATGTGAAGAGATTAAAGAATTGTAAAGGAATTGGACAACGGATTCGAGTGTTTAACTCAGGGAACCTGGCAGTCCTGCAGCAGAGAAAGAGAAGCAGAGGGTTGACGCTGGCAGCTGGGGCTGTTCCAGCAGGTAGTGGCAGGAATTCTGCTCCAGACGCAAAGTGAAGTGAGTTTCCTCAAGTCTGTAAACCTTAGGTCCTTGGGGCCCAGCTGGGACTCAGAATACAGCCAGTGCAAGGCCTCAGTAGGTCAAATTGCCTGCCCCCAAGCCTGTGTTCCATCTGTGGGACCCACACAGTAGAGGGAGAATGGCTTCCGTAGGTCACCCCCTGACCTCCACACACACGCAGACACACATAATAGCTTTTACATGTATTGAACATTTATTCCCACTTATGTATAATTTGTTGTTTCTTTTTTGGTAAAAGGTCATTTTTAAATTTCATCTTGATTATATGGATTTCCTGTGAAAATTATTCTTTGCTCCCAGGTGTTAATGGGACCTCTCCCTTTCCTACAGTTCTGGCTGTCTTCTTGGCTGGGGAGTCTGCCAGAGACAACTGATGTGAAAGACAAAACTACTCTGAAATAACAGTGTTTATAGAGTGTAGTTCAAAGCTGTGATTGCTCCAAAGGCAACAACAGTAAGATTTTTTTTTAAAACATGATACTTGCTGTCCCAAATGAAGGTGCATAGGACTTTATCCAGATACCCTGGCAAGCTAATTAAAAAAAAAAAAGTATTTTATATATGTGTGTGTGTGTGTGTGTGTGTGTTTTGCCTGCATGCATATTTGTATACCACATGCATATAGAGCCCAAGGAGGCCATAAGAGAGGGTTGAATCTCCCTACACTGGAGTTACAGATGGCTGTGAGCTGTCATGTGGGTTCCTGGAAACAAATCTGGTCCTCCACAGTCAGTGCTGTTAACCACCGAGCATTACTCCAGCACCCAAACTAATATTTTTTTAATTCCTCGAACTTGAGTTTAGGAAGAATTGGTTTGAACTATTAAAAAAAAAAAAATCCTAGGATCACTAAAGATGATTAATTCTTAGTTAGTATCTCATCCAGTTAATTAATTTAAGATATTTATCCCGTACTAGGAAATGTACTAGATGCTAAAGATCCAACAGATGAAAAAAAATACAATGAAGATTTCTTGTGATTGGCTGGGATGGGAGCGCAGGCTGAGCTGCCTTGCTAGGTAGGGCACGGGCTGACTCTATTCCCCTCACCCTGTCCCATGACAGGTGTGACCATAGACGTATCCAGACCCCACCTCATCCAGCTAGGTACAACGCATCATTAGCAGGGGTTGGGGGTGGGTGGGGCATCACAGTCACTTCCTTCCCCTTTCGCTGAGCAGGGACTTCCCACAGATCCTCAAAGAATGTCCGATGTTCATCCCACCCCAGCAAATATCACTTACGAAATCCTCCCTCTCTACTCGGCTTTGCGACCCAAGCTGCGGTCTCTTGGCACCGCAGATCCTCCTTTTCCCCACTAAACCAGCGTGCCAGCGATTCCCCCATCCTTTTATCTGTGTCTCCCCTTCTTACACACTTTCTCCTGAAGGCTCAGCTCAAAACAGACCTTCTTAGCAGTTACATCTGCTGGAAACAAGTGACGCTACCTTGCTCTCGGCTCCAATTGGTCGGAAGAAAGAAAAAAAAAAAAAAAAAGAGGCTGATGTCCGACGGGGATTTCCAAAGATGTTTTCCTTTTTTAAAAAAAATGCGTCAGTGCAGAAAATGCTGGACTATTTTCCAAAATAGGAACTAGCTAGCCGAACTGAAATCCACAAGGTGGATTCTGGATTTGAGGGTGAGACGCGTGGGTGCCACCTCTGACAAAAAAAGATAGGTGGGGGTTAGGGACGAAGGGCCGAAGGAAGGACCGAAGGAAGAAACAAAAAACAGAAAGGCTCATTCTTTCCTTTTCTTCAAGTTATATTTTCTAGTACAATTTATGAGAATATTGGCCACTCAGCAAATCCAAACCCTCCATTCCCCGGGATCGGAATGATTCCTGCTGATTCCAGCGTCTGCAGTTACAGGGTTCATTTGCCTTTGCTGGCTGGTTCTACTCTGTGTATTACCTTCCATTTCTTAAGGACGACAGGACTCTCCCTGTGGTGACATGCCCCTGTGACACCCCTGTGAAATCATTGCGTTGCTGTCTCTTCTTTGCCCCATCTGGTCTCTTAATCAACTTGAATCACACTCATTTCTCTTGTTTCTGCTTTGCTGTGTCCCAGTCTGGTCTCAAACTCACTATGTGAGTGAGGTCAACCTCAGCCTCCTGTTCTCCTGCCCTTTCCTCCCCAGAGCTGGCCTGACAGGCATGTACTACCACCCCTGGGGAATCGAACCCTGGGCTTCACGTGTCCTAGGCAAGCACTTTACACACCGACTATCTCTCCAGCACACAGATCTACAATATAAAAATCTTTACTGTTCCCATGTACTTATTCATAGTAAAACAACTTTGTTTTTTTTACAAACTCATAGCCTCAATCTGCACTCTAACTTCGTCTCCTAAACAAGCCTTTTGCAGCTCTCTATGCATGTCAGCACTGAGCACTTACACTGGCCCTGGATTCTCAGGAAATGAGATGTGCTGACCCCAGTCACATCTGTGATACTGATGGCCTTGAAGAATATTTGCACAATTGTAGCACTGGTGCATTAAAAATAAAGTCATACTCACAAAGGGAAAGGGCTATAAATATCTTCTCTTTACTTTGTTTTCCTTTCTTTTTATTTATTTTTTTCTGAGATATGGTCTAACTCTTTTTTTTAAATGGTCTAACTCTTTAGCCCAGGATGGCCTGGAACTCACATTTAGCTAAAGCTGGCCTTGAACTGGTGGCAATCTTCCTGCCTCCTGGGATTACCTGTGTGAGCCACCATACTATGTGTGTGTGTGTGTATATATATATATATATATGTTTCCTGTTCCTACAAACTTTGCAGTGTAAACTGTCACTTGCAGGGCTGTTACATGAGTGAGTGAGGTGATCGCCTCATGAGACTTGTAGGTACATCTCTCAGCATTATTCCTGATCCTGCGCTTTCTGCAGATAGAAGGCTGGAGACGAGCCTCGATCAACCTCTGTCTCTTTCCCTTCCGTCTTTCCCAGAGATTTTAACTTCCTCCCAGTAATGAGATACCAACATCACTACCATCTCCTCCCATTCAATGTTGGATGGGGGTTTTCCATCACAGCTCATGACCAGCTCCCTAATTCTATACTTGACATCAGTCAAGTCAGGCTTGAAGTGATAAGTGGGGTGTTCTTGGCAATCTGCAGCCACACCCTGTTTCTTCCCACTAACCCCAGGTATTAGACCCGCCTCCCACATCAGCCATCCCTACTCTATCTTCACTTGGGGTCTAGACCTATTGTAACAGTATCATTTGCTGCAGACAAATGAGCTGCTTCTGCCACTGGCTGCACAGGGAAGAAACCCACAGCAACAGAGGTTTCCACGAAGTGCTTCTTTTTGTATCTGTGAACTTCCAACAATGTGTCTGTCTAAACAACACCCAGTGATAGATAGCACTAGCTGACATGCTAACATGGACAGGGGAAACCTCGCAGGGCCCCAGGCAATTGCTGAAAGAAAATCCTTATCCCCCAAGGATGAGCCCCTTAATTGCCAAAGTGCCTGCCCCTAAACACGCATGTATAAGCAACACTACATGGACTCAGCAGGTTGTTTTTTTGTATTTGTTAGTTTATACACAGATATGTAACTGGGATGGGAAGGAAGCCTTTGAATCAAGAGTGAGTAGGGGCGGGGTGACATGGGCGGGGCTTGAAGGAAAGAATGAAATGAGTTAATACAGTAGACTATATATGAAAGTTAAAAAAATTTAATTTATCAGAAGAGGTGCAGCTTGAAGCTTAAGGTTAAGTCTTTAGATGCTACTTCCACAGGTGGTTCTAGTGCCTCAGTTTCTCTCCCTGCTCCCTAAGAGTGCTTTGCTCGTGTTTGCAGGGAGAGCCAGTGCTGATGCTCTTTGTGTACCTTGAGGATACTGTTACCACTCAGCTTTCCATCGTTGTAAAGAGATACATGATGCAGGCTACTGATGTAGAAAAGAGAGATGCTCAACTCATAGTTGTGGAGACACTTGTTCAGGGCAGCTACATTGGCTCATTATGGTTAGGAACCCACAGCAGACATGGGTGGCAATGTTGAAGATGTGTAGTAGGAAGTGGAAAGAGGGGGGCAGAGTCAGAGAGGGACAGAGAGAGAGAGAGAGAGAGAGAGAGAGAGAGAGAGAAACAGACATACACACAGAAAGACAGATACACACACAGAGAGACAGAGAGACAGAGACAGGCAGAATGAGAGTCCACTCAAGAGGTCACCAAAGGGGCAACCTCCTCACTCCCCCCAACAAAGGCGTTCCAGCAACTCTCATGACTTTGCTTTCTTGTTTATTTCATTCTGTAGCCCAGGTGGACCTTGAACTCACTATATAGCCCAGGCTGGCCTGGAATTCATGACAAGCCTCCTGCCTCAACCTCCCGAGTAATGGGGTTCTGGCTTGGCTCTGCTTGTCAAAGGTTCCACGTTATCTTTTGACACCATTTTCTGGGAGCCTTCCCTTAGGGGATTCCCAAACACCACACATCTGCAGCACCAGCTGTGAGGTTTACGATTTACAACTGCTCTGCTCATCTAGGACCAACTTCTTCCGAAGTGACTACTCCCCTGGGCAGCCTCCTTATCCTGTGCCATCTGCAGTCTGGGCTTCTCCCCAGCTCCATGGGCATCTTCCCAGGATTCCCCAGGCTTGCTCTTGCTCAGATGGCTCCGGCCTGAGCTAAACCACACCCCCTCTCCTCTTCAGGCCTCACTATGCAAATGAGCTCCTTCAAGCTGTCCAGCTTGCAACAGTCTCTGAATATGTTCCTTCTCTTCTCTCCCCTCCCCTCCTTTCTCCCTTCCCCTCCCCTCCCCTCTCCCCTCCCCTCCTCTTCCCTTCCCTCCTCTTCTATTCATATTGATGTGTATAAGTGTTTGCCTGCGTGTATGTCTGTGTAGCACATGTGTATCTACTTCCTACAGAACTCGGTAGAAGGCATCAGATCCCCTGGAACTGGGTGGTTTCAGATGGTTATGAGCCAACACATACGTGCTCAGAACTGAACCTGGATCCTCTGCAAGAGCAGTCAGTGCTCTTAACTGCTGAGCCACCTCTCCAGTTCTCTCTACTATTTTTAAATTTTGGTTTAAAATGTCATAATGTGCACTTTCACCGTAATTTATAAATATCTACACTTTTAAAGACTTATTTTATTTGTGTGTGTGTGTGTGTGTGTGTGTGTGTGTTCCCCTGAAGTTGGATTTACAGGCAGTTGTAGGAGTCTTGAGTCCCTGGAAATGGGTGCTGGCATCTGAACTCTGGCTGTCTGTAAGAGCCGCAAGCATTCTTAACCTCTGAGCCACCTCTCCAACCCCATAAATATTCATATTTATTAATGTATGATTTGTGAATTTTAAACAATTGAGCGTTTCTGGTTTGAGCCAGGCATCTTTCCAGGAACAGAAAGAACAGAGCACAGGAGCACAAGGTCTCAGGCTGCTGGCCATATCCGGGCAGCAGGCAGGAGCCGGAGTGCCTGGCAGGAATGGGCCGGGCCATATCACCCCCACATTAACACCCCTGTGTTCTTCCCGCACCAACTAGACACACAACCTCTTGAAACACCACCCGGGGGCCAAGTCTTCAAGTACATGAGCCTGGGGGAGACATTTCACATCAACGCAAAGAGTGGGTTGTCTAGACGGGAAAGGAGGGTAGTGTGGACCAGAAGAGGCACACTGGCTTTCTCAGTCTCCGGTGCTGGCTTTTGGTCTGGGCGCATCTACGATGTTGGGATTACAATAAGTACGTTGTACATTAATTTCTTCTGTCCACACGTTCTATCTCAAGATACAGTGTTAAAATTGTAAAGTATTTCATTTTCTGGTCACTTCTCAGTAATTCAGTGTTTAGTAAATTTCCCGTGGGCTTGCGGTGGCCTATGGTGGCGCCATAGCTCCACCTCTACTGGGTTGCGTTGAGATTGGAAAGTGTCGGGCTTTCTAGCTCAGACTTCAGTAGAGGTAAATGATTCTTCGCTATGTGCGACGCCCCCGTTTGTGCATGAGCCCGTGGTGGCCAGAGCTGAGGTACCAGGTCTGTCGTGGACCCTGCTGTGCTGCAGAGATGCGCAGCATGGTCCTCCAGCGTTCCTCAGCAAACATTCTTTCCTCATAGGTCATTCAGTCAGGTCCTAATTCTTCCTTGAAAGGAAATTCTCATTCTTGAAAAACAGATTAGCATGTGGCCCGGAAGCAGCGCTTAGAACGTGTGAGGTTCTAAGTCCAACCTGCAACATGGAACAATACACAAAATCAACATTAACTGCCATATGCCAGTTTCTCTCGAGATTCACAAAGGGCCTTCTGGCCACATGTGTCTGCTGGAGACCGCTGACGCTGCCTCACCTCCCATCCTCATTGGTGATGGGGAGTTATCTGAGACAGGGGGGGATTTCCAGTAAGTTCCTCTTCAGTGTCTCACAAAACCCAGGAACCTCACTTGACTAAAGGAAAGGTTGGTTGGTCCCTTTAGGTGCCACCTCCGAAGGGAAGGTCCCTGTACTCGTCCTGTATTTTGCAGCCGTTTTTACAACACCCTGGAGAAACAAAGAGAAGCACAGAAATTCTCCCTCCGTGTGCTCCTATTGTCACTGCGGAACCTCTGCGTCCAGCCCTTCCCAACAGCCGTTCCTGCTGAAAGGTTTACCAGTTAACCTTTTTTTGTACTATTCCCATCTTTCTGAAAGATGTAACTTTTAATTTTGTTTATTTATTTATTTATTTAGGCAAAAGTTCACCACTGTTCATAGTGGACTTCAACTGGTTCAATTGAGCACCCAGCACAATTTAAGGGTTTCCCATTCCTGCTCATCATGATTCCTTCCTGTCTAGTCCCTCCTCACCCTCACCTCCCTCCTCACCCTCACCTCACACACTCCTTTTCTGTGTTGTTCTTGTTTTCCAACTTAACTCTTGTCCCTAAGCAGCTTGAAACATGTCCCTTTTACCAATCCCAAATCTCTCTTCCTCTGGGACACATCTATACAAATCCTCCTTTGTGGAGGGGAGTTTCAGACAAGGTCTCACTCTGTACCCCAGGATGGCCTGAAACTCTCTATGTAGCCCAGGCTGGCCAGAGACTCACAGTAGTCCTCCTGTCTCAGCCTCCTGAGTGCTGAGATTGCAGACAACCACTAAGTCCAGCTAAATCTATGTGCACACAACACACACACACACACACACACACACACACACACACACACCCCAAATAAATAAGTAAATAAATAAAATCATTTTAAAGTAACAGAACCAGGCTGAGGATACAGGTCAGGGTTGGAGAACCTGCTTAGCATGCCCAGGGGCACAGACTCAGTCCCAAGAACAGAAAGAAAGGAAAAAAAGATTGGGACCCACTTGTGTTCTTATCAATCCTTCTAGACATGTCTAATATACATCTTGTCACACTATTTTTATTAATTTTATTAGACTGTCTTTACTGTGAGTCCCGGTGTCCTATGAAGTCAGATCTGGATCAGGCTTTTTCCATCCCAGCATTAGAAGATGCTCTGAACACACTGGGAACACTGACAATTGTGACCGAAGTGTGTGTACCAGGCTTCGTGTGTGACACACGTACCAGCCCCTCATTTAAACCTTGCTGGCTGGTGAGTGAGAACAGCAGACACACAGTACTTGTCAATACTTAAGTAAGCTACTTTCTGATGTCAATACTTTCTGGTGATTGATATTCAGATATGGGAGTATGTGGGAGAGAGACAGACAATATTTGTCTTTTATAAAACTGTTTTCACCCAATTACTACTTACAATTTCCTCTATTTGGGTCACCTGGAGACTGGTCCCTTCCTTTCCTGCTCAAACACTGACTTCCTCTCCTTCCTTCAGTCCCACCTGTGAGGCAGGCCTGGCCCAGATCCTGTCAAGAGCGTTCCTTGATCAGCCTGTGAGAGCCATCAAATGCCCCAATACTTCCATCCCATCAACAAACTTAAAAGTATTTAAGTTAATTTTGTTTATGTAAAATGTCATCAACGTGAATAACTATTAATTTCATGTTGTTGTTTAGAAGCTTATCCATTATCTGGGGTAGACTATCAGAGAAGTAAATATCTTATCATTTATTTTTAATAAAACAAACAGCATTGGATGCTCATCTTACAGAATGGATTGAAAAGATGAAATAGACAAGCTTACCAATTCTCTCTCTCTCTCTCTCTCTCTGTTTGTGTGTGTGTGTGTGTGTGCAGGTGTGTGTGCATGTATGTGTGCGCAGATGTATTAACAAGTGTGTATGTATGCACGGGGAAGGCAGAGGTCAGCAGAGGTCTGGTGTCTTTTCTCAGTTGCTATTAACCTCCTTCTTTTGAGACAGGGTCTGTCACAGAGACCTAGAGATTTTAGGCTGGCAGGCCACTGAGCCCTGGGAACCCATCTGTCTCAGCCACTCCAGTGTGGGGACTAGAAGAGAACACTATGCCTGTTTTTTATGTGGGTGCTTCGAATCCCAACCCAGGTCCTCATACACACACACACACACACACACACACACACACACACACGTGTACACTAGATAAATACATGTAATAAAAACTTAAAACATAATAATCTTCCTACCTGGGCCTTTTAACACAAGTCTGTGAACTTAGCAAGTCCAGAGGTTAAGGCAGGAGGATCATAAGTTCAAGGCTAACCTTAGCAATTAATGAATCCTACCTCAAAATAGAGAGAGATCTGGACCTGTAGCTCAGTGGGAGGCATTTGCCCAGCATGCATGAGGTCTTGTGTTCAACCCCTACTGCTTTAATCTGCCCAGTGTTAGTTTAAACTTTAAAGAGGTCAATGCTTTTTTTGTTTGTTTGGTTTGGTTTGGTTTTTCGAGACAGGGTTTCTCTGTGTAGCCCTGGCTATCCTGGAACTCACTCTGTAGACCAGGCTGACCTTGAACTCAGAAATCCGCCTGTCTCTGCCTCCCATGTGCTGGGATTAAAGGCGTGCGCCACCACTGTCTGGCTGAGGTCAATGCTTTATCATGGAGCAGCTGACAAGAGATCTAGATGAGGAACAAACTTAAACTTTTCCCCATTAATCTTAACTGCTGTGAAAAGTCTTGATCCCTTCCTGAGCATCCATGACAACTCCACATCTGACCTCAGCCTGTTGTGCTAGTGGATAGATGAACACATCTCCCAAGGTAGTGCACCACGTCAGAGAACTGCTTCAGTCCTGATCCAGCTCTGCTATGCTCTTCACACTCCCCAGACTCTCTCTCTCAGCACTTCAACTGAACCCCACCCTCATCTCCCCAAGATGCCCAGCCTCTGCTTTGAGTGTCTCCACTGAGGACTTTCGATAACTACAGGGACCCTCTGTGCTTTTGGGGGCGCCACTGAAGTCAATAACAGTTTGGGGTCAAACTGGAAATGCCCTATGTCAGGACTACACCATGACTAACCTTAATTTTCCATTAGCTTGTTAGAATTTCCCTAATTGAAGAAGTGCGGATGCCACTGTCCAATCAAGAGGCTGAATTCTGCCTCATCATCAGTTACCAGGGAAGGCTGCTCCTCCAGCCGTCCACAGAGCCACAGCCTTCAGTTCTAGAGACAGTGGCGGCTTGGCCTGAAGTGGGCACACTTCAATCACTTCTGACACCTACACCATTAAGCTGACATGCAGGCCAAAGGTGCCTGGCTACACAGTCGTCTTCCTTCACCTCCTTTGCTCCCACGCAGCTTCAAACACACAGTTGTCCCAACAGCCTTGTGTAGGAAAGGTGAATGCTCCCCCAGTGCTCAAACTGCTGAGTGAATGACTGACCACCCCAGAGCTGGCCCAGCTCCGTGGCCTGGTTAAAGTGTTTCAGTTGCAACTGGATCCAGCATTTAAAAAATGGAAATAAAAAGATCCCTTTAAAAACAATGTATAATTTATACCCTGAAGAAGTTATGAGTGTATACAATGTATTTTGATCCTATCCACCATCCACTACTTCCTTCCAGCTTCCTCTGGAACCTTCCAACATGTCTCCCTCCCAAATTAATTTCCTCTTTTTTTAAATAAATAAATAAATAAATAAATAGATAGATAGATAGATAAATAAATAAATAAATAAATAAATAAAATAGCAACCCCAAACCAAAATCCTACTCTCCTTTTGTTTGTTTGGGTTTTGTTGTTGTTGTTTATTTGTTTGTTGATTAGAGACAGGGTCTTACTACGAAGACCAGGCTGACCTCTAACTCACCGAAACCCAGCTGCCTCATGCCTCCTGGGATATGAGGCATGGGCCACCAGCCCAGGCTGAGTATCCTTTCAAAGAAGAGAACTGCAAGTTTCAGAAAGGGACCTTCACACTAAATCTCTAACTAGCAACTGATGATGTTGGCCTCCTTTGCTGCTGATTGGCTCCCCAGCACTTGCCTTACCCAATCCAGTGGCAAAGCAGTGAATCCCCTGGCTCTTTTTATCTTAGCAATGAGTAAAGAGAATAAAGTTACAGTCTGAAGCTTGTCTTCCCCTCTGACTCCTGTCTCTCCTCTCCTCCAGCATGATGTGGCTCCCCAGAGTTCCCTGCGTGGCGGTTGTGATCCTGTTGCTGACAGTGCTGAGCCCTCCAGTGGCTTTGATCAGAGACTCCCGACGTAAGTGCATACCTCAGGTACTGGGCTGCTGGGGGTGGGGGAAGGAAGGAGCTAACTTCCTCACTGTCCCGGGCCAACTCCCTTGAAACGATTGATATGTTCTATGACCATGCACAGTCCTCAGACTAACTCTAAACTATGTCCCCAAATAGAAGCCTGGATGTTTACTCTCTCGGATCTGTGTGAGAGGTCCCTGAGTATCCGCCATCGCTTTTCAATTTTCTTCCAGTAAAGCCCACACCTTATGTCATTTTCCCATAGGGCCCTGGGAAGATCGATAAATCATGATGTAAAATTAGCTTCTGGGACAGGCCCTGTCTTCATTGTGTTGAGCTATGCCAGACAAAGAGGTTTCTCTTAAAACTAGAACTTCCTATGTGTGTTTCTATTCTACTTTTTACGTATGTTTTCTGCTGTTTTGGGGGGAAAAGTAAAATATTGATCTAATCAGAAGATTTCTGTGGAAGTGTCATAGAGTCAAGGGACAGTAAGGGCATCAAAGGGAGATCACTGTGCATCCTTTGCAGTTTGTGAGGCCATTGCCTAGCCACCTGTACGGCTGAACCCAGGGCTCCCCCCCACCCCACCCCACCCCCGACTCCAGTGCTTGTGCAGCCTGTTCCCATGCGGAACCTCTGCTGGGTGGTGGTCAGTGTCTCTCTCCTTGGGAGCACACAGCAGCTAATGCTGAGGTTCTTAGATTTAGAAACGACCTTTGAGAAGACGTGCATTTGTGGGCTATTCTAAAGAACTGGAGGCCCTTTCTGAGACCCAGGGAAAGTTAGAGCTGGTTCAGTGCTTGTGATCTGAACATGTGTGTATTTTATTTTTCTCCCACATTCTCTGGCCTGAGCCCATGAAAAGGACCCACCTTCTCTTTGTACTGTATGGTCCCCTCCCTAGTTTCATGACCCACAGATACATCACACACAGAAAAATCAAAGTCTGTGATGTGCACATGGGGGATAAAAGATGGGGCTATTAGCACTACTGAAAGCTGTGACTCTGGGATGGAGAGGTGGCTCAGTGGCTAAGGGCACTGACTGTGTGTTCAGAGAGTCTGGGTTCAGTTCCCGGTACCCACAGGGAGGCTAATCACTGTCTGAACTCCAGCTCTAGGGCTTCCAACATCTTCACACAGACACACATTCAGGCAAAGCACCAATGCACATAATATGAAAGTAAATAATAAAAAAATAAACTGTGACCCCAGAATACTGGGACTGTGGGCAAGCCCTCTGACTCCTTCAGCTGAAATGTAAAATGTGGGAGAGATGATCATTTTTCATAGAGCTGTCTGAGGATCGGGAGGGATGGCCATGTAAAACATTGGGGTCCTGCTACCCCAGTGTGTGCTTCCTCTCTGTAAGCTGTTATCAAAGGGCACACGGAAGCTTCCAGACTGCCTCTCACCTCATTGCCACCTCCCACAGACCAGGCTCCTGCCCTTGTGTCATCTGCACACGGACCATTCTTATGACTTCCAGAACTGTCCTTTTTCTTCCATTATGTCGGTTATAAAAATCAAACCCATTCTCCTTACTATCGTCTGTGTTGTCTCAAACACAGGGATGAGTGATTCCATCTCTGAAACTCTCAGTGATCTCTCTCTCTAAAGTCATGAGCCACAGTGATGACTGCTGCAAATATTTCTCACGAAACTCACCAAAGTTCTTCATCCTTCTGAGCATTTGTGAGATTGATAATGTCTGGCGCCTGCGTTTATTCCAGTTGCTTTTCACAAATCTCTCGTACAGTTTCTGAGTTAGATTAAAAATAAAAAGGAGAAGACATACATCCGATGTGCCTTCCTCTATTGAGACTAGAAAGCTACCGTGACTGACTGACCCACCAGAGTGTGGGGACACGCCCTCACCTTTTCCCTGGGGTCACATTTGACATCTGATTTTAAAATGGTCTGGTTTGTGAATTCTCTGCATCTGTAATTCAGATAAGAGATTGTGGCTCATGGTCTCAATTTCCAGAAACTTCTTCAGTAGTTTTCTCTTAGTAAAAAACAGACAGTTCCCATCAACTCCAAGGCTTTTGAGTTGGGGCTGCTCTTGATCCCCAAAGTTCCATCTCTCACCTCTGCCCTCAAGGCCTGTGGTCTGTTGTTCATGAACTCAGTGTTGGCATGAGATGTTACCTCAGCTGAGAGGTTCCCCACCCTCCCCTGTATCTCTTCTTCTGACATTTGCAGCCACCACTCTCTTCTGGCTCACACCTGTGACAGGTCTTCACTGTCAGTCCCCAGGGTACTTCTCTGCCCTTCCTGTCACTCAAGGCTTCCTGTTAATGGAACTCCACCCCCCTCTCCTTCTTCCCCACCTTCACAGTTTAAAGCTCTGACATGGAGGGAGGCATCTGTTTCTCTCTTCGGATTTCCAAGGGCGGTGCAGGCCGGCACAGGGTGGGCACTGAGGAAGATTTACTGGGTTCTACCTGGTGTGTTAAGGAGCTTGAGACTGAGAGGTGGGAGGGAGGAGTCCTCTGAGCTGGCGAGTCCTGGCTTCCAGCTTAGCTCCAGGTGGGACAGGTGTGGGATCAGGAAGGGGCATACCCCGATGGCACACACCCTCCCCCACGGGCTGGTGGAATGCAAGAGATACATATGTGGGGTGCTGCTCTTTGGAGAAGTGACCTGATTCTGGACACCAACACCTGTCTGTCCTGGATGGCCTGTGACAAGATTGTTCTGTTCTCAAGTTTCTACCAACATAGGTCATTTCCTCTTTTTTTCTGAAGGACCAGGAGCAACATCCAGACCTAACGGAACAGGGGAGAACTGCCCTGACCAAGAGCATGTGACAGAGAAAGCCCACAGTACTATAGCCTTACACAAGGGATCCCAGGCAGCTGAAGTCTACTGGGGGTGTGAGAATAGACTCCCCAGGGAAGAGCACACCAATTGGCTATCCAATCCCAATAGTCAGCCCTGCAAACATACATACAAGTAACATTTTTTTTTTTTTTTGATTTTTCGAGACAGGGTTTCTCTGTGTAGCCCTGGCTGTCCTGGAACTCACTCTGTAGACCAGGCTGGCCTTGAACTCAGAAATCCGCCTGCCTCTGCCTCCCATACAAGTAACATTGTACATATGGAGAAGGGTCTATTTATGTATTTCGGAATCTATTCATGTGTGTGTGTACATATGTATGATGACAATTGATGACAAAAGAGGCCATGAATTGGAAAGAGAACATGGAGGCGTACATAGGAAGGTTCAGGGGGAGGAAAAGGAAGAGGGGAAATGATTTGATTATATGACAGTCTCAAAGGTCAAGAGTCTCTGCCGGGCAGTGGTGGCGCCCGCCTTTAATCACAGCACTCGGGAGGCAGAGGCAGGCCGATTTCTGAGTTCAAGGCCAGCCTGATCTACAGAGTGAGTTCCAGGACAGCCAGGGCTACACAGAGAAACCCTGTCTCGAAAAAAACCAATAAAATAAAATAAAATAAAATAAAAAGATCAGGAGTCTCACAGGCAGGCCTCTAGCCCAGCAGTAGATGTTCCAACAGAAAGCAAACTCAATGGTATCCTCACAGAGTTGTTGTTGTTGTTTGTTTGGTTTTTTGTTTGTTTGTTTTTGCTTCCAGATCTTTTGCTTATATATTACGTTTCAAATTTTGTGTTTTTTATGCTATTCCTGTGTGCTTGAATGTGTGTTTCTTATGGTTTTTCTTTTTTGTTTGTTTGTTTCATCCTGTTTTTTGTTTGTTTGTTTTGTCCTAATTGACTGTTTTCTAATGTATAAGAGAACAAAGTTTGGGTTTGGGTGGACGGAGAGGTGGGGAGGATCGGGAAGGAGTCCAGGGAGGGGAAACTGTGAGCAGAATATTGTGTATGAGAAAAAATTCATTTAAAAAACAAAACAGAAGAATCCAGTGGGAGATAAAATGGCCACTCGACCTCTCTGTCGCTCGGGTCCTGGAGGTCAGGATGAGGGTTAAAGAAATGAGGGGAAGAAGACTGAGAGAGGACTGTCCCGTCCTTCCTGGGAATAGGGAGCGGGCTCCCCGAGCTCCCTCATCACTTCACTCAGTAACACAGTTGTAACTTCAACATGGAGTGGAGCTGGGGGGGTGTCCTCCCTCCCCCCACCCCCGTTAGTTGTCGAAACAACAGGAGTGAGCAGGGTGGAACTCGGGTCTGGTCGTTTGGGCGGCTGAGAGGGACTAGGGCATCTTGTCCCCAGAGAAGAAGATAAGTCTTGTCTCCACAGCACGGTTTTTGGAACAATATAAAAATGAGTGCCATTTCTACAACGGGACGCAGAGCGTGAGGTTTCTGTTCAAAGACATCTACAACCGCGAGGAGATAGTGCGCTTCGACAGCGACGTGGGCGAGTTCCGCGCGGTGACCGAGCTGGGGCGGCCAGACGCCGAGCACTGGAACAAAGAGTACCTGGAGCGGACGCGGGCCGAGCTGGACACGTTCTGCAGACACAACTACGAGGTCGTGGAGAGCTTCACCGTGCAGCGGAGAGGTGAAAAGGACCGGGCGGGTGGGGGACGGAGCCACAGTGAGGGTGGGACTGTGAGGGAGCAGGCGGGCTGCGCATGTGCGCAGGAGCCGCAGGGGATTCTGGGTACACTGAGGCTGGAGCCGCAGGCTGGTTTAAGCAGCCTCTTGGCAGGGGAACCGAATTCATCCTCGGCCGGAGCAGCAGTATGAACTGCTGATCTCCTCACCGGCCCGAGAAAAAAAGTCAAGACTGCCCAGGACAGTGCCGTGAGGGTGAAAACTGCATTAAACGTACTGCCACCTTGAGGAGAAGGGTTAGGAGAAGGGTGGACGGAGGAAAGTAAAGCCGCACCCCAGAGTGAGGTCGTCCCTACGGGAGAGTAGTCTGCCCCGCGTGCCTAAGGCCTCAGTCAAATACAGTGTTTGAATCTCGGGTTGCAACTCTGACTTTTTCCTACGAATTTACTTTTCTTTCCTCTCTCTCTTGATAAGAGAGATACACGAGCTGGTTCTGCAGGTGCCTTGGTCGGACATGACCCTTGCATTTTTAAAATTATCATTAACAACTTACTATGAAGCTTTTACTATTAAAAATGTTTAATCATAGTGCAGTTCACAGTTCACAGAGAGACTGGCGATTTTGCTGATCCTACTGTGTTATAGTACATTATTGTATCAATATAGACCATTGTAGTTTTTTATCATTATAGACCATTGTAATTTTTTGTACGACTTAGTCTATCCAAAGAGCTATACCTTAAAAGACAGAGAAGTTAGATTTGTCTATCAGCAAGGTACTGAAAACACCTGTCAGCCCCTCAGTAAAGGTGGTAGTGAAGACATGATTTTCCCATAATATAGATGGCACAGTCAGTCATGTGACTGCCCTTTACCAAGATGGCGGACGTTCATGGACTGCCCTTAACCAAGATGGCTGTGAAGCTATGCTTTCCCCCACCACCACCACCACACACACACAACAAAGATGGCGACCAGTCATGTCTTTATGCTTTCCTTGTGGTTTTCATTGTCGTCCTAGGAGTAGAGGGTGGCATAGTCACTGTTTGGCTTGCACCTTAAGGTCACTTCCTGCCTCTACTGTGTCTACGTCTGCTCTGGCACGTGGAACTATTGCTGGTAGCTAGCTGTGGGCAGGAGAAGCGGGCATGCCCAGCGCAGTGTTCTGTTCCACTGCAGTGCTCTGCTGCTGTTCACCAGAGATGCACACATGCTGCAGCACCAGGGCTGGGACTGGCACAGTGAAGCCAAAGGTGGTTTCCGCCACTGAGGCTGCCACTCAGTGCTGTCAACGCTGAATAAGGACAGGAGGGAGGTCACATGAGGGTGTCAGGGGCTGGGCAGCACCTGGATCCACACGTGTGCAGCCACTGAAGCTGGAATAGAGGTGTAGCTTCGGGTAAAGGGAGGGACTGCCAGAGCTCGGTTCCCAAAAACCTGGATCTCGGGATGTTCAGACTGAAACCTGTGTGTCAGCAGTTTTTAGAAAATCTGGCATTTTGGACAGAGGCAATGTCCGAGACCAACCCAATTTAGATAAATGTTGCTGCAGCCATTACCAGGGCATTTGGCCATCAAGGTTTTAGACCTTGTAACCATTTTTTTTCAGCCTTTACCAGACCCAAGGGTGGGGTGGCCTCCTGCCTGCTAGCCTGGGATAGAACTGTGGTGGGTGGTGGGGTAGGCTCAAGTCAAAGGTGTTTGAACTCTCCCCTGGTGAGAAGAAAAGACCAGGCCTTTGTTCAGGTCCTTGGGAGCCAAGGCTCTTGACAGAGTGCCTGATGAATGGATCGGACCCTAGAGGAGGACCCGTACTCCTAGGCAGAGGCAGAGGCTGGGACCGAGTTGGGCTTCCTAAGTCTAAGGTCCAAGGTTGGGATTTTGTAGGTCCACAACCTAATTGCAATTAATCTAGCGCTTACATAGCTCACACTTCCAAATACTTTTCATAATTAAAGGAAGTCAAGGTAGGAACTTGGAAGCAGGAGTTGATGCAGAGGCCATGGGAGTGACTTGCTCAGCCTGCTTTCTTATAAAACCCAGGACAAGCAGCCCAGGGACCCTCCACAGTGGCTGGGGCACTCCCCCATCAATCACTAATTAAGAAAATGCCCTACAGGCTGCCTACAGCCCAATCTTATGGAGGCATTTCCTCAATTGAGGTTCCCTCCTCTCGAGTGACTTTAGCTGTGTCAATTCAGCATAAAACTACCCAGGACAGTTTGTGATGTTAAAGCCCCCAATACTGATTGCACAACTCAAGGTGGGGTGACACAACCCCATATGCATAGTTCAAGGTGGGGTGACAGCTTCTTTACTCAGCTTCAGAAGATTGTAGAGAGATGAGCTGGAAATAAACAAAGAAAACAAAGGTTCTATAAACTAATATTAAGGGATGATAAGATTATTTACAATAATGGGCCATGTGGATGGTTGTTACAATGTCTTGTCTAAAGTAAACAAAAACAAAAATGAAAGCCGCACCACAAGAAAAAAATTGGCCTAGCTTCTTCAGCGGGGATAGGCTCCTTCCCCAGCACTGTCCTCTGCCGATTGTCCACTACTCTGCATGTGCCAGGCTGCAGACTGCAGCTCAGCCCACTCTCTCCACAGCTCACACTGTCTCATCCCTGCTGATGTGACTGTGAATCCCTGGGTAGCCGACATTAAAAGAGTAATGATGTCAGATATGGCAAAGTTGATTTATTTAGAGTTTTGCCAAAACAGATGAGAAAAGAGTAACTCTCAGTAAGTCTTCCTGCCTCACACAGAGAACCTTCACCATCTACAGACAAGAAGAGACAGAACCCAAGTGTTTATGCCAACAGGATATATGGGTGTCACTTAACTGTTGGTAAAATTACCATAGCTGAGAGGAAAGCCTGTCTCTCCATGCCTGGAGCTTCACCTTCAGCTGGTGATTCTTCCTGAGAGTGGAGCTGACAGTAAATTGTGAAAACAGAACCTAAGTCCTGGATGACTATGTGGTAGAACCTTAGGCCTGCCTGGACTTCAGTCTGGGTGGATGGAGGCAGGCAGGCAGCCCACTGGGAGGACTGCTCTGCCCTCATGGCTCCTTCTCACCTCTTCTCTAGTTGAGCCCAAAGTGACTGTGTACCCTACAAAGACACAGCCCCTGGAACACCACAACCTCCTGGTCTGCTCGGTGAGTGACTTCTACCCTGGCAGCATTGAAGTCAGATGGTTCAGGAATGACGAGGAGGAAGAGACTGGAATTGTGTCCACGGGCTTGATCCCAAATGGAGACTGGACGTTCCAGATGCTGGTGATGCTGGAGACGGTTCCTCAGGGTGGAGAGGTTTACACCTGCCAGGTGGAGCATCCCAGCCTGACCAGCCCTGTCACAGTGGAGTGGAGTGAGTGGTAACTTCCAGACTCTGTGAATGCCCGCCCACGGGGGGGTGGGGGGTGGGGGGGAGGCGTGACTTACCCCTGCCTGTCAGCCTTCTCTGACCCTATGAATGTCCGCCCATCATGGAGGGGCGTGCCTTAGCCCTGCCTGTCAGCTTTCTCTGCCCACGCAATCTTTCCAAAGATTTTGTGCTGTCCTGTCTTTCAGCATGGCTCACGTGTGGTGCTTTTACATGCACCTTTGCCCCCTCGGAAGCAGTTATGCCCCCATACACTCATCTGAGCCTGCCAGTGACATCACAGATCCTGGAATCTTCTTGGCTCTGGCTGCAGTCTCTGCCTCTGGCTGGGTTGTGTTTCTGCTGCTGCTGGTGACAAGGGTGGTCAAGGAGCAGTGCAGGGTCATGCCTGACCTCAGAGACATATAGTAACAGGGCTGCCTTTGCTTACCCCCAGAGCTCAGCGGCTTCCTGTCAGCTCAGCTCAGGGTGGCCATATTTAAGGCTCTTCATGGTGTGAGCTTCTTCCTGTTTAGTTTGTTTCTCAATATGACCAGGAGTATTCACTTCCAGCTCTTCCAGAACATGCTTCTTCCTTGGTCTCAAAGCTCTGAGTCTCAGGGGTCCTCAGTGGAAATGGGATTTGAGCTAAAACCCTCCAAACCTTTGGCTTCCCTTCTCAGAGGCACAGTCCACATCTGCACAAAACAAGATGCTGAGTGGAGTCGGGGGCTTCGTGCTGGGTCTGCTCTTCCTTGGAGCAGGGCTGTTCATCTACTTCAGGAATCAGAAAGGTAAGGAGCCTGGTGGGGGCCACAACTCCATAGCATTTCAGGGAAGAGCCATGGCTTTGTTCTCAGGATGCCATTGGCCCTGTGACCTCAGGTTTTGACAGACTCTGAAAGCAACAGTCTGTAGTTATTTGATTGAACCCCGAGGAGGGATAACACATGGGAAAGTTAAGGTGATTCTGGCTTGAGACCTGAGAACAGAGGAAGACTGGGGAAGAGCCATGGGCACTGCCTGTGACAGAAGCTCCCTGAGCCCCTCCCTCTGTCCATGCTCCTCTTGGTCCTGTGTGCTTTGGGCAATGTTACCAGAGGAATCTGAGCTTCTCAGAGGAAGCTCAGAGTCTGGGGACATGTGTCTGGGGACAGATCTGCCTCTATGCATGTAAGCATCTATCTTATTCTCTCTTTTCTAGGACAGTCTGGACTTCAGCCAACAGGTAACGCCCTTCAGTCTTTTCTCAGAGACAGATCTCCTTTCCCCACAGTGTGGGGTCTGGGGTGATGGACACAGGCAGAAAAATGTGGAAGACTTAGATCCTAGGGTCTGGCCAGGCAGTTTGCACTGAGCCTTGCTCCCTGCACTTACTGAAGGCCTGTGCTCTGAAGTAGCAGTGACTCAGGGCATGAGACGTTTCTCTCTGCTCACTGCCATGCTGTCAGAAGAGGCCTGAGGTGGTCAGAGAAGTGACTGCAGAGTTAGGTGTGGAAACACCCTGTCCCCTGTGCTCTGCAGGACTCCTGAGCTGAGGTGAGGTGACAAGGCTGAAGAAAGGAGTTCTCCCGCTGTCTCCATGTCATGAAAACATGTCCTGCTTGACCCACATTCCTCCAGAGACAGTGCTCTCCCAGGACCTGGCTCCTCCTGATTCCCCACCCTGGAGATCTGTGCTCCTGATGGCTGCTTAGCCCCTGGCCAGGCCTTGCAGCCCCCGGGACAGCAGCCCCTCTCCTCACCTCCCCTGCTTCCTTTTGTCCCTTGCCCTTTTTCTGGTGCTTCTGAGCCAGTCTGCTGTCATATGCTTTCTTATGTTTTTCTCAAAATAAACAAAGAATGAAAATCATCTGCCTCATAGAGTTTCAAGCCGAAGAAATAACACAGAGAAAGGAAGGACACACTATAAGACACTGTTCATGCATAATAAGCATGGAGGATAGTGTATAAGAAATAAATCCAGTTTTAATTCATTACTTGCCAATTAGAGTATTTTCCTGAGTTGGACTGAATTTGAGAACACCGCATATGATCAGTACAGGCAGAGTCATTTAAACACATGAGAATCCCTTCTCCCTGCACTTACTCCATCTGTGAGAGGAGGAAGATGCTGTGGGCCTCATCCCTGTCTGGGTGAGAACACAATCAGGGCCATGCTCCAAATCCCACAGGCTCTGTCCTTGTCTCTGCGGAGCAGCTGGATAGGAGGAGAAAGGATTACTCGAGAATCTGGATGATTCTGCTGTGGGGTTCCACTTGATGAGCCAGTCTGCAGACACCTGAGGCTTTGCGCTGGCCTCGACACACATTAAAAAACAAAACAAAGCCATGAACTGTGACAATTCAAGTCAATGAAACCAACTAGCCAAGCAAAATGATGACTCAAAAGTCAATATGCTGATAGTAATTTTCCGAGGGAAATACATTTCCTATAGAAATTATATAGGGCTGGGCAATGGTGGCACAAGCCTTTAATCCCAGCACTTGGGAGGCAGAGGCTGGCAGATTTCTGAGTTCGAGGCCAGCCTGGTCTACAGAGGGAGTTCCAGGACAGCCAGGGTTATACAGAGAATCCCTGTCTCGAAAAACAAAAACAAAAACAAAAAGAAGAGAAAGAAATTATATAGGATGTAAACCTGTGAGTAGCAGGAGATTGCTCAGGGGAAAGCTGTAGCATGTAGTTTATGCTACCTAGCTTTAAGCTCTGGGCAGAGCACACTACTAGTCCTCACCCAGATTCCCTTAGAACCAAGGATAAAAATAAACACACACACACACACACACACACACACACACACACCAGTTAATCTTAAAATGCCTTTGCTATCTCAGTGACTGGGCACTCCTAAACCCCACCCCCACCCCACCCCCACAACCCCTGACCATTGGTCACTCCAACTTAAAACTCACGTGACTGTTTGGCTTTATCTCCCGTTACTATGGCCTCCTCTTTCTTTCTCAGTTCTCCCCATACTCCCTGCATCCTCCCACATAACTCTAAGTGTCCCACCCCATCCTCAGTCATTGGTTGCTTGTATGTTTATTGAACAATCAAGAACCAGTTGGGGAACAGGACCTTAGCATCAGAACCACCCTTCACATCTCACCTTTTCTGTCCAATCTAAATACAAACAAACAACACACAAACAAAAAGAAGAGAACCCTCTTCTCCCAGACATAAATCGAACAAAATCATAACAATCATGTAAATTACACAGTATTATATACACATAATATCTAGTCCATCATATTTGTCAATTAGATAAAGTACTCTACCATCATTCCTAACTTAAAGAATCATGATTTTATCCCTGGATTATGTTATGTTTTATCCTTTAACGCCATCTGAAAACCATGTCTTCCACTCTATAACCTCTCTCTCAATCAAACAACTTGAATTTGATTATGAGACTATATATAACTAGTCTTCAACCCTGTCAGAAATCTGAAAACAACTTAAGCATTGCCTGGGTATATAGGAAGCACGAATATAGCTTCCCAAACTTAAACAATTATAAAGGCAGATGACTACATGGACAGCCCCCTAATTTCTTATAATGTTGAAGCATCTGTCATCAGCCTTCTGGCCCAGGATCAATCATCTGACAGACCTTTGTAAAGCAGGATTATGAAGGACTATTTACTCTGTACTGGCAGAGCAATCAGTCAATTATTTTGCATAGAGTGTCCTTTTCTGGACAGTATTTATTCTGTAGATGAAATTGGTAATTTCTGTCCTGTGGCTACCTTGTCACAATAAGCAACCTCACCTGGAGGTAAAGATGTTCAATTTTTTTTTTTTTTGAAGGAGAATGGGGAAACTGTCCTGAGCAGACATCTCACCATCAAATGATTCTTAATAATGAAATAACATTAAATGTCACATTCTGTGAATTTTTGATGTTTTTGAAGACTATCTAAGTAAAATATCTTGAACTGTTAAACCTTAGCTACACTTAGCCATTTCAATTTGAGTAAATTAAAGGTACTTTATTATAATTAAATCAGAATCTATCATAACCACGAGTTTGCTTTCTGGCCTTGTGTTGCTTAATCATCTTAAAACGGTTTGTAATAGAAGGACTGGGCCTGAGCCTTGTATTCTTAAATGAGCTGTACAGGCACAATGCCTATCTAAGAGTAACAATCTCAAATTTGTATCAATATAAGAAATTTGCACCAATGAAAACCTAAAATGTGTATCAAAAATAAATTCTGTACCATTGTAAGAAATTATAACTTCAATCTGTATCAATTATAAAGATTTCTATCAATTAAGATTATGGCTATATTATGTTTCATTCAAGGATACAATTTAATAATATATCTCATCTATTTCCTTCTTATTAAACATTATGACTATTTAAAAAATATCCCTTAAAATGACACTTATCTATAATTTGTAAAATAACCATTATCAGACACCCAAGCCTAGGAAATTGGGCTGACAACTCTCCATGGCTACTTCCTGTTGAATCAGGGTGACAAGAAATTCTCTCAAGGGGTGTGGAGGGGTGGGAAAGTTAAAAAACTGGTTAGACTTAAGAAGGCTAAGCTTTAGCAACTCTTATCTAGTCCTTGTGTAGACTTAAGAAGGCTAAGCTTTAGCAACTCTTATCTAGTCTTTGTGTAGACTTAAGAAGGCTAAGCTTTAGCAACTG
>JADRCH010000342.1:418367-449229 GCA_019843965.1 Rhynchomys soricoides | reverse complement strand
AAGGACACCTGTGTGGACCTTCAGGGGTCATTAAACAAGATAAATGCTCTATATGCAAGCCTAGCTCAGTCCCCATCACTGTCCATCGAGTTCTATTTATGCCTTCCAAACATCACATGGTCTCTACATGTCCTGCCTCAGCACAAACATCTGTCTCAGCTGACATCACTCTACCAATCATCCCAAGTCTGAAGAAATGGCAAGAAACTGCATCACATCACCAAAAGTTCTTTTGTGTATTTCTCTCTATGGTGTGTGGGTGGGTGGGTGTTCCATCCACTCGGAGGGGAAGGGAAGGGCATGGGAAGGAAACGTGTGAGGGGTGACTGGGAGTCAGGGCAGTGATCAGGATGTAAAGTGAATTTAAAAAAATACAGAGACCCAGCAAAAAAAGAAATTATAGACCAATATCCTTTATGAATGTTGGTGCAAAAATTCTTAATGAAATGTTTGTAAACTAAATTCAAGAACACATCAAAAAGAATATCCACCATGATCTAGTTGATTTCTGCTCAGAGTTTCAAGGATGTTCAGCACACAGCACTCTCTCTCTCTCTCTCTCTCTCTCTCTCTCTCTCTCTCTCTCTCACACATACACACACACACACACACACAGAGAGAGAGAGAGAGAGAGAGAGAGAGAGAGAGAGAGAGAAATGTAACCTACCATGTAAAGAGACTGAAAGACAAAAAGCACATGATCAACTCATCAGATGCAGAAAAGGCACTTGACAAATTGCAACATCTTTTCATGATAAAATTTCTTAAGAAACTAGAGATATGAAGGATATATCTCAAGACAAAGTAAAAGATTTACAGCAAACCCACAGCCAGCATCAATCTGAATGGAGAGAAATTCAAAGCATTTCCACTAAAATCAGGGACAAGGCATGGTTGTCCACACTCTGTACACCTATTGGAAATAGCACTTGAAGACTTAGCTACAGCAGTAAGACATCAAGGGGACACAAACTGGAGGGAAAGAAGTCATGAGGTGATATGATTGTGTACACTAGTGGCCCTAAAAATTCCACTGGGAACTCCAACAACTGATAAACTTTTTAAGCAAAGTAGAATGATAAAAACTTAACACAAAAATCAGTGCCCTTCCTAGATACAAATGACAGACTGAGAAAAAAATCAAAGTAGTAATGTCTTTTAAATAGACTCAAAAATGATCTTATGATGCAAGCAAGCAGGTGAAAGACTTGTATAAGAAAAACTTTTAGACATTGAAGAAAGACAATGAAGAAGATACCAAAAGATGGGAAAAGTTCCCATGCTCCTGGATCAGTATGATTAATAATGAAAATGGCCAATCTCCTTCATTATTTCAACACAATTCTTCACAGAAATTGAAAGGACAATATTCAGCTTTGTATGGAAACACAAGAATACCCAGGATAGATCAACAATCCCAAGTAGTAAGAGAACCGCTGGGTGTATCACCTTCAAGTCGTGCTACAGAGCTACTGTAATAAAAAGAGCATGACGTTCCACAAAATCAGATACAGTGATCAACGGAGTCGAACCGAAGACCCAGAGAAGTCCACATACCTATAGACAAACATGTAAGAAATTTTTAACAAAGAAGTAGAAAAGACACAGTGGAGAAATGACAGCTGCTTGCTGGTCGAACTGGATGTCTGCATGCAGAAGAATGCAAATAGATCCATACTTATCACCCTGCAGAAAGAAAACTCAACTCCAAACACATCAAGGACCTCAGCACACGGCGAGATACCCTGAGCCTGACAGACGGTGGAGTACAGGGTTGAACTCATTGTCACAGGAGAGAGATTCTGAACAAGACACTGAGAGCCCAGGCAATAAGAGCAACAATCAGCAACCCCATGAAAATGAAAATAGTGTATCCTGGTGTATACAGGAAAGGAAAACATCATATGGGGAAAGTGGCAGCCTAGAGAATGGGAAAACATTTCTACAAATTACATGTAAGATAGAGGGGTAGAGTCTAATACGTATGAAGAGCTACCAAAAAATAAAACCCCAAAACATCAAAAAAAAAAAAAACCAAAAAAAAAAAAACAAAACAAAACCAAATAGAAAAACTGATTACAGATCTCGGCAGAGTTTTCAATGGTGAAACACATCAGAGAAACAGTTTAAAAATGTTCAACATCCATTTTTAATTGTATTTTATTCTTATTTTCATTTAATGGGGGTTGTATATGTGTGCTTCTCGTTTTCTGTTCTGGTTTATTTGACACACACACACAGAGGGAGAGAGGGAGGGAGAGGGGGAGAGAGAGAGAGAGAGAGAGTAATATATATAATATAATCAAAGTATATTGTATGACATTTTCTCTTTAACAAGTTTTAAGAGAAAACCCCAGGAATAGCCCTGAGTACAAAGTTGGGTGCTTAAAAACTCACTCAATGAATCCCAGCGATATTCATTGCAGAGTGACAAATCCTATTTCAAGAACTATCAAGACAGATAAAGAGCGGCCATCAGAATAGTTGGAGTTCCTATTCTTAACTGTCACTCAAAGCACATTCTTAATCTACGTCGTCGCCTTGACTTAATATAATGTGTAGTCATTACGCAATATGAGGTTCATAGGCCACGAAGAGTATGATTGATTTTTATACTGTAATTTATACTTTGTGTTCAGTGATTCCTTCTAACGTTATATGCATGCATTAGCAAAGACTTCTTATGACCTTTCTTCGGCTAAAGCAGAAGGCGAGGAAATGTTAGAGGATCTCCCTCAGCAGATGGGGAAGTCATAGCAGGAACCCCAATAGGGACTGGACGCTCACTGGCTTAATAATCCTAAGGCAGACTGATGGTGTCAAGGCTGCCCTCAGTCAGAAAAGGTGGCTCAGCACAGCGTCCATGCAACTGCTGCAGACCCAAACTGATCAAAGCTTCGCAGCATTGAGCTGAAGCAGTCTGTCAGCTTAACAAAGGAAACTGGAAATTTCAGAAAGACGTTCACTCTGCACCTCTGCTCAGCAACTGACGCTACTGCCCCCCTCGGCTGCTGATTGGTCCTTCAGCACTGATGGTGCCCAACCCAGCACTAGTGGGTGGAGTCTCTCACCCTCCTCAATTCCCAGGTTGGCCTGCCTCTCTGGCCACCAACCTCTCCTCTCCTCCAGCATGGAGTGTCTGTGGCTCCCCAGAGGCCTCTGTGTGGCAGTTGTGATCCTGAGTCTGTTGATGCTGAGCCCTCCCGTGGCTTTAGTCAGGGACCCCCGACGTAAGTCCTTGCCTCATGTTCTGAGCTGCTGGGGGTGGAGAAGAAAGAGGTTAGAGCTTCATTTTGTCTACAATGGGTTTTTAAAAACTTGTCAGTTTTTCTTTGATCACCTCTCTTAATCATACAAATCTCATATTATTTCCACATAAAAGTGTCTTAGATGTTCCTCTGAGATCCGTGAATGGAACTGACACATGTCCCTTCCCTCCGCATGAGACCCATCAACCCTGACATCGCATTTCCTACAGGCCTGAAGAGATGAAGAAGACAGGGCACTAACATGAGGACCTGTATAGAACCTCTCTAAAATATTAAGATGGAATTTTTCCCTGAATATTTCATGAGCAATTAAGGAGAATAGAGGGACCCTGTCCTAGAAGACTGGGTTGTACCCTCACTGGGATCTATGGCCTTTCTCTTCTCCCCGAACCCCAGTGTTTATGAAACCTCCATCCCTGTGCTGGGATGCTGTCATGGGAAGTAGTCAGGGTTCTTGCTCTGCTGTTGATGGCACCTTAGAGCCGACCCTGGAACTTAATGCTTGAATCTACCTCCTAGACAAGGAGCACAGATGGTCTTGGTACCTCAAACTTAACAGTTCCTCTGAAACCCTGCACTGTGTCTCAAGCACCAGTTGCATTTCTGCCTGAGGGTAAAGGAGAGGATCCACCTGGTTTCAGAGATGAAGTTCTATTTTCATATCTCAGCAGAGGTCAGAATCAACAGTTTCATATGGTTCAAACTGAGTACCCGGGGGCAGACACCGTGAAGGCTGCTAATGGCTCCTGGGGCTAGAAGACAGTCAGGAAATAAAGCCTCTGGTGTGGTGCAGCTTCCCCAAGTTTTGTAGTTACATTGCTCACCTTCTGTTCTCAATTATCCATGTGGAATTATTGGTCCTCGCAATTTCTCTCTGAACTTTCCAGGGTCATGTTGTTGTCTTAGGCTGTATAGTGACCAGAAAGAAGCCTAACAAGTCTCTCTCTCATATATATATATATATATATATATATATATATATATATATATATGTATATATATATGTGTGTGTGTGTGTGTGTGTGAGAGAGAGAGAGACAGAGAGAGACAGAGAGACAGAGAGAGACAGAGAGACAGTGAGACAAGGAGACAGAGAGACAGAGATGAGAGACAGTCCGAGACAGAGACACAAGGAGACAGAGATGAGAGAGACAGAGCGTTTAAAAGTCCACATTGAACAATGATCCAACTCCCACAGCAACATGATCATCCCTACATCTACATCTTGTTCCAAAGGCAAATAGGAGACGAGTAGAATCCAGACAGCTAGAAGGGTCTCAAAGCCCACCCCCAACATGTCACACTTCCTTCACCAAGGCCACACCCCCTCCAACAAGGCTACAACTTCTCATGGTGCCACTCCCCTGGGACAAGCATATTCAAACCCCACATGAGGATTCGCCAACAATTCACCATGATGTTTGTGTTAATTTCATTTCATTTTCTCTTTCTGTCCATCCCGACCAGCACTTGTTGATGTCTGCTGAGATGCCCTACATGCTGTCACATCATTCTACTGTGGTTTGAGTTTGCACTTTCCTTGTGGTTGGTGACACTGGGCATCTCTCAAAGGGTTGTTGGCCATTTGCATGTCATGTCTTCTTCTGAGAGGTAGCTTTTTAGGCTCCCTCTCCTGTGTTTTGGTTGGCTTATTTGGATTTCTGATGCTCAAATTTTTTAAAGATTATATATTTAAACTACTTATACATTCCAGAAGAGGGAATCAGATCCCCCGGAACTAGAGTTAAGATGGTTGTGAGCCACCATGTAGGTGGTAGGAATCGAACCCAGGTCCTCTGTAAGAGCAGCCAATGCTCCTAACTTCTGAGCCATCATCTCTCCAGGCCTGGAGTTGGCCCTTAAAGGTCTCTTTCAGCAAGTAGATAATTGCAGAAGGTGTTACTGCCTTTTGTGTGCAGATTTTGATCTCGAAACTTCACTGAATTTATCATTCCAACAGCTTTTTGGTAGATTATTTAGGTTTTCCTATGTATTAAAATCATGGCACTTGCAAATATGGTTAACTTCCTTCCAATTTGGCTATTTCTGATTTGTCAGCATAATGTTTTTGTGCACTGTGTAAAGTTTACCCTTGTGTTATTCAAATGCTGATTTCTCTGCCCTCATATCTTGTTTCAATACAGACATGACATTGTAATGCTCATACCAAGAACTTCCTCTCTAAAGTTTGTGTAAACAATTCATACCATTTATTTTTATGCCTTGTCAATAAATACTGATCACTCAGTGTCTGGGCAGAATAGAAAATAGGATGGGACACACGCCAATCAGAGGAAGGATTTGGAGCCATGAGGAAGAGATTTGGAGAGAGACCATGGAAACACACCTGAAGCCCACAGAGCCAGATCAATAATAATATGCCTGAATCATGGGATGGGGCTGGGAGGTAGCCAGATTAGTATAGAAGGTTAAGGTAGATCATTTAACTGCTCAGCTATTGAGGTGCAGTTTTAATTGGGTCTTGGTTTCTCCATGAAGTTATTGGGGACTATCATAGAGTAAATAAATGCAGCTGCTGGACTAATTCACTGCCAATATTTACATTAACAACAGTTAATTTGCACTGATGTTTCTATTGTTTAATAACCCCATCAAAGGCTTCCTGTAATGCTTTGAACAAGAGCAGTAAGTGTGGATGGTCTGTGTCTTACCCGATGCAGGAAGAAATGGCTTTAACTTCACCCACTCTGAGACTGACTGTGGGTTTTTTGTTTTTTATTGTCATTATCATTTTGATGTATGTTCCTTCTATACCTAATTTTTTTGAGTCTTGCTTATCACAAGCAGCATGAATGTTATCAAAAGCCTTTCTTGCGTCTGCTGAAATGACATGTCGCCTTAACTCTTCGCTGTGGTGGTGTGTGCTTTCACACTTATTTACTTACATGCATCCAACCGTCCTTGCATCTGGAAGATGACTCATGCTTGGACAAGGCCCATGAAGATTTGCTACAGTTTTGTTGGAAATTTTGGCATCTCTGTTCATAGAGGCCATGATGCTGGTTTATTTCTGGCTAGATCTTTGCCTATTTGTTTCAGGGAATAACGGTCTCCCAAGAAAGGGTTGATACAGTGCTATCTATTTCAGTTTGTAGAACCCTGTAACTACAATTGGAGTTAATTCCTCAAATGTTTCATGAAATTGGGCAACACCAAGTGCTAAACTGTCATTTTTTCAGTCTATTTTGTTTTTATATTTCTTTGTGGCTCAGTTACTATGGGCTGCATTTGTTCAGGGATTTATCCATCTCTTCCAGGCTTGACAGCTGTTTGACATAGACTCCTTCAAGGCAGTGTCTTACACCACACTATTATGTACTTAACTAATCATGCTTTTTTTTCACCTCTAATTTTATTTACTTGGGCTTTCTCTTTTTTGTCTCTCAGCATAGCTAATGGTCTTTCAATTTTGGTAATCCTTTCAAAATAGCTCTTTGCTTCACTGGTCACATGTACCATGTATTTCTGTTTCCCTTATTGATTTATGAAATGATTTGTATCATTTCTTGCCATTACAGATTTTGGATCGGGGTAATTGTTGCTTTTCTAACTCCGTGACATGTGTTGGGTTTGTTGTTGTTTATTACTTGATATCATGTTATTTTCAATTAATGCATTTATAAGTTTAAAAAATATTTCTTTAGGTATAAAATGGGAAGATGAGCAAAACTAAAATGGTACCACTTTCAGAAAACAAGACAAAACTGGCCACAGTCATAGCAGCTAGAATAAGCCAGAGCCAGGACACAGGCAGCTGTGCGGGTGAAGGGCCATTCTGGAGAATGGTAAGCACCAGAAAGAGGCAGAAGAGAAAAATGGGGCATGAACACGGACAAGGTCCATGCTACACTTGATTGAAGACGTCTGTATGAAACCCCTCACCTTGTACAATAAGCATACTCTGGTGCACAACTCTAAAGAAATAACAAAAACTCCCCAAACATCTTTGTCCTTACAGCCTTTGCTGACACCAAAATGCTCGATTCTGGAAAGTTCTTTGTTTTCCTTCTTAGCTTCTTCAATTATACAGCCGCCATTTAGGGGCATGGCCTATAACGCATCCCAGCTGTACTGCTTCCACTTTCCTAATTGCTTTTTAATTTCAGTTTTACTTCATTCTGGTCTGAGATATTGCATGAGCAGATTTTAATGCAAAATTTATTGAGCCTTCATTCATGGCTCAACATGTGCCATGTCCTGGGGAATGTCCACGTCCTGCTAGGACAGCTGTGTGCTGTGCTGGCATTGGATGGAATGTTCTCTGACTAGGCGTAGTTCTTCTGGCTCTGCCCTGTAAAGTAGAAACTTAGAAGTTTCCTTGATGATTCTTTCTCTTAACATCTGTTCATTGAGGAGAATTGGGGGGGGGGGGTGGCATTTATTACTGTATTACAACCCCTCTCTCTTTAGATCTTTTAATATTTGACTTATACAATGTGTTGTTCCCAAGCCAGGTGCATGTATGTAAGTCTATTTAAAGTCATTACATAATTTTGTTAAATTTGTCATTGTATCAGTATTTAGAAACCTTACTTGTCTCTTTCACTTGTTAAAATGCAAGGTCTGCTTTACTTGGTGTGAGAATTGTTACTTTGCCTCCATTTTTGTTTCCATTCATGTGATGTATCTTTCCTCAGCCTTCCTTCCTTGCCTCTATTTAGGTCCATGGAGGTGATGAGTTTCTTGTAGCCAGTATATAGTTGAGTCTTATTTTTATCCTTTCAGCCAGTTTATATCAGTTGATTGGTGACTTTAATTCATTTGTCTTCAAGGTTATTTTTATTATGCCTGCCTGCCTGACTGCCATTTTCCCCACCCCTTTCCTTCTTTGCATTCACTAGTGAAGTGCACAGTAACTCAAGGCTTCTGCTGGCATGGTGGGTTGACTGTCAGTCAGCCTCTGGGGGGGGAAATGTCCCCTAGCAGTGACTGGGCACCAGCATGTGTTCTGGGTAATGTATGGACCAAAGCAAATCCCTTCTCTAGAGCTGAGCAGTCACTATTAGGCCACTGAGCTCCCAAACTGTCATGTGTGAAAGGACCTTCACTCTCCTGCTGTGAAGGCTGCTGTTTGCCTGTGACAGGGTGTGGTGAGCCTTTCCTGCTGACCTCACAGTAAACCCTACAGTAACCCCCTGTTGTGATTTGAGGAAGCAATGTCCCCCATAGCACCTGTGTTCACTCAGTCCCTGCTGTCACATTGTTTTTGAAGGCTTTAGAACCTTTAAGTTTTTGAACCTTTAGAAAGTGGAGAATTGGTGGAGGAAGTATGTGGCTGGGAGTGGGCCTTGCAGCTTTGCAGCTGGACCACTTCTTGTTATCTCTGCTTCCTGACTACACAAGCAATGTGAAGAGTCACCTTGTGCTCCTCCCTCTGAGGTTTCCCCATCATAAAAGACTTTATCTTTTATCCTATCAAGTCAGAAGTCCAATAAACTAAGGACTCTATTAGGTTGTTTCTTATGAGATATTTAGTAACAGTTTGAGAAATAACTGATGCATACCTCCAAACTGGGACCTGAGATTCAACTTGTTCTTTTTCTCTAATATGAGAGATTGAATTCATGACCTTGATTATGCCTGATAAGTTCTCTGCTATTGGGCTACTCCATCCCTAGGTTTTCTTTTCTCTTCTCTTTTCTCTCTTCTCTTCCCTCTCTTCTCTTCTTCTCTTTTATGTTTTGAAATAGTATGTTGTAAAGTTGTTCAGGTTGACCCCAAACTCATTACATAGATTGGGTAGACCTTGAATTGCCATCTTCCTGTCCCAGTATGCCAAGCAGTTGAATCTGAAGAGACACTCCACCATGCTGGTTGTAAGTTATTCTGTTCCCCTCTTCATGCCCCCAGAATTACCATGGCAACTCTTTGTTTTCCCTGGAATCATTGATTGGCTGATGTTCAGAGTACTCCCTCAGTCATGGTACCTGCTGCAGAGCGATCTTTGAGGATGAGAAGCAACACACACATAGGGCTGTGGGAAGACCTGTGCCTGTCACAGGGTGCACTTACCACTGTGTCAGGTGTGACCATCCCACCAGTTCATTGGTCCCATAGATGCTGCTTCCACAATAGCTAGGGGAATTCCACTTTCTACAGTTTGCTTCTGCTTTGGAAGTCAGGTCTTTGAATAGTGGGGATCCCCATGTGTTTTAGTTAGGGTTTTACTGCTGTGAACAGACAACATGACCAAGCCAACTCTTGTAAAGACAACATTTAATTGGGGCTGACTTACAGATTCAGAGGTTCAGTCCATTATCATCAAGGCAAGAACATGGCAGCATCAAGGCAGGCATGGTGCAGGCAGAGCTGGGAGTTCAACATCTTCATCTGAAGGCTGCTAGGAGAATTCTGACTCCCAAGCAGCTAGAATGAGGGTCTTAAAGCCCACACCCACAGTGACACACCTACTCCAACAAGGCCACACTTTCTAATAGTGCCACACCCTGGGCCAAGCATATACAAACCATCATGCCATGATGACACCTACAACCTAATCCCTCCCTCATACCCTCACTTTCTAGCCCTACTGTCCTCTGTATTCTTGAAATCCATCATGTCTTCAAGCTTTTCACAAATGGTATTATTGCCACACTTGCTTCTCTTCTTCTTAACCACCCTCTTTCTTCCAGCTGACGTTAACTTAAACATCTGAAGAGCCACTTCTTGACAGTTGTCTTAGTTAGGGTTGTACTGCTGTGGACAGACACCATGACCACTGCAACTCTTATAAAAAAGACAACATTTAACTGGGGCTAGCTTACAGGTTCAGACGTTCAGTCCGTTATCATTATGGCAGTAATCATGGCAGTGTCTAAGCAGGCGTGGTGCTGGAGGAGATGAGAGTTCTACCTCTCATTACGAAGTCAGCTAGAAAAAGACTAGCTTCCAGGCAGATAGGGCAAGGTTCTTAAAGGCCATGCTCACAGTGACACACTTCCTCTAAGGTCAGACCTACGTCAACAAGGCCACGCCTCTTTCAAGAAGGCCACATCTCCAACTAGTGCCACTCACTGGGCCAAGTGTATTCAAACCAACACAATGGTCCTTCTATGTTGTGTCACTGAGGTCTGCCTTGTTATTCTCTTTTAATAGGACCACATCTATTTGAAATTTTTCAATCTTGGATAATTTCATCCCTCACTTCCATTAATTTTAAGATCCTAGAGTGGAAAGATTGAATTTTCTCTCTTAGGGTTCCCAGGGGTAACAAGGCCTGACACATGTGGTCAGTTCTTAGGTGTGATTTATAGAATATTCTACATGGGTGCTGTTTAAGGTGAGGGAGAAGACATGTGGGCATGAGATGAAAAAGAATGTGGTCAGTGGAGCAGGATCAGAAGGGAGTCCCTGTTTTGCATGTTCTTTGTGCTGGCTAGTTTTAACTGCCAACTTGACATGACTCCAATTAAATCACGTGGGAAGAGAGCCTTAAACAAAAATTTTCTAACAGGCTGGCCTGTAGGCATGCCTATTTGGAACTATCTTGATTCTTAGTTGATGTAGGAAGACTCAGCCCACTGTGGGCAGCACCATTCCTTAGGCAGTGGTCCATGAAAAGCATAAGAGAGGAAGAAGCTAGATGAGAGATATAAGGATCTATGTGTGTTCTCTCTCTCTCTCTCTCTCTCTCTCTCTCTCTCTCTCTCTCTCTCTCTGTCTCCTATTGACTGTGGACACAATGCTTCAAATTCTTGCCTTGCCTTGCAGGCAATAGTCAATATTCTCAAATTATAATCCAAATAACCCCTCTCTTTCTTAAATTGTTTTTTGTCAGGAATTTTTATCACTTCAACAGTAACATAACTCAAGAGTCTCCCTCTGCCTCAGGTGGTGAAGATGGTCTCATGGTGTGGGCTGGTGGGATTAGAGAGTGCAGGAGGTGAGGACTCTGTAGGTGTAGCAGCTCCCTTCACTGACTCCCAAACTGGGGCATTGTCTGTCCTCACAGACATCCTGTAATAGAGAGTGTTTCTGTCCCCACAGCACATTTTCTGGAGCAGTTGAAGGCTGAGTGTCACTACTTCAATGGGAGGGAGCATGTGTGGACTGTGACCAGATTCATCTATAACCAGGAAGAGTTTGCCCGCTTTGACAGTAACATCGGGAAGTTCCTGGCAGTGACTGAGCTGGGGCAGCCCATAGCTGAGTACTTGAACACCCAGAAGGACATGCTGGACAATTATCGAGCCTCAGTGGACAGGTGCAGAAATAACTATGACCTTGTTGATATGATGTTGAACTTAAAAGGTAAGCGTTAGATTGGAGGTAGATGGGTTAAGGGGTGTGTGTGTGTGTGTGTGTGTGTGTGTGTGTGCGCGTGCGTGTGATAGAGAGAGAAAGAGAGACAGGGAGAGAGAGAGAGAGAGAGAGAGGAGTCTTGGAAGCAAGCACCTTTATCTACTACTGAACCATCCCTAGCCCTTACTGTAATGACTTTTTAACTTTTGCTTGTCTTGGGACCCCTGAGAATCACCTCTCTCTGCTCCTGCTTCCCAGGGTAGAATCCTCCCTGAGCTGTTCTGTGGTGTATGTGCTTTGAACTACTATATTCATGATCTCTCTACATCTGCTGCTTTCCAGCATAATTTCAAACTGAAAATATTTCAATTCAATAATGAATTACTATTCCATGTTATGAAATAAGTCCTTAGAGGTTGGTTTTTTTTTTCAGACCCAACAGGCCCTGCTGTCAGGATTAACTTGAGGGACAGGTTTAAAAGCCCTGAGATCTTCAGCCTGGGTGGATGGAGGCAGGTAGGCAGCCTACAGGGAGGACTGCTCTGCCCTCATGGCTCCTTCTCACCTCTCTTTCTCCTCTAGTTGAGCCCAAAGTGACTGTGTACCCTACAAAGACACAGCCCATGGAACACCACAACCTCCTGGTCTGCTCTGTGAGTGACTTCTACCCTGGCAGCATTGAAGTCAGATGGTTCCGGAATGGCAAGGAGGAAAAGACTGGAATTATGTCCACGGGCTTGATCCCAAATGGAGACTGGACGTTCCAGATTCTGGTGATGCTGGAGACGGTTCCTCAGGGTGGAGAGGTTTACACCTGCCAGGTGGAGCATCCCAGCCTGACCAGCCCTGTCACAGTGGAGTGGAGTGAGTGGAAAACCCCTTGACCCTGCAAATCCCCACCCACCATGTAGTGGGTGTGACTTTCTCCTGCCTGTTTATTAGCTTTCTCTGACCCTGTAAATCCCTGCCCACCAGGGAAGGGCATGGGTTATTCCACAAGAAAAAAATGAATAGAATTTCTGAGTTACTAGCTTTTATTCCTCACCTAGTTCAACATCTATGCCCAGTATACTTAGTGATTAAGATGGAGGCTGTGAGCCCGGCCGTGGTGGCGCACGCCTTTAATCCCAGCACTTGGGAGGCAGAGGCAGGTGGATTTCTGAGTTGGAGGCCAGCCTGGTCTACAGAGTGAGTTCCAGGACAGTCGGGGCTATACAGAGAAACCCTGTCTCGAGAAACAAAACAAAACAAAAACAAAGATGGAGGCTGTGTAGACATGTTCCCAAACAGAAAGTCATTGAAAAAGAAAAGATCTAGATAGAGTGGGTGAAGGGTCTGAGTGCCCTCTGCCAGGTTTGTCAATGAAGACAAAAGTTCCCAGTACAGTACATGGCATGAACTAGGTTCTTTGTCAAGACTGGGACAAAAGGAACCTGTAAGGTTTCTCCATAACCCCAGAAGGATACACTTTCTCAAGGACAGCAGCTATTAAGAGGAAAGGGGAGCTGCCATTGAAGGCTTGCTGGTCATCCTACAAAAGGTCTGTTGATAGTCAATTTCTCCAGTTTCATTTCTTTAGGATGTAGAGGACTCAAGTAAGATGTAGGTTCTCCATAGCACCCTATTGACCACAGAGCTACAGATAATCTTGGACCAAGTTACTTATGAACACCAGATAGCCTCCCCAGTTTTTGTCATCTCACAAGTGCAAGAGAAGGTGATTCCCCACCCCTGAAAATGTCTGATATGCATATGAGTCCTGCAGGGGTACCCAAGAGTCATGGTAGCTTCTGCTACAGGACAACGTACAGATGACACTGTCTCTCTTGGGACAAGACAGTAGCAATAAGAAGATAAGGACAAAGTGCCACTCTAGGTTTGGGTCAGCATGTACTTGGTTCCTCTTGGTCTTGTTCCACTCTGGATCTGTGCTGTGGCTGACTCCCTCAGTAGGCAATGGCTCAGAAAATTCCTGCAGGTACCACCGTTGACTTCTGGTCTGATCTGCTCCTTCCCTGTTGGCTGTAGAGATGGACACAATCCTCATGCATAGCATATTATTGGGCAACATTGTGGTATGCAACACTACCCACCCACCAGCTGCAGCTGTTTGGTTAACAAAAACAATTTCACCAGTTGGATTACAAGAGATGGCAAAGATGGATAAAGCAACTCTAGATGTTTACACTCTCCTCCGTGGCTGCAGCCACTGTCTTCCACTTTTGCTGTTTTGTGTGACTCTGAAATATCTTTCCAGAAGTGGCAAGTTCTAGCTACCCCAGTGCTCTGATATCAGGGTCACAATGTGAGGTGTTGAATTTGAGATAAAACCCACACTTGGCTTCCATCTTTAGGGGCTCAGTCCACATCCGCAAAAAACAAGATGCTGAACGGAGCCATGGGCGTGGTGCTAGGTCTATCCATCCTTGCAGTGGGGCTGTTGGTCTACTTAAGGAATCTGAGAGGTAAGGAACCTGATGGTGGCTGAGACTCCATAGCTTTTTGAGGGGGGAGAGTCATTCATGGCTTAGGTATGGTTAATTATCAGGAGTTGGCAGAACCTCTGTGAAGTTGCTTCTCCCCCAAATGATCCCAGATACTAAGCAACTTCTGACATCAACAGTCTATGACTGCCAGAGTGAAGCCTGCAGCCATAACTTGCAGTAATTGCAGATAAGAGAAGGATTAACCAGCCTGGCAGAGCGGGTTGAGAAATGCACAGGAAAAGAAGAGCCACTGGGTACTGCCAGGGTCTGGCTAGGCAGTTAGCACTGAGCCTTGTTCCCTGCACTTACGGAAGTCCTGTGCTCTGAAACTGTTGACTTGAGGCATGAGAAGTCCCTCCCTGCTCAGTGCTGTGGGGTCAGGAGCGGAAAGAAGGAGTTCCCCAGGTCTCCATGTCATGAAAACACATCCTGCTTGGCTTGTGCTCCTCACTTGACAGTGCTCTCCCAGGACCTACCTCCTCCTGGCTCTGTACTCCCTGATAGCTGCTCAGCCCATGCCTGAGCCCCTGGACAGAAGCTCCTCTCCTGCCCTACCTTCTTTCCTTGTATTTCTTGTCCTTTGTCTGGTGCAACTGAACTGATCCTGTGACACAATCCCTTATTACGTTTTCCCCTCAAATAACTGGTTTGAGGATACAGAAAACAGAAAGGAAAGATTCCATCACTGAAACATGGCTTTCCTTTTGTTATAACTCTGTGAGGTAGTTCATATGCAGAATTCAGGAATTTCGTGTGTGCGTGTGTGTGTGTGTGTGTGTGTGTGTGTGTTCATGTGTATGTGTCTCTGTGTTTATGACTGTGTGTAAATCAAACACCATGCTCTATGCCATAAATATAAACATTGTCCTGGTTGACCTGTAGACCAGACTGGTCTTGAACTCACAGAGATCCTCCTTGCCTCTGTCTCTGGAGTGTTGGAATCTAAGCATCCCATGTCCTGCTGGCTTAAACTTTCTTTATTAATTAAATTTTTTATTTACTTTACACCCTGATTGCAGCTTCCCCTCCCTCCTCTCTTCCCAGCCTATACCCCTCTTTCCTTCCCTCCCCCCAATCCATCCCTTCTCCCCTTCTCCTCAAAAGAGGAGAGGTCTCCCATGGATATCAACCAGCCTTGACATATCAAGTTGCAGTAAGGAAAAGCACATCTTCTGTTGAGGCTAGATGAAGCAGCCCAGTTGGAGAGGGACCCGCAGTTAGGCAGTGTAATCAGAGATAGCCCCTGCTCACACTTTAGGAATCCCACATGGAGATCTCTGGTTGGCAGTTAGTCTCTGTGAGCCCCTGTGGGCCCAGGTTAGTTGTCTGTAGGTTTTCTTGTGGTGTCCTTGACCCCTCTGGCTCCATCAATCCTTCCTTCCCCTGTTCAACAGGATTCCCAAGCTCCACATGATGTTTTCTGTGTGTCTCTGCATCTGTTTGCATCAGTTGCTGAGTGAAGCCTCTCTGATGACAGTTATGCTAGGCTCCAGTCTACAAGCATAGCAGAGTATCTTGACCGTGGTCAAGGGTGGGCTCCCTCTCATGGTTTGGATCTCAAGTTGGACCAGTCATTGGTTGGCCTTTTCTTCAATTTCTGCTCCATCTTTACATATACACATCTTGTAGGCGGGACAAATTGTGGGTCTAGTGTTTTCCTGCTGGGTTGCTGTCCTAATCCCTCCATTGGGAGTCCTGCCTGGTTACAGGATATGGCTGGGTCAGGCTTCATATCCCCTTCGCTAAAAGTCTTAGCTAGGGTCACCCTCATAGATTCCTGGGAGTTTCTATTATGCTAGCATTCTAGCTCCTCCGAGATGCACCCCCCCCCAAAACCTGTTGTCTCTCTCTTCTACTCTCTCCCTCCATTTGCCCCACATCACCCCTCCTATTCCCATCCCACCCCTCCCCCAACCAGTCCCTCCACCAGCATTATCAAATCTATTTATGTTCTTTTCTCTGTGAAATTCAAGCACCCCCACCCCCACCCCATGCCAAGCCCTCCTTATTAGCTTCTCTGGGTCTGTGTTTGTCTTTTTTAAGCATGGCTATCCTGTACTTTATGACTAGTATCTACTTACTAGTGTATACATACCATGTTTGTCTTTCTGGGTTTGGGTTACCTCACTTGGGATAATTTTTTCTAGTTCCATCCATTTGCCTGCAAATTTCATGATGTCCTTGTTTTTAAGAGCTATACAATAATCCATTGTGTAAATATACTACATTTTCTGTATCCATTCTTCAGTTGAGGGACATCTGGGTTCTCTCTAACATTGGACTGTTACAAATAAAGCTGTTACAAACATGGTTGAGCAAGTGTCCTTGTGGTATGGTGGAGTGTCTTTGGAGTATACACCAAGAGTGGTATTGCTGATTCTTGAGATAGATCAATTCCCAACTTTATGGGAAACTGCTAAATTGATTTCCATAGTGGCTGCATAGGTTTGAACTGCCACCAGCAATGGAGGAGTGTTCCCCTTGTTCCACATCCTTGCCAGCATGGGCTGTCACTTGTGTTTGACCTTAGCTGCTCTGACAGGAACAAAATGGAATCTCAGAGTCATTTTGATTTGCATTTTCCTGATGGCTAAGATGCAAACATTTCTTTAAGTGCTTCTAGGGCAGTTGAGATTCCTCTCTTGAGAATTCTCTTTGTAGATCTGTACCCCATTTTTATTGTATTATTTGGTTTGTTGATGTGTAGTTTCTTGGGTTCTTTATATATTTTGGAAATCAGCCCTCTGCCAGATTTGGAACTGGTGAAATCTTTCCCATTCTGTGGGCTGCTGTTTTGTCCTATTGATGGTGTCCTTTGCTTTACAGAAGCTTTTCAGTTTCATGAGGTCCCATTCATTAACTGTTGGTCTTAGAGTCTGAGCCATTGGTGTTCTGTTCAGAAAATTGTCTCCTGTACCAATGAGTTCAAGGCTATTCCCCACTTTCTCTTCTAGTGTCATCAGCGTCTCATGGTGCTGAAGAAGGAGCTGGGAGTTCCACATCCAGATTGGCAGGCAGCAGGAGTGGATACCACATGGGGCCTGGGTTGAGCATCTGAGACCTGGAAGCCAGTCCCCAGTGACACACTTTCTCCATCAAGACCACACCTGCCCCAGAAGGCCATATCTCCTAATAGTGCCACTCCCTCTAATCCTATGGGAGCCATTTTCTTTCAAACTACCACACTGCCTCTTATCTAAAACCTGGCTCATGGCTTGTTAGAGCAGCTAAGCACCACAGATGTCACAAAGACATCTAGAAACTGTTTGGATGAGTTTAGAGAGGACCCGAGGCTTGGTTCAAATGATGGATGTCTGCTCCTCTGTGGACCTGCACAGAACAGAACCCTGAACATCAGTCTCAGTCATGTTTGAAGAGTTAGTTTCAAAAGTAAGCTGTCAGTCAGAAGTCTATGTCAGCATAGTGACTGATGATGCAGGGTGATTCATACACAATCAGATAGGATTCATTTTATGTTAAGACAAATTCAAGTCTTTGTTATCCATATGTTAAGATTTGTTATGTATTTACATAAATAGATTTTCTGATAGGCATTTAATGAGCTTAGAGTCATGTGAGATGTGTTTGACACCAGATCGTCAGCTTCACCTTAGATCTGATAATTTCCTTCTCTAACAAAACCTTGTGGTTCGCATGTGGAGTTTAAATACTGCTTAATGATTCCCTGGATGAGTGATAGGGGCAAGGAACAGATACAAAGTAGCAAGTCAAAATAAGTAAATAAAGATACTCACTCTGGCTCCAAATGATTTAGAGGAATGTCGTGAATACGTTCTGTCTTACTGTCTCCCAGTCTACTCCTCCAAGAGCTTAACTGTTTTATAGTTTTCCAAACAAAAGTCTTCCTAGTGTGTTGCTAGTGCTATCTGAATATTTGGTATTTTAAAGCCTCGATATATATATATACATATATATATATGAAAAATATTGTGTGCTTGCATATACAGACATGAAATTTTCTTCATCTGCAGCATGCAGTAGATAGTTTACATTTTTTAAATTTTGTTTGTTTGTTTGTTTTTGTTTTTCAAGACAGGGTTTCTCTGTGTAGCCCTGGCTGTCCTGGAACTCACTCTGTAGACCAGGCTGGCCTCGAACTCAGAAATCCACCTGCCTCTGCCTCCCAAGTGCTGGGATTAAAGGCATGCGCCACAACTGCCCGGCATTTTTTAATATTATTGTTGAAAGTATCATCATCTTGATGTTGGTTTCATTTGTTTCTGCCAAACTTTTATTTACAATGACTTTGTATCCTACATTATTAAATTTCTTATTAACACTATGCATTCGTTTGGGTTTTTTTTCCCCTTCCTAAGTATCTGGTTATATCTCGAGGAAAAGATGACAATTTTGCATTCGTTGAAATCCTAATACCTTTCGTATATTTATTTGGCCATTTTTTCATTGCCCCATTTCATAATGTTTCATAATGTGGGAAAGCTCTGAATATCCTGCCCCCATGCCTGATGTGAGAAGCAGGGCAGATGTCTTTTCCCAGATCAAATAAATTGCTTTTTATTACAGATTTCCTGAGAAATCAAATCTTTCAAAAAGAAAAACAAATAACAACCTTGAGACCCAGTGCTGAAGTCTGCCACCATTCATTTTAAGAGTCTGCCTGAGTGAACAAATGTTGCTTTGTGTCCATCTCTCAATTAGTGCGAATTACATTAGCTGATTCTCAAATGTTGAAACACTCTGACCTTTCTACATAAATTGATAATGTCACTTGGATTTATTCTCTAATAATTTTTCGACAGCTCAGTGCCCACACAGCAGCATCCATTCTCTCTGCTCTTGACTCTGCATGTCTGTATTCTAAGCACCCATTCTCTCTGCTCTTGCATGTGCGTGGAATGCTCTTGTGTTTCTGTCTTGATGTTACTACAGATGTGGCTGGAATCTGGAATTGTCAACAAATCAACTCTGTCTTCCATCAGTTGTTTTTGTCAGAGTGTTTGTCACAGTGACAGAAAGGAAGCTGAATGGACCAGACCAGGAAGCATAGCCCCTGGGGCTGGAATGAGGGACTGAGAAAGACCTTCATCAGCCTGACTCTGGTGGTCTACTTCTGACGCTACTAAGCTCACCACTTCCCCAAATTTCACCATCAGCCAGTGCAGAGGATCTGAAGCATAAGACTATGCCATAGAACCCAGGCCTGGCCCTCAGTGTCTCCGGCCATTTCCTAATGCAAAGGATGTTGCAGTGGGGTCTCTGGTCAGTACCAGTGTTCTGTAACTTGTGGATCTCTCAGTATGCTGCCAGCTCTACCCACAACAGCCCCTGCTCTGTCATTCTCACTAGTTACCCAAGGCTAGGCCCTCCCTTTTGAGATTTATTCTGCTAAGCATATGCACAGAAGCCATCTCAAGAGCCAAATACTGATTCTCATTCTCTCCTTGTAAAACATTTGCTTGGGGAGTTCACACATAAATATGCTGAATTTGTCTATTTACATCATTTCCACCCTTCCCTCTACCATCCAGCTTCACCCACGATCCTCCCAACCACCTTCTCACGCTTTTAGAATTCATGGCATCTTCATGCACACGCACACGCACACGCACATAGATATATACTGAATCTACTCAATGTTGTTCTTCTTTGCATCCAGAATCTCATTACCTGTCTTTGAGAATTTCACAAAATGGGAAATGGGAGGGAGAAAGGGTCACGTTCACTCTCACATCCTACCTGCAAACCCCCCCCCCCATCAGTGCAGAGCCGGCTGCAGAGCAATCCCAACTCCACTCTGTGGTTTGCCAGAGGCACTTGTCTTTAAGCAATAATATCTACAGATGCTTAAACCCCTAGTGAGTCTGAGTTTCTGATTAACCCCAGAACTTGTAAAAGGTACTCAGTATTCCGACATGGGGGAAGTACACATACTCCTCAGGCCTCCTCCTCTCCACCAAGAACTGGCTCAGACACAAAAAACACTTCACAACCCAAGGTGTTTTCTATTTGTAGAAGAAACAAAAAGAACACAGGTTGGAGAACTGTCAAGCCATAAGTGAACAGAAGATGCCGCCGTTCTCAGAAAGTTCCACAGCAGAGAAAGAACTTTATGATGTTTGTCACAGAGGAATTACTATAAATGATGGGAGATAGACACAGGAAGGAGACGGAGACCCCAGCCAGACATCAGACCAGAGAACGCGCCGCCATTCTTGAGGCTTAAGGCTGAAAACTGTAGAAGATGCGGTCTCTGCTGAGATGAACAACCGAGAGGAGGGGTAGCCTCAAATGCTGTCACAGCAAGTATTTTCAGTGAGCTTTTGCTGAAGGCATCACCTGTGGTGGGACACACAAATTACCAGGGAGTTCACAATAAGGATTGAGAGATCCCCTCAGCTTCCTTCCTGATCCCTCTTGGTCATGTGACTCTGGAAAAGTCCTTAAATGTTGGATCTGAGTTCCCAACATGAACCCCAAACCTTATTTTGCCTGAAGATCAACATATCTTGCCTCTTCCTAGATCCCTTTCAAAGCATCTTTCAGACTAAAGGATCGATACTAGTCATGGACCCAGGAGATTTCCAATTCATGCCACAGATCTAAGAGTCTGTCATCTCCAAAAGCTTCAGACTCTGGAGCTACAGCTGCTGCCTCAAGACATGGAATGAGCTTTGAGACTAACTTCCCCACGCCACAAGGATGCAGTGCTCTCATGTGAGTCAACAGTCTTGGGACTCACAAGTGGTCCAGGAACACCCAAGGAAGGGATCACAGACCCTGAAGGTTTGGGTAGCATCTGGTGCCAAAGCTCAACTTTTCCAACAAAAAGAATTAAGAGACACCACTACCTCCACCTTCTCTTAAAGGCACCACACCCCTGCTTTCCTCCCTCAGACATCCACACATCTGTCAGTCTCTGAGGACATCTCACGCACCTCCAAGTATCTCACAGGGTTCCTTGGCGGCGTTCTGCAGCGTTGCGTCTTTTAATACCCTTGATGGTGAGGATAATCCCGACAACGATGCCTACCAGACCCACAAACAACCCGAGAGCACACATAACATTCTCTTTAGTTTCTGGGAGGAGGGTTCTCTCTTCATACTCTGGGGGAAATAAGAGGAGATGTCAGTTGCTGTGGTGAGAAATAGCGTCGGTGGCCAATGTAAGAAAGAGAGTGTACTGGGGCTGGAGAGGCAACTCATTGGTTAGGAATACTGGCTGCTCTTGCAGAGAACCTGGGTTTCATTTCAAGCACCCGTATGGCAGCTTACAGCTGCACCTAGCTCCAGTTGCAGGGGATCTGACACCCTTTTCTGACCTCTGAGGGCACCAGGCACCTTACATGGTGCACAGACCTACACGTGTACAAAGCACCCACATGCATAATTCTTTTTCAAAAGTGAACAAATGTGCTTTACAAGAGAACAGAGGTGTGTAAATTGTAGTCAGTGTTATGAAACACTGTGAACTCTTAGTTTGTGATGCTAATAATTGAACTTGAAGCTGCACACCTATGAGGCAATTGCTCTAATAGTGAACTGTGTTCCCATCCCTACACTGTGAATGCAAAGTGTCCAGAATCCAGCATTGAAGCAGGATGAAGTAATGAATGCACCTACCCCAATGCTTCCGCAGAGGCTCCTCCAAACCCCAGTGTTCCACCTCACAGTCATAGTAATCGTCTGTGGAGGGCAGGAAGGTCAGATAGTGGAATTTGCGGAAGAGGTGATCATCCCTCGGGAGAAACACTGTCTCTGACACGCCTTTGGTGACAGGCTGTCCATTCCGGAGCCAGGTGACATTGACCACTGGAGGGGAGAACTTGTCAATAAAACAGATGAGGATGTTGGGCTCCCCCAGGTTCACTGGGCTTCTGGAGAGTACGGTCACCTCTGGGGGCACTGTGGGGAACATGGCATAAGTTAGCTTTCATTCCTTCAGCTTGTTCTGCTCTTCCCATGCTGGCCTGTGGTACAATGCTACCTCAGGACTCTAAACCTGTGCCCTGAGGAGTCAGTTGTGTTACCCTACTCCCAGATCTGACATTTTGGAGCCAGTATTTAGGTGTAAGTTACCCAACCACCTACCCAGTTCCACCCACACCCCCAGCCCAGTTCCTTACTCCCTCTGTGTGAGGCACTGATTTCATAAATAGTAATGGATGAATAAACCAAGACTACAGTGATAGCAAAAAAAGAAACAAACTTCTAAAATCCCTGGGCCTGTGGCCTGAGAATTGGATTTGCTTTGGTGAGCAAACCTAGGTCTCAGAGGGGCAAACAAGACCTCCTCACACCCTTACAGAAATTGTCAAGGTATCTATTTTAAAGCCCAGTTCCCCCATCTGGGAGGAGGGGATGCAGAGGAGAGGTAGGTACCATTGGTATCTGGAGTGCTGTTGGAACGCTTTATCATGATCTCCAGGTTGGCTTTGTCCACAGCTATATTAGCCAGTGCACCCTGAGCCTCAAAGCTGGCAAACTTTCCAAATTCTTCAAGTCTCCAGATGGTCTCTGACTTTCCAATATCTACATGGAAAATCTCATCTCCGTCAAAGTCAAACATAAATTCTCCACTTTGGTCTGGGGAAAGATAGAACTCCGCCTGGATGAGGGTGTGCTCCTCTGCAAAGAAAGGAAAGGGGATTAGGGAGGGAGATGGAAGAGGAAGAGGAAGAACTCACATGCTTTTGGGTTGGCAGGGATGGACGGCGACTGGGACAAGTGGAACGGAAGAACATAGAGTGGGAGTTAAGGAAGAGACAGGGTCTGGGTGATGGACATCCATACAGAGCAAAGCAGGCGGGTGAGAAGGAAGGGAACTGATGGAGGATGAATGGATGGGGCTGCAAGACATAGCCGTCAACACAGCCTTCTCTGTTAACGGTCGTCCGTATGTGCGTGGGTATGAGGTCATGCACTCCAGCATGAGCCACCAACCAGTGGCCACCCCCTGAAACACATCATCTCCATCAGCAGCCATCAACCGTAAACAGTCCACCAAGAACCCCTCCCCCATCCACACTGCATTGTTTAAGTGGCCTGTGAAGGTCTTGTGCATATAATTGCAGCTACTGCAAGTTTATTCATGTGTGCAACGGCCATGTCATGTCTGGAAGACAGTATCTCACAGCCCTCCCCTTCCACTGGCTCTTAGGTTCTTTCTGCTTCCTCTCCTACACTGTCCCTTGGGCCTTGGAGAGGCAGGTTGATTCAGAAAACAGATTTGAGTGGGTATTTAATGACATCATGACTTTAGAAATCTGGTCGTGATGCATAAGAAACATCCCTTGCTCCTTGTTCTGGGGGGATTAAATCACTTGGGTCAGGACACAGAAGCTTCTTTTTGTCCTGACACTGTACTCTCTGAGCAGAGAAGTGTTGTTTGAAAGAATCGGTTGGGAACCCGGGAACCAAGTAGAGTTGTGACACCTGATCTCTTTGCTTACCCTGAGACCTGAGCAGATCACTGTCTACTTAACATGGGAGTTTCCCGTTACAACTGTGCTGAGTCCCATTCTACCAGGATAGGTTTGAGACAAGAACTTTCAGCACCTCACCAAACCTAACAAACCCTGCTGACATTTTGTGGTCAGAAACTCCTTTAACCAGTAACCTTAGAGACATAAGTGGTGCCTGCGGCACCCAGGAGATTGACACTGAGATCTTGCAATGCTCTGGATCATTTATACTCACCCCAAAGCTACCTCTTCAAGAAGGGACATAGCTGGGTTGACCTTGAAACTGGACCTTTATCTAACCACTACTTAGATTGGGACTGCTTTTGTGGGACATAGTCTGTTATGATAGACAGAGAGGATAACCAACAGCAAGGGAGATGAGAAGACAAGGGCTTCTCTGTGGTCTTTAGGAATAAGGTGGCCAATTTTAATGTTTGGCCAAGAGATTTATTTTATGGTTGTCTTTACGCACAAACGTATATGCTACATTCCTCTTCCCTCCAGCTCTGCTGCACAGGAAAGGCATCTGCCTTTCTGAGTCCTTCTTAGGCAGTAGAAGGCCAGACTTGCCCTAGTGTGGCTAGAGCTGGCTTTCCATTCCTCTCATCTCCTTTCTTCCTGCCTCACTTCCTTTCTTGTCTATGGGGTTGCTGAGGATGCAGATCCCTTCTCACAACAGGTGTTTACAACAGCACAAAGTATTTGCTCTGGAGATGATGACAATCTCCACTTACGTCTCTGCTCTCTGGTTACTAGAACTCAGTAGTGGTGACCACAGATCTTGTAGCACCTGCTGTGTCACACGAAGGGGCTGGCATGGCTACCACTGCCCCAAGAGTCAGTCAACTAAGTGCACTTCATATCAGTGTGCCTGCCCTCCCTCTTAGGTGGGTTTGGTGTGGGATCATGACCTCTCTTTCTAGCGATCTTAAATACAGTGTCTGTAGTTGTATAAAAACAGGATGGATGTGAACAGTATGCTCAGACAAGAACAGCACTGAGGGCTTGTCATACATTATCTCACTTGATCTTTACAAAATTGTGTGAGGTTTCCAATTATTAATTTTCCCAATGTTCCAGAAGGAAAGAAAAGCCAAAACCCAGGGATGTGACTTGTTGGTGTCTATTGAAAGCTACTTTTTCCATAGCCCCAAAAGTTTGACCTGTGGAGAGACAGCAGTCCTCAGCAGCATGTCCCTGGATTTGTCTTGCTCTACTAAGTCTGAGTCATTTCACTTCAGTAAGAAGAATTTTCCCTGAACTATAACTGCCTTATAACCTTCAGATTTAGACTTACATGGTGCCTGCCATTCTTACTTTTCAGTTCAAAGACTGTCTTTTCTGTGCCCATGTTCATTTCTCCAAAGCCTCATACAGTCTACCGTTCTGGTTTTGGTTTTCTTAGCACTTACCTTTGATAGCCCATGACTTCTGGAAGCTCATCAGGACAGCCATGAAGAAAAACCTTAACATCAGGACTCCAGTTGAGGCCATTTTCTTCTTGGATGTTTGGTGGGGTCAGAAGAGATCGCAGACTGAGGCAGAATTAACAAGAACTAAACGGGATTAAAATCCAAAGCACTGGACTTTTAACCAATCAGAAAAATGTTTCAGACTGACACATCTGTTGCTAGGGGAAGGTTTCTTGCAACTAGGTCCTATGCAGCCCATTATTTAGTATCATAGTTTCTACTTAACATTTCAAGAAATGATTTTCTTCAAGAAGAAATTTCTCTACTTATTAAAAAACAACAACAACAGCAACAAAGTCTTTAGACAAACAGAACAAAAAAAAAATAATCCAAGAGTTTTGGAATGTTGGTAAAATACACACTCTTCTGTCACAATCTAAGTCCTATCTGAAACACGTTAGTGAGGCTAGAATAAATTAAAAATCGCTAATATAAAAAATAAATGGGGATTGTACCTCTGAGTATGACGGCTGGGAAGACTGCTTTCAAGGGACATTGAATTATCTAAAGAGAACCTGAACAAGCAGGCAATGGAGAATGCCCGGATTCTGGTAACAGAATGTCACTGAGGGATCTCCTTATTGCTGAATGCATCTCCTTTCCCAGTGGGCTAGACCCCCACATGGCCAATTTAACCCAAGATTCCGGGACCACTGGCAATTGCTGTTTTCTGAGGACACCGTGAAATAAACTGAGTCCCAAAGCTCCGATGGCCAGAGAGAGGTGAAATGCTACCCCTGGAAAATGGGCAGCGATCACTAGAAACCATGGGCTGTACAGGGTCCTCCTATATTTGTCATGGTCAGATTGTGACCTGAGGGTGAAGCTAAGCTTAGATGTGGAGGTCACTACTGAAGAATAGCTTTGGCACAGCTTATTCCCCTGGGAATAGTGAATTGATGCCCACAGGAAGGCCCTACCACCCTGTAGCCTGGGTCAACGGACTGGCTGTGGAAGCTCTCCTCCTGTCTTATAAAGATTAAAGTTTTGAGCCAAAAGTGTATTTTGAGATTCTCCATAGAGGTTCCTGAAAATTAAGAGGTTTTACATCTCTTGTTTCTGGAAACACCGTATAATACACAGAAAAAAACTACTTACAAACAGAAAGGAATAAAAGCTAAAAAGAAGCCACCAAGCAGAGTGGTTGCCCATCTGGGGCTGAATTAGTGGTTTGGTGAATCAACACAGTAGTGGTTGTTTTGAGGTCCTATCTAGCGGTACAAAGATCCTCACAGACCAGGAGGGCAGCTATCCCCTTGACTGCTGATAGTCTGATCACGCCAGGGGCTAATATCAACCCCCAGATCAGGGTCAAGATACTACAATTCTATGGTGCAGGCTGACCTCCTTTTTCAGAGCCAAATCCAGCTAACACAATTTTTGCATCTTTCTTTTGCTAGCTTCTGTAACGCCGTGTTCTTGGCAAGTGCATGGTAATTTTAAAGTACTTCCAAATACACAGTGCTACTCAGCAACTTATGATGCTGCCTATTTCCTGTCTGCTGATTGGTTCTGCTCATGAGATTATTAAACTAGACTCAGAGAATGACTTTCAGTTCCCCTTCTCTGTGATGGGGGGAAGTCTCTATTAGGACACCTTTCATGGTTTCCTGTTCTCCCAAAGTCTAACTTCCTGTGTGTCTGAGGGGATTTCTGAAGTCACCTGAATGATGTATTATCCTTGGTGACATTAAACTGTGGTGAGCCATTGTCATGGTTCCTCCAGAAAACAGAATTGAATATGTTCCAAGAAGTATATCCTTCAGACTGGCAGAGCACTGGTTAGGGTGGACTTGTAACCTAAAGTGGTCAATGGCCTCTGGGAAGTCCCACTGATGTCATAGTTCCAACAGAGCCCACAGGACACAAGGGAACATCATCTGCTGAGGACATCACCAATGCCTGCTGCCCAATGTTCAAGCCTGTAACAGCTCTCTCACCACATGACACAGGCCCATTGTACTCTCTGCCACCCAAACCACAAAGCTAGTGTCCGCACTTAAAACAGTGTGTTCAGGAACCACAGGGTCGGAGAACTGGGCCTCAGAGGCAAATAGGAATCATCTAAACATTACTGGATGTATGTGAACATAACTACCACTGTCTCCATATCCTTTGCCTGCCATCTGTCTTTATTCCCCCACAGTTCCGGGACCATGAGTCCATCCACACTGGACCCAGACCAATTCTGGGGCTTCAGGGCACTTTGTGTTTGTGTGACCTGAGTTCTCCAGACCCCAGCTTCCATTTTAGCTTTCCCTTCCCCCTCTTCCCTGAACCCCGAGCTGCTCACTATCATATCCCAATCTGCTCTTTTGCTCTAGGTTGCCATGACTATTGGAGGTCTTTCATTTTTCTGTGTAAACTTTAGGATTGATTCCTATATAGTTCTGTGAAGAGTGCCATGTTATTTTGATGGAGACAACACTGAACTATTAAATTTCCTATAACAGAATAACATTTTGACAATATTAGTTCTTCCAAAAAATGAATGTGGAAAGTCTTCTTTGGTTTCTTTTTTCTTTTCATTTCATTTATTTATTTGAATATTAGGGATCAAATGTAGGGCTTCATCTCACACCGAGGAAATGTTCCACTATTGAACTGCAAGCTCAGTGTAAACTGTAGTATAATCCTGAGCCACTGTCATCTAGACTGGCCTAGGACTTTCTCTGAAGCCCTGGCCAACTTTGAGCTTGTGATTTCCATCAGGCTGAGGCACAGTTACAGGGCACCAAGCCCTGGTTTCTTCTATTCTTTTTATCAGTATATATATATTTTAAAGTTTGCAGGGAATTGTGGCTATTGAGGGCTGAGCTCATTTCACAGTTTCCCCTTAGGAAATCTGCTGGTGTGTGGGAAAGCTATTGGCTTCATCTGTTTTGGTTTTGTGTCCTACTATGTTAGCAAATTGATCGGTTACGGAGGTGTTTAGGTGGAGTTATTATCAGGTTCTCTTATTTGCAGAATGAAATTAGACCCAGACACACTTTGTTAAATCCACTTGTACACAAGAAACTAAACAGCTGCCATTTATTCCCCATTCCGGCGATAGTGATTTAAAAAAGGAATGTTGTCTCTGAGACCCAATTTTCCTTTCTCCCTGTTAACTGCTTTCTTTGTTCCCTGTGTATTTATAAGTAACTGTCATCCTAATATTGAAAATACAGAGTCCCAATACTTCAACCCCCTACAGCACTAGGTGAAGTATGAGCTATCCCCAGTCTTTCGGTCCCCACACGGACCTCCCTGATGCTCTTGACTCCTCCTCCGAAGCCTTTGGGCGGTTGGAGTGTTCACACCTGAGTTATCTATCTACTCGTGACAGTTCAGGTAACTCTGAGAGAAGAATTGATCATTGTTTTTGAAGTGTGCTTTAAGAGTGCCGGGTAGGAAAAGACGACAGTAGCTTTAAGGTTAACAAAGAGCCTCTTACCCACCGCTCTATCTTCCCAACCCCTAACAAAGCTTTGGCCCTGGGATTCCTCCGGGGTCCTTGGGAGACTTGACATAGTTGGTGACAGCAGCTGATTATTTTTTGCTCCTTCCCCCACCCCCAGACTCTGAATTGAGTTTGCTATGAAATACAAAAAAACAAAAACAAAAACAAAAAAACCTTAATTTGATTGAATGATGGATTGAACAATATTAGTGAGGCTTTGGAGAGCGGTTCTTTCAGACTTCATCCAAATTGTGCTACCTTGAAACACTAGCATCTTGTCTTGACAAGTCCGCCACCTCCTGGTCACTTGTGGAACTTCATCATTGGGTACTGCATTTCGCAGAGATGGAGTCATGGGACGGGAAGGGACCCAAGAAGAGTGGGGTGGGTACAAATGCTGGGACTAGTACCAAGTAAGCTTCATTTTTATTTTTTCTCAACACTAGAATGCTCCTCTTACTCCCAGCGTGGCACGAACTCGAACATCTGAAACGTTGAAGGTCGCACTTCCCCGGTTTCTTCCTCTGGGAGAGCATCTTCTTCGCACAGGGCGGCAGCGATCAGCTTTTAGAGAGGGGATTGGCTGATTCCCGTTAGACAATAGCGCAACCTGAAGCTCCAGGTTCAGGCTGACGTTCCAGGGTCAGTGGAAGGGGACAAATACCCTGACTGACCCCGACTGGACAGGTGAAGAGCCCTGAGCTCCTGGAGGCTCTTATCTTACAGGATGGTGCGTCTGAAAATTACGTGTCTGGGCATGAGTCCGTATTTGTAGGAACAGAAATTAAGTATTGGTTTGGAGTCTAGTTCTGTGATCCTGGAAAGTTTAGGGGGTTGGAATACACCCTGTGGTCTCCTCAATTCCCCACATGAAGCTCCTTGCTTGTATCTTCGGCAAAATCAATTTTATCGCTTTCAGAAAACAATAATTGGTGAGTGATTCGGACTGGTGAATTCTCGTAAAGTCAATTTGACAGTAAATTAAAATTTTAAGTGAAAAATTAAACATTCAGAGGATCTGGTTTGTCAGAACCTTTTTGGATTTTAGGACCGTGATGGAACCGACTGTAGTCCCTGAGCGAAGCACCACAAAAACCCTCAAAGTGGCAGCAGGCCTCTCCTTCCCCACCCCAGTCTAAGACCACCGTGGTAAAATGATCCACAGGGGCTGTCCAAAATGGCTGCTCCACATCTCCTCAGCCAGTAGCCATCTCCAGAGCTGTACACAGTGGTGCATCTCCTTTCCTGCCTCAACCTACTGCGTCATGAGGAGCTGTCCACGATGAGACGCCTTCTTTCCTGCCTCTGCCTACAGCCTGGGTGAAACATGGAAGGAGCTGTCCACAGTGGCAGCGCCTCCTCTCCAGTCCCATACCCTCCCCAGCAGCCCTACAGAGATGGCACCTCAGCAAAAGCCAGCTACAACCGGGAAGGATTTTCCACCCTAATCCATGGGTCTGATGCAGGGAAAGGGGGGGGAGAAAAAAAGCCACCAATCCCTGAGCTTCCCACAAAAACGAACCAACCCTGATCAGGAAACCCACCAATCCCTGAGCAGGAAAGCCCACCAATCCCTGAGCTCCCCCAACCTCCTAAACTCAGGAATTGAAATCCCACCAATCCTCACCCTGGAAATCTCTGCCCTGAGAAGCTCCGCCCCCTCAGAAATCCTATATAAGCACTGCCCTTCGTGCAGTTCCTTTGTCCAGTTCCCTGCTGTCCTCTCCCAGGAGCAGAGGGCAGCCATCCCTGGATCCTTCCCTCCACACCCAGACCCTCCACTCGCCTCAGAAGAAGCCAAGAAGAAAAGAAGCAATGAAGGGAAGGAAGGAGCAGGGCTGAGGCTCCTGAGCTCCTGAGCTCAGCTGGGGAGACCCTTCCCTGGGAGCCTCTCAGAGCTGTGTGGTTCCTGGCCCTCCATGTCTCAGGATGCCCTTCCACTGGGACACCTTCTCCCCTCAGAGCTGTGTGTTTCTTGGACTTCTGAGTTCCAGGATACCCCTCCCCCAAGCAGAAGCACTTACACTGACAATGCAAAGAGTTCTGTAGGTGGCAGCTGATGCCAGAGCTAAGAACTGCCCAGTCTGCAACTTAAACATCTGGAGCTGTCAAGTATCACTGACCACACACACCCCCCACTGCTTCTTCTCCATCTTTCCTTACTTTTTCCTTCCTCTCTCTTTCTCCCTCTATATGTCCTTTCTGTCCCCTTCCTCTTCCCCTCTCCCTGCTCCAACTACTGCTTTCTTTAGACTTTTAGCTCTCTTTAAATTCTAAGGGACTTCAAGTGGTAAATCTCTGCTGAAAGGTCTTTCTATAAAAGTCAGATTGGCCAAGAATTCCTGAGTTGGCATGGTTGCTCTGCTCCTGTGGTGGCATGGATGCTCCGTTCCTGTGATGTCATGGCTGCTCTCTCCTGAGATGTCATGGCTGCTCTGTTCCTGTGATGTCATGGCTGCTCTGCTCCTATGATGTCATGGCTGCTCTG
>JADRCH010000342.1:389069-418357 GCA_019843965.1 Rhynchomys soricoides | reverse complement strand
CTGTGATGTCATGGCTGCTCTGCTCCTATGATGTCATGGCTGCTCTGCTCCTATGATGTCACAATGCTCTGCTCCTGTGATGTCATGGATGCTCTGCTTTTGTGAATGCCTCTCAGCCCACCGTACCTTTTCACTCTTGTGCAGCTCAGGACCCAGTCCATGAAATGATGCCTCTCGTATTCAGATCTGAGTCTTCCTGCCTCTGCTAATCTGACTAAGCTATTCCCACACAGATCAACCCCACCTATGTAATCCTTCCTGGGGAGTTGAAATGGAAACCTAAGGCTTCTTTGGAAAGTCAGTTGAATTGGATGGTGTTTTGCTAGGGCACACATGTAAAGGAACATTTCTCTGAAGCAGACACAGGAGAGAGGATGTTCCGTTAAAGCAAGCACATTAAAGGACACGTGATGAAGGAGTCTTTGCTAACGACATGCATGTATTAGTCCACCTTACATTGCATAGTTAAGCTGCACTTGTCAGGACTCCATAGAGAGAAATGCACCAAAAAACTTGTGGTGATGTACTGCAGTTTCTTGCCACTTTCTCAGACTTGGACTGATTGGCAGAGTGATGTCAGCTGATACAGACACATGTGCTGAAGCAAGACCCATGGAGGAAACATGATGTTTGGAGGGTATAAATAGAACTTGACAGACAGTGATAGAGGCTGAGCTTGGCTTGCTTATAGAGTTAGCTGTACAATGCTTGTTGGTCTCTCGTCTTCACTTACGCTGAGAGAGACACACAGCCAAGGATTTCTCCTGACTCCTTTCCAGGTCCCTCCTGCTGGCTCGTGCCGAGGTTGAAGCCTGGCTGTCTCTGCTAGGTAATGCCACCACTGCTGATTCCTGTTTGCTATCCTGACTCTGCTGAACTGACTGCTGGTATATCTGTGAAGTGTTTGTGAGTGTATCGAGCTGCTGCTGCTGACCCGTCCCTGATAATGCAGATGGGATTTGCTCCAAAGAACCATTTCTAAACAGTTCCACTTTCTCTGTATCCTTTCTTTTCCACCACCCCTGGTGAGTGATGGACTAGAAGGGAAGTTAAAGCATTTAAAAACCATCATTTAAAAGTACGCTTTGAAAAAACTTAAAGTTACAGGGAGTCTCTTCTCAGGAGATTCTACATTGAGTCAAGGTGACAACCAAAACTAACCATTACAAAGCCAGGCGATGGTGGGGCACACCTTTAATCCCAGCACTCTGAAGGCAGTAGCAAGTGGATCTCTGATTTCGAGGCCAGCCTGGTCTACAGAGTGAATTTCATGACAGCCAGGACTATACAGAGAAACCCCGTCTCAAATAAAATTTAAAAAACAAACAAACAAACAAACAAATAACCATGGGCTGGAGAGATGGCTCAGCAGTTAAGAGCACTAAATGCTCTTCCTAGAGGTCCTGAGTTCAAGTCCCAGCAACCACATGGTGGCTCACAACCATCCATAATAAGATTGAATGCCCTCTTCTGGTGTATCTGAAGATAGCTACAGAGTACTCATTAAATAATAAATAAATAAATAAATAAATAAATAAATAAATCTTTTTTAAAAAATTTAACTGTTACAGATCGAGAACAACCCTTCTTTTATGAGGGATAAATAGCCTTTGTGTCCTTCTCAACATCTAGTCCTTCGCTCTTTCCTTTAACCTCCCATCCTGCACAGTGGGACCTCATCTAGACCCACTGTGTACATCGAAACCAAGTTAAATGGTGCAGGATTAGCTAATCATCCTGAGAGGGAAAGAATCGGGAAACTGCACCTCAAACCAAGCATGGTGCCTTGCATGCTTTGGTGCTACACAGTTATAATGGAGAACATTCCTCCAAATAAGTTAAACACTGCTCTGCCCAGCTCTTGAAAGTGGATCTTGAGACCCCTCAATAGTGTGAAAGAGAATTTAGGGGAACCCCAAGGAAGGGCTGAAGAGCACATAACAGGGGTGCCCAAGGCCCTTCTTCACCAGTCATACCTACACACTATATCAGAAAGCTTATTAAATTTCTTGGGTGAAACCTTTGTTTTCCAGTAAAAGAGAACAAAACAAAAACACGCAGACACCTCTGCCTGATGCTCTGGTCTGGGAGAGGGAACGTCCCTTCCTAGACTTGATTTTCTCCTCAGTAGGGTGAAGGTTGAGTATCTGATAGACAGTCATGCTCTGTACTCTGAAGGCCCACAGACTCCGGCTGTGAGGGAACTTGGCCCTAGGTGGGGAATCACAGATGTTCAACAAGCTGGAGGGCAGGATGATTACCAACCTGCTGCACAGGGCGTGGAGCAGGGTCCAGCCTGGGTGCTGGCAATCTGAAGAGATAAGTGTCAACATTATATCTGTGCTTAGAAGGCTAGGTGAATCAGAACAGAGCTCAGTCAAAGTCCACCTGCCTTCTGAGTTTCACTTTTGAGCGTATCGCAATGTCAATGAGTGAGGCGAATGTGTGCTGTTCTGACTGCAGCCTCATTTCAGAGTGACCCTTGGGGACTTGACAACATTCAAATCTTCCTTCACCCAAGCCAGAGACGCTTCCACGTTCCTTGGCAGCTCCATCGCCAGTCACTGTGCTCTCCCGTCTTTAGACACCTGCTATGTGAATGAAGAACACACCTGTGGCTGGGTGACACCAACAGTCTCCATTTCACCCTAAAGGAGAGAGCTACAGGTGGGTGGCTTGGAGAGTCTCTCATGAAGGATGCCCACGGGAGTGGGGGTGGGGAGGAGTCACCTAAGATGAGGAAGTAGGTAGGGCCTACGCACAGCCTGCATCCTGTCAGGAAATGGCTTTTACTTCCTGTTGAACTCCACTGCACATTTTTTTTAGAGAGTGGTGTTTTGAGACGGGCTCCCACTCTATAGCCAGTGCTGACTTCCAACACATGGCAATCCTCCTGCCTCAGCCTTCTGGGTGCTGAGATTATAGTGAGCTACCACAACAAGCTGAGTTTTTCTCCTTTTAATGTCATTGTCTCTTTAGCTCCGGACTGCTTTTCTCTCCAATAAAAAAACTTCCTTCAGTTCAGGTTGGCCTCAAACTGGTCCTCCTGCCTCACCCTCTTCAGTATCTGCCTCCTGGTGTATGGGATTTCAGTCTCAGGATTCACAAGAGGTAGAGGAAGAAATTCAAGGTCATCCTTGGCTATGTAACATGTTAGAAGCCAGCTGGACTAAAGGAGACCGGGGTTGCGGGGAGCCAAAAGGTTAATGTATAGTGTAACCCCAAAGAGAAAGCTCAGATGTGAGAAAGCGAGTCAGCTATGATCAATAATGGCAAAGAATGGGGCCGACCATGATCTGATGATGACAGCCTTGGTGCTGATTGTTTAAGATAGCATAGCCATCAGACGGCCCAGTTAGCTCGCTAGTGCTGTGATAAACATCAAGACCAAAGGCAACCTGGGAAAGAAAGGGTTAATTTCATCTTACAGCTGGCAGGCCACAAAGAAGGGAAATCAGGGCGGGAACTCAAGCAGGAGCCTGGAGGCAGGCACTGAAGCAGAGCAACACCGCTTACTGGCTTGCCTTCTACGGCTTGCTCAACTTGTTTTTTTTATATCATGCAAACCCACCTGCCCAGGGGTGGTACCGTCCACAGTGGGCTGGGCCCTTCCCCATCAATCATTAATCAAGAAAATTCCCCCACAGATTTGCCCATAGGCCAATCTGATGGAGGCAATTCCTCAGTTGAGGATCCCTTTTCTCAGATGACTCTAGCTTGTGTCAAGTTAACAAAACAAAACAAAACAAAAAAAACAACGCAGGAACTGCAGAGCATGGTGGGTAATCACAGCTGCACTTTCTTCTATGTTTGCTCCAGGGAGGATGGTGGATCCAGGGTATAGTCTATCTGGCGCGGTTGCCTCCTTCCTCTTCGTCCTGCTGACTATAAAGCACCCAGGTAGGGTCCCTCCCCCACCCCCTCGCTGTCATGCCCCGTGGATCTAAAATGCACAGTCTCAAACCCAAAGGGGCGCAGGCTCACACTGGCCTTTATATACACACATACACACACACACACACACACACACACACACACACACACACACCAGCTTCGGAAAGCTTCTTGACTTAGTTGCTTACCTCTTGAGTGTGAGTAACAACTTTAGGCAGCACTGAAAGCCACCTGGAAAGCGCACTGGACTAGGTAGCTGGAGCATGCGCAGTTTTCATCTAATACTTAACTCTGCCGGGAACACAGCATATATAAATCCCACCAGCGAAAGGCACAAGATCTCTAAATTCTGGAGAGAATTTTTGAGCAGTATCTATTTTATTTCATCTTAAATCTGAGTTGAGTACTTTTATGACTACTTTTATTTTATCAGCTTTTAATGTTACATTTGTGTGGGGGGGTGCATATACAATGCATGGGGGGTGCATGCTGCAGCTTTTGTATGGGGGTCAGAAAACAATCTGCCTTAGCTGGTTCTCCTCTCACACCATGTGGATCCTGGGACTTGAACCCTGGTCTTCAGGCTTGCCCCTCCTCCTCCCTACACAGGATTTTGGGCCCACCCAGGCTGGCCTCTAACTTACCTGGTAGCCAAGATGACCTTGAACTTCTGATTCTTCCTGCCTTTGCCTTCTCAGTGCTGGGACTGCAGAGGAAGAATGGGTATCCGTGACATGAAATTCTCAGGCACCGAAGCATACAGAATTATCAAACATATCTTTGATTTTCAGATATCAGAGAACATGACTTAAAATTTGATCAGAAGACTCAAACTTTCTAGGCAAGCCTTGCCTCTAACCCACCATGAGACACTTTTGTGAAACCCACATTTGCTATTTACTGGGCTCTTGTCTTCTCCAGAAGGAAAGAAACAAACCAAATCAACTCCTTCCCTGGGATGAGTGACCCTAGAAGGTGGAAGGACCCAGTGGCATCACTGTTTACCTAAACTCAAAATGACTCCAGGTTAAAGTCCCCATGGGAACATCAATTCACATATTAATTTATCTAGGAATGAACCCCAGAGATGTGGTGGCTTTTGGTATCTTAAAGATGGGTGGTTTAATCTCAGAGCTGGGGAGGTGGCTCAGTTAAGAGTACTGGAAGGTCTTCCAGAGACCCGAGTTCTGTTCCCAGCACCTACTGCCGATGGCTCACAACCACTCGTAAGCCAGCTCCAGGGGACATGATCCTCTCTTCTGGTCTCTAATTAAAAATGAAGCACAATAAAGAAAAAAATTCAGATTCCAAAAGCTCACTAACCATGGAATTGCCTCTCAACTGGTGACACACATTACACTCAAAGTTTTAAATTTTAGAACACATACAGTTTCTTTTTTAACCAGAAAATGTACACACTTCCATGTTTTAAATCTCTGAAACATTGACGTTAAATCCTTCCTGCTTTCTGTCAACAAGTTCCAGTACCTTGGCTACTCAAAGTGAGCATCCTGGTCTTCTGGCTTGTGTCTGTTTCCTCATTCACTGTTTTGTAGATGACTTCAGAGTGGTCGGTCCTGCCCTCCCTATCCTGGCCAAAGTTGGGGAAGATGCCCTGCTAACCTGTCAGCTCCTTCCCAAGAGGATAACAGCACACATGGAGGTGAGGTGGTACCGCTCCGACCCTGACACGCCTGTGATTGTGTACCGGGATGGAGCTGAGGTGACTGGGCTAGCGATGGAGGGGTACGGAGGCCGGGCAGAGTGCATGGAGGACAGCACTGAAGAGGGTAGTGTGGCTCTGAAGATTCGCCAGGTCCAGACAGGTGACGATGGCCAGTACTGGTGCCGCTTCCAGGAGGGGGACTACCGGAGAGAAGCAAGCGTGCTACTCCAAGTGGCTGGTGAGTATCTGCCCAGAGGCACAGGCGCACAGGGACACAAGGGGGCACAAGGGAGCACAAAGGGGCATCCACCCACCTGTAGGAACTGTATCACCTCTTGCAAAATCCTTTTTCAACCACCGAAGGAGGACATTCATGTTTTTCTTACTCATTTTGTAAATAAAAATTATTTGCTTTTATTGTGTATGGGGGTATTTTGCCTGTCTGTGCACCATGTATGTGCTCAGTGCCCATGGACAACAGAAGAGGGTTAGATCCCCTGGAACTGGAGTTACAGATGGTTCTTCAGAAGAGCAGTCGGTGTTCTTAACCACTGAGCCATCTCCCCAGTCCCTCTTCTTTATTTTTTTTATTAATTCTTTGAGAATTCCATACAACGTATTTTGATCCTATTCTTCCCCTCCCTGACTCCTCCTAAACTCCACCCCCTTCTCTACCCTTCAATCATGGCTTCCTCTCCCTTCTATCCAGTACGAATTGTGCTGCCCACATATTCGAGTGTGTGACTATCTACTGAGCATGCTCAACCTACCGGGGGCTGCACCCCATACGGAAAATTGACTCCCCAATTCCAGCCCAGCAACTACCAGCCACCAAGATCTTCTCAGCTGGGCATGGAATTTTGTCTGGTTTGCAGTCTTGAGCATGCTGACCCACCACTCTACTTGAAGAAGGAGAGGTCAGGCAAGCCCAATTGCTTCACCAGGGAATGATTCTCTGGGGACGCTGGCCTCTTGGGCCAATGCAGTCCTTTTCTTTGTTACCAACACCTTTTGAAAATTCCATTAGCATGTGTGCGTTCCTTGTGCAAAGAGATGGGTCTCGTGACACTTTGGTTAAGTTTATCATGGTCTTGTACCATATTTGCCCAGGTCTTCTCTGATCACCTCCCATCATCCCCTTCTGCTTAATACTATGGTCTCCAGTTCCACCCATTTCCTGTGAATGACTTATTTTAACTCTTTTTGAGTGGCTAAAGTGGGCTCGGTATCTAAGACCCCGTGTTGCTCTTCCAGAGGACCCAGGTTTGATTCCCGACACCCACATGGCAGCTCACACCATCTGTAACTCCGCTTCCAGGAGATTCAATGTCGTCTTTGAACTCTGCAGGCACAAGGCACACACATGGTGCAGATGCATGCACAAAACACCCACACACATAAAATACAATTTAACACACCATGGTCACCTGGCTATCCACTCATCTGTGAATGCATATCCAGGCTGACCATAAAACATGGGCATTGGGAAGGGTTCTTTCTTCAGTGAATGAATGTGAGCTTAAATTCCCTTGGGTGTTTTTCCAGAAGTGGAGCAATGGGCATTATACATCAGCTCTAATTTTAGGAAGCTTTTGATTGTTTGTTTGTTTGTTTTGTTTGTTTTTTGTTTGGGTTTTTTTTTTGACACTTATGGCCGTAATTGTTCCCATTACTACGTTGAATTGGTTCAAAAAATGGATATGAGAATCTGTGTATTTCTAAGCTGCAGGTGGAGCTGGACATTGATTCATGTCACACTCAGGGACATTGACAATTAAGTCAAGCGTTTCCTGTGGGTGCAAGATTCATCTATTTTCTCAGTCAGTGATATAAACAGATGTAACGTTTTAAAAAAGGCACTCTATGGTTTATACAAATTAGTCTAAAATAGATTTCCCCACTGGAAAAAAAAGGTACAGTAATTTCTCAAACATTTTACTGCATAGCAAAACTGCAACTGCCTACAGAACCTAACAAACCACAGAAGAAATGAAAATAGTCCATAAATGTGATGTCTGAGTTAATAATAAATGTTTCCTTTAAACTAGAGTTCTGACATCCTCCAAAAATGGCAGACACGGAGCCTAGTACAGAGAACGTGAGAAGCAAAGTTGAGGGCAGAGATGTCATCATGAATAAATTAGGGCACAGATGTCCTCATGAGTAAATCACATCACATCTTCAAAGTACCAGAGTCACAAAACAAACTATGTCATGTTTCCCTCCTCCCCCTTTCATCAACTGAGTCTGAAGAAAAGTATCAGATGCTAATGTTTAAAGATACAAAATAAACCGCCAGAACTCCGTTTGAGTGGGAAGGAACTCTGATAACATTGTCTGCTTCCCAGACTGTGGGCTCCCACCTCCTCCCTATGAAGGACCACCCCAGGTCTTGGTTTGATCTGGGCTCTGGGATTCAAAGATTCATATTCTCTCTCTCTCTCTCTCTCTCTCTCTCTCTCTCTCTCTCTCTCTCTCTTTAGCTCTAGGATCTTCCCCAAACATCCATGTGGAGGGACCTGGAGAAGAAGAGATCCAGCTCGTGTGCACGTCCCGAGGCTGGTTCCCTGAGCCTGAGGTCTACTGGGAGGGCGTCTGGGGAGAAAAGTTGAGTTTCTCTGAGAATCACGTGCTGGGTGAAGACGGACTGTTCTATGTGGAAGACACACTGGTGGTCAGGAATGACAACGTAGAGACCATTTCCTGCCTCATCTACAACCGTGGCCTCAGAGAGCCCCAGGAGGCCACCATCACTCTGCCAGGTCAGTGCTCTGGCTTGGGCACCACGGACCTCGGGTTCCTGGGGCTACTCAACTGCAACTCTTATTTCTCATTAATCATATTTAGATAATATGTTAAAATTTAGGAGCAATCACAGTATTTCAGTAATTTTCAAGTTCTACGTCTTACTCCGCTGTGTTAATTTCACCTCACAGCTGTTCAACACTTTGGAAATATAATAAAAATATTCCTTTAGTGGAGACATTTTCCTGTGGTGTGCCAGTTGCTTACAGGAAGCAATCATGTGCTTAGTCACAATGGAATGGTTTCTTTGACAGCTTCTTAGCTAAAGTCTTGTCAATAAGTGGTAACAAAAACACAATGCAATAGTGACAGATATGTTGTTAGAAGTTAGAGCAGTAGAGGAGAGCTGCATTTAATGTTTCTAAGAGCCCAGAAAGTCCTCATGTTCAATGATAAAGCTCTATTTACCATCTAGTGTCTATCACCTATCACCTACCTATCTAATCGATCATCTAGCTGTTGTTTATCCATCTATCAAGCATTTATCAGTTATCCATCATTTAGCTCTCTATCTTCATGTGTCTAATCTACCATCTAGCTATGACATATCTACCAATCAACATCATCTATCCAATCATCTATCATTGATCAATCATCTATCTATAATATATCACCATATATCTTTCTATCTATATATCTATCTGTCTTTCTAAATATCTATCAATCACCTGTCATCTATCTATCCATTCATCTAACTATCTATTCATACATCCAACTATCTACCATCTATCTGTCTCTGTCTTATCTATCTGAAATAGACATTTGTATTTCTTTTGAGACAGTCTCAGTCTATACCTCAGGCTGGTCTCAAACTGACTGCAATCCTCCTGGCTGAGCCTCCCAAGGGTTGTTCCTATGTTACTATAGGCGTGAACCAATGTGTCCAGCTAGACATTGCTATTTATGTGATGAGTATTGTCTTTAAACATTTTAAATTGAACTGAGACTTTTAGGACACTCTGTGTTTGGATGTGTTGCTGACGTAAGCAAAGGATGCACTAAAGAGCTAAGAGTAAATGTTGTGTCATGTTAATTCCGTGTCATACAGCCCCAATTTGGAATTCTAAGTAATACTTAGGTACGGTCTTATGCTTCATACTTAGTGCTCATTTATAAAAATAATACATATATTTTGCTAGCGCTTAATATCAGCAGAAACAAATTGAATTGATGGCGGTAGAACTGACAGCTTTTTGTTGTGGGGAAAAAAAGTAAGATCTCTATCACCATGTGGCCCATGGGAAGAATTAATTTTCTGCTTTTCTTTTCTTTTTTTTTTTTTTTTTTTTTGAGTAAATTGAGTTCCTGAATGAAATGTGAAGCTTACCTTTATTTCTACAAAGTTTCTTTCCTTTCCTTTAGACCAAATTCCTTAAAACGTTTTTCTTTTTCTTTCTCCAGAGAAACTCCAGACTGAGCTGGGTGAGTGCGACCCTCATGCACACCCATACATGAGGACAGAGCGCGGAGAGCACCCGTGACACCTCATGATCCCCATGAGAAGGGAGGAAATGCCAAGGCACATCCTGCCTTCAGGGATTGATTAGAGGAAGGCCTTTTCCATTTCTGTTGCTACACACCCACCTGACACTCGTTTTTAGCCCATGATCAGAGGGTAGCACAAACTGATTGTGTAAAGTCGACCGGATTAGAAGTGATGGCGTATTCATCTTATTCTGAGAGTTTTAGCAGTAAAATCATTTCCTTGTTGTCGTGTAGTCTGGCCTTTACTTACTGTTTCCTTCAGACTGGCAAGGCTCTTCTTTAAACTGCATGCAAGAGACTACAAGTCCCACCTTCCTCCAAGGAGGGACCCTGAGCCTCATTCCTCCCCTGGGGTACCAAACCTCACAGGACCTCCATGTTGATAGAGTGACTTTCTCCGTGTTGATTCATCCCTCTCTCATGTCTGATGTATTTGACAGCTTCCTCTAGCATAATCGGATCTTCCCAGCCCATTCCTGTTCGAGTCGGAGAGAACATAGAATTAACTTGTCACCTCTCACCTCAAACGGATGCTCAGAGCTTGGAGGTGAGGTGGCTCCGATCCCGCTATTACCCTGCAGTCTACGTGTATGCGAATGGCGCCCACGTGGCTGGAGAGCAGATGGCGGAATACAGAGGGAGGACTTCGCTAGTGACTGACGCCATCCACGAGGGAAAACTGACCCTGCTGATCCACAACGCCAGAACTTCGGATGAGGGGCAGTACCGGTGCCTTTTTGGAAAAGACGGTGTCTACCAGGAGGCCCGTGTGGATGTGCAGGTGATGGGTAAGGACACCAGGGAGATCTTTTGGTTTCTCCAGCTTCCTAACACTGTGGCACACTGGTCCCTGAGAGATTTTTCTGACACCCAAAATATCCTCCGTGCTCATTCATTTTCAAGTTTATATTGAACTTTCTGTGCAGCAACCACGGTAAACACTTCAAGAGCACAACCTTGGGTACACGGATTTGAGGTTTTTAAATAAATATTTGTTTACTAATTCTCTGAGAATTTCAAACGATCTATTTTGATAATATTCACCACCCAACTTTTTCTCTTTTTACAAAATTAATAACCCATGAGCTCCTATTTCTGCTGTCCACATACTCATGAGTATGGAGCCATCTACTGGAGCAAGGACAACCTGCCAGGAGCCACACCCTTAAAGAGAACTGACTCTCCCGTCCCCTAAATCCATCAACTGTCCATAGCTCCTTAGGTAGGAGTGGGCTCATGAGCCCCTCCCACTTCCAAGCTGGAATATTTTTTAACTCCTAATCTATCCCAGAAGACTTTGCAACAAAAATAGAAAAACAGAACAAGAAACCTTGTAGCCAGTCCCAGCTCCCAAGGGAGGCGGGTGGCCCAGGACTCTGTCCTCCTAAGCTGACCCCCACCTCTCCCTCTCTCAGGGAAGTTGCTGACTACACACACACACACACACACACACACACACACACACACACACGTGCGGAGGCTTCATCTGTTTCCTTGGTCTCTGTCCCCAGCGGTGGGTTCCACCCCACGGATCACCAGGGAGGTCCTGAAGAATGGAGGCACGCAGCTGAGGTGTATGTCCGATGGGTGGTTCCCACGGCCCCACGTGCAGTGGAGGGACAGAGAAGGCAGGACTGTGCCATCGTTTTCTGAGGTCTTTCAGCAAGGGAGCCAGGAGCTGTTCCAAGTGGAGACGCTCCTGCTGGTCGCAAATGACTCCGTGATGAATGTGACCTGCTCCATCAGCCTCCCTCTGGGCGAGGAGAAAACTGCCCGTTTTCCTCTCTCAGGTTGGTGGCTGCGAACCTTCCTCTGGCTTGGGAACCAAGTATCAAATGGTTTGAGCTCTATGCTTTTTTTCTTTGAGAGGTTTCATGTATTCAGGCTCGCCTGGGACTTCTGATCCTCCTGCCTCTGCATCACCGGCGCTGGGATTACAGGTGTACACCCCACACTCAGCCTGTTGCTGCTGTCCCTTCTGCTCCCTCTTCCCCTCCCCACCTCTTTCCTCTCCTCCTCCTCCTCCTTCCGCTTTTTCTCCTCTTCCTCCTCTTCTCCAAATTTCCTCCTCCTTTCTCTTCTTCCTCTTTTCTTCTTTTACTCTATTTTACTTTCTTCTCCAGAGTGGGGTATTTTTAAAACAAATCTTTTTAAAATGAATATTTGTCTCTTGCAAAGTTTGTCTTCAGATAACCTAATGACACTATTCCTCTGAGTTCCTGGTTCATGCCTGCCTCTCTCTCTCTCTCTCTCTCTCTCTCTCTCTCTCTCTCTGTGTGTGTGTGTGTGTTCTATTTTACTCTGTTCTATTTTACTCTATCTACAAACTCCCCCTTGCTGTCAAACAATTCTGACTCTTTTCTTTCCCCTTGATGTGGATTTTATTCTGCACTAAAAATCAATTTTCCTCCAAGCCCTGGCAGTTATAGCCCGGGCGACTATGTTTTGACATGAGAGTTACTCCAGCGATCCTGTGGTATAACTGGAAGGGGAGAAGGAAATGGGGCAGCCCAGCCCTCGGGCTGCTCACTTGAGAAAAGCCATCTAGATATTTTCTTCATCTCATGACCTATTGGGGTTTGCATTTCAGACTCCAAGATAGCTTTGTTATGGATGACCCTGCCTGTTGTGGTGCTGCCTCTCGCCATGGCTATTGACCTGATCAAGGGGAAACGGCGGCGGCCAAAAAGTGAGTGGGTGAACAGGACGGGCAGGCACTTAGTCATTCTTCAGCAGCTGATGAGTCTGGCTTGCATTCATGTCATCAAAGCTCAGGGCTGAGTGATCTTAGAGTTTACAGCTATAGCAGCAATGGGGTTGAAAGACTGTAACTTGGGAGCTAAAGAGACAGCTCAGTGTTTAAAATATAAGGATCTGGATTTGCATCACTCTGGTCATTTCCCTCAGCCTCATCCAGCCTGGTGATGTCATGACACCTCTACATAGGAGGATCAGAGGAACCAGAAAGCAGTCAGGAGAGAGCTGGAGAGGTGGCTTGGGAGTTAAGTACTTGCTGCTCGTGCAGAGGATCAGAGTTCAGTTTGCAGCGCACACCTAGTGGCTCACAGCCATCTGTAACTCTGGTGTCAGGGGGCGGACACTTCCTTCTGGCCCCGGCAAGCCGCAAATATACTGTGGTTCACAGACAGACATCTGTGCAGGCAAACATTCCTACATGTAAAATAATCAAAAAATAAATACATTTTTAAAAAGACAAGTTGGAAGAGGAGACAAAGAAGGACAGTGGGGGAGAATAACAGATGACAAGATAGTTCGATGGCACCTGTATAAGAAAATGCTGCAGTGCCACAAGTGTGCTAACTACTTGGAACTGGAGAGGTGGCTTAGAGGTTAAGAGCACCAGTTGCACTTGCAGAGGACCCAGGTTCGATTCCCAGCACCCACATGGCTCACAATTGTCTGTGACTCGAGTCCCAGGAGAGTCGTGCAGTCTCAGGCTTCCTGAACTACCTTGCCAATACCCAGCCATGACCCTACGTTCTCAACTGTTATCCCACCCCACTGTCAAGCAGTAACACTCTGATCCTCTACTGCTTCCGTCAAGTGAACTAGACCCTATCCGGCCCCCAACTTCCAGGGCTCCATCTTTCTATCAGCCTACAAATTACTCAAACAGTCACATGCTTCCTTGGAAACTCAGGGCACCATATTTTCCAGTTACCACAGAGCTGCCCCCTGACGCTCTCGTTGGTCCCTCAACTCCCAAGTGCCATCCCGTGTTCCTGCATGGCCCAGTCCTTAGGCCATGCTCTTTCACCCCAGGCTGTGGGCACAGGTGACTAATACTGTGTCCACTGCTGGTGTCTTATATAGCTGTCTTGGATGGTCGACCCATCCAAGTGAACAGGAGACTGAGGCAGAGCGTTGATGACAGTGAACCCAACCGTGGTAGATGAGGTGGGGTGGGGGTGGGGGCTTGCTGATACAATGTTTTCCTTTGCCTTGAAAAGGAAGACAAGCCTGTCAGACAGCAAGACACGGCATGGGTAGAGACACACCTTCCACCACGAGGGCAGAGAGATAACCCCACCCCAAGCTCTTTCTTGACTGTTACTATAGTAGTGTACTGGCTGGTTTTGTGCAACTTGACACAAGCTGGAGTTATCACAGAGAAAGGAGTTTCAGGTGAGGAAATGCCTCCATGAGATCCAGCTGTAAGGCATTTTTCTCAGTTAGTGATCAAGGGGGGAGGCCCCTTGTGGGTGGTGCCATCTGTGGGCTGGTAGTCTTGGGTTCTATAAGAAAGCAGGCTGAGCAAGCCAGGAGAAGCAAGTCAGTAAGTGACATCCCTCCATGGCCTCTGCATCAGCTCCTGCTTCTTGCCCTGTATGAGTTCCAGTCCTGACTTCCTTTGGTGATGAACAGCAATGTGGAAGTGTAAGCTCAATAAACCCTTTCCTCCCCAACTTGCTTCTTGGTCATGATGTTTGTGCAGGAATAGAAACCCTGACTGAGACAAGTAGTAAAACCTAATTTCCTAATTTAAAAAGCACTTTTCAGGCCAGAAGTCTAGTGTTTATATTGTTTGTTATTCACAGATGTGGCTTGCCTCTTCTATTACCTAGACCCACCTACTCATCTTCGATGAAAATTGTGTGGTCGGTTTTTTTTCCCACACCCGGGTGACTTTTCTCTCTGCCGAATCCTATTGTGTATTTTTTTCTAGGGGTCATGGGTGCCAAGGCTTGCTGGTATTCCATCTCAGTCCTATGCCCAGCCGGAAGCTCACGAACACCGCTCTGTCAGTTACTTGTGACTCCTTTCTCTCTCCTCATCCTTGACACTCTAATCCCCTCTTCTTCTGTTTTTCCTTCCAGAACTAAAACACAACGGCAATCGGGAAAATGACAAGAATGAGGAAAGCCACAGGCAAGGGCTTCCCTCTGATGAGAGGCTCGGATAAAAACGCACCCCGCAAGCCCAACGTACCCCACTTCCTGAACATCCCATCTTTCCTCTTATCTTTCCCCTCAGTGGGCGGCACTGGGCTGATACAGGAGTGGTTTCACTTGCTGCTGTCCAAAAGTTCTTCGTGGACCCAGTCCATCCATTCCTGACGGAGCTGTCGCTCACAGTCGGGAACACCTGACCTGAGCCAACCAATCACAGTCTTGGTTCCGCCCTCACAGTGATGTCATCTTCTCTCCCTTTGCCTCTTTCTGCTGTCCCTCAGGCGACCATCCCTTGCCTGTGCACAGAAGCTTTATCTCATCGCCTTCTGGACCCACCATGACGATATAAGAACCTAGACCTGGAGAGAAATGTCACTCATCTGAGACCTGGATGGGTTTTTCTAGAAATGACCAATCCAGTAGCACCAAAGAGACAAAGCAGATGGAAGGAGAGGGTTTCTTTCCTCTTTCCTCAAGAGAAAGGACTAACTGTGATTCACGGTTATGGAAGACCTGACACTTGCACTACAAATCAGACCAGGGGTCGTAGAAATAACTAAGGGGTTAAAAGCACCTGCTGTTCTTGCAGAGGACCTGAGTTCTATTCCTAGCACCCATACGGCAGGTCAGAACCATCTGTCACTACAGTTCCAGGGGGTCTGGTGCCCTTTTCTAGCCTCTGAGGCTACACAGACATATGTGTAGGCAAAATATCCATACATATAAAATAAAAATAATTTTTAAAAAGAATTAGGCCAAAGCCTCTCCTGTGATCTCTATTCAAGTGTGTCTGCAGCTGGTTCATATAAGGACTACAGAAAGGAGATAGGAAAAAAAATACTAACGCTTAAGTCCTCGTAAGGCATTTCACACCTATCTATGCCATGTACTGGTGCCTCAACGAACACAATATTTCCACACTTAAAACGGGGTTTTCTACAGTAACTTCATCAAACAATCTGTCTTAGTTACTGTCCAGTTGCCATGACCAAACACCATGACCAAGGCAACTTTATCAAAGAAAGCATCTGATCTGGGGCCTATGGTTCCAGAGGGCTAGAGTCCATAACCATCATGGCTGGAGGGAATCTGGCATCAGGCCGGCAGGCATGGCACTGGAGCAGTAGCTGAGAGCTTATATCTGATCCACAAGGATAACTTGGAATTGTGTGGACTTCGAACCTCAGTGACGCACCGGCTTCCACAGGGCCACACCTCCTAATCCTTCACCACGGTGCACCAGCTGGGTCTAAGTATTCAATCACAGGAGCCTATAGGGGCTGTTCTTATTCAAACCATCACATTCTTGTCATTCTTCTCTCAATTGCTTGTTTGACTCCCACTGAAGTTTATGTGAACAATAAAAGCAGCCGAGCGAGTCTACAGAAGTCTGACTGACTTAATTTGTTATCTGCAACCCGTTTTTCTTGCTGTCAAACCTTTCACATCCTTATAAGCGGGGTCTGCCAGTGGACCCATGGAACTGGCACCCACATAAACAGTAGTGCCAGGATTCAGGAAGAACTCAGGAAGGATGCAAGAAGGATGATGTTACCCCGAATAACAGACATGCTGATTTTAACAGCACATACAAGCTCACCTTTAAATCTCATATAAGCTCTCCTGGGCTCACTCCCTCATTTCTTGGATGAAGGAAACATCATGAAACTTGGCTGTGTCCCATTTTAGCTAAAATGTATAATCCCTCTAGTAACATTTGGCACCATATCATGACCAGTTAAGGAGGACAAAGTTCTTGACAACAACAAACAATCTATAGCACACACAACCTGTCTTCCCAGAGCTGCCTAGGAAGCAGCTGTTGCATGCTCTTATGCAAACAGAAACAAATGTACATGAACTTGGTCCTAAGTAATGTGGAACAGACCAACCTAGGAAGCAAGAAATGATTCAAAATAGACTTTGAGCTTCTGAGAGAACACAGCGTGGGAGTCCAAAGTAGAAACAAAACTCAGGAGCTAGCCATAAAAGGGAGCATCAAAGGATGTCCAGGGAACTGATGGAAGATAAGTGTGAATGTAGATTTAGCCAACCAGGCTAAGAGGGCAGAAGCACACTATACAACCAATCAACCACTTCTAAAGGTCAATCTCAATCCATACTCCGTGGTCAATCACCTGGTAAGGGAGAGATGTGGCAAGTGCTGAGATGACCTTGAGACCAGCTCTGAGACCACTGGAGACCTCTGACCCTTTCCAGAAGTAGAACAAACTCCTTCATAACCCAATGGATTTGGTCTCTTCCCGTTAGATAAATATTCAGTCAAGAAAATGGGTAAACAGCGTGGGGGGGAGGGTAGGCACTAAGTCCCACCCGTAGCTGAGGATCTATTGGCATTTGATAGCTGCTGGGAGAAAGACAGTCAGTGTTCTTTAACGGTGTGATCCCTGGTTTATTGGCCATACTTGCAATGTAAGCCCCGCTCCTGAGAGCAGTTGGGTCTGGGAAAGAGAGGGAGAGAGTCATTGGGTGAGACAGGATGGGTGTGGGGTAGACCTGGGAGAGGTCGGGCGAGGAGAGTGGATATGATCAAAATAATTGTATGAAAATCTCAAATAATTAATTAAAACATTATTTTCAAACGGAAGACGGCTTTACCATACAAATTGTATGCTTCTCCTCCTTTTGATTGGTAGATGCTCCAGGACTATTCATAATTTGAAGGCACTGCAAATGCATTGGACTAGTCTACATTTTTCTCTTAAAATAATCCTCTGTCCTTTCTTACATTTAAAATATTTTGTGCTAGTCTATACCATCAGTATGCTTGTATAACAAAATGGTTTTCCTATCCCTTTTTTACAAAAAAAAAAAAAAAAAAGGTTTTTTTAGTGAAGGACTGGGCGTGGGGGTACCAACCTTTAATCAGACAGATCTCTGAGTTTGAGGCCAGCTTGTTCCAGGACAGCCAGAGTTACATAGGGAGATCCTTTCTCATAAAAAATAAACTCAGTCCTTCAGTAAAGATTAGTGGGGGAAAGGTGGGCAAGCATGTCAGGCAGCATCAACTGAAATGCAGCCCTTGGAGATGAGGCTGACCTCAAATGAGAGGAGCAGAGTCGTAGGGGAGACAGCTCATTGGTCTTTAGAGGATGAGTTGAAGTAAAGACCTTTACAAACGCTGGACAGGGTGGTGGTGCACGCCATTAATCCCAGCACTCAGCAGGCAGAGGAAGGCAGATCTTTGACTTTGAGGCCAGCCTGGTCTCCAGAGTGAGGTCCAGGACAGCCAGGGCTACACAGAGAAACCCTGTCTCAAAACAAACAGACAAACAAAAAACAAAACAAACAAAAAACCCCACCAAACTGATTCTCCTTCAAAGTACAACATAATAAATGCATCAGTATTTAAGACCAATTAGGTCAAATCCAGCATCCAAGACATTGACCGTCTCTAAACATACATCTCTTGTTCTTTAACGTGTGCTGGTTAGTTTTGACACAAGCTTAGGTCATCTGGGAAGAGGGAAGATGGAGAAAATGTCTCCATCAGATTGTCTTGTAGTCCATCTGTAGAGCATTTCCTTGATTAATGATTGACATGGGAGGACCCAGGCCACTGTGGGTGGTGCCATCCCTGGGCAGGTGGGTCTAGGTGCAAGCCATGGGAGCAAGCCAATAAGCAGCCATCCCTCCCATTCCTTTGTGTTCCTGAATCCAGGTTCCTGCCTTGAGTTTCTCTTCTGACATCCTGTGACCCTAGTGGTAAAATGAATCCTTCCTCTCCAAGTTTTTTGTTTTGTTTTAGGTTTTGGGGAGGAGGAGTTGGTGGGAGGTTTTGTTTGTTTGGTGTTGGTTTTGGGGTTTTGGTTCTTACCCATATTTCATCATAGCCATAGAAAGCAAACGAGAACACAGGTGCACAACCATCCCTTCAAAGCCTGGCAGGATGCTTACCTCTCCTCTAAAATGTCCTTCACGTTCAGCTACTGGCTTATCACCTTAGCTCCACAGTGGCTTTCTCAGGGTCATACCTTTCCCTGAAGAAACAATTGCACGTCTGCTGTCCCCTCAGACGTGTAACCCTTCACTAAGTCTGATCTCCCTTTGAAGTTTCCCAGCTTCCCTTCCGCCTTCTCCATCCCATCTCAACACACCCACACAGCCTCTGAGAAACAGGATCGATACCATCCTGGCTCTTTGTCCCTCACACCAATGTCAGGGACCACACAGCAGGAAAGCATGCTGTCTGTACCCATCATGCCCCACATGAATATGACCCCAGGGGCATTCACTACTGAGGAATCTGTGAGATAAAACTGAAGTGGAAAGTGTGTCCAGACACCCCGCCTGGCACCTTCAGAGTACATCATCATAGAGAACACCAGGGACCTTTGTCACTCACACAAAGACCCTTCGCTTCCCTTTCCCAGAAACAGCTCTGACCTGAACAGCCACATCCTGGGGCCATTAGTCTGCCCATGGTCTCTCTAATCTCTCCTTGGAAGAATGTGTCATCTCACTGACTGAGAGGGAGAAAGAGAGGGGAGGCATTCCCAGGCATGGCTCAGCCTCAAATTCTCACCAACACCTTCCAGTATGACAAAGGGCTGCCTGTCCTCTCTCCACCCTCAGGATCCATGCTGTACCCCTCCCCCACTCCGTCCCTCTTGCCCATCATCCAAGAGAGCCTCATGCAAAACTCACACTGTCCAAGTTCTCAGAGAGATGAAGGTTTCTTGGAATCTATCACCACCTCAGAGAGGGAGCCGGACAGGGTAATCCTGCCTTGCCTCACAGCTCGCCTCCTCCTGGATGCCTACATGGCTCTCCTGTGAGTCTTGCTCCGGATGCTTCAGGGGGCTGAGGGTCCTTGAAGAAGGATTGGGTGGACAATTAAGGGATTCGGGAAACCGGAAGCAAGAAGACTCCTTCCAGGAAACTCAGGGAGACAGCCCTCTCCGTCCTTCAGACGGTCTCAAAACAGAAGACAAAGTAGGATTGGAAAAGAGAGCTTCCATTAAAGCAGTAATAATTACATGGTTACAAGGTGCAGCCACGAGTAGGAGCAACCGTGGCTTTCTAAACTGTGTGTGTTCCAGTTAGTGACATGGGTCTTGCCATCTTAGGAGCTAACAATTTGGGTTAATCTTCTGATATCGTTGCTTATGCTTAGGATTTGGGTGAGCTACAGGACCTCTTGGTTCCTCTGACAGTGGAACCATGACAGTTTTCTCATCTGACAGTGTGTTGGATGGTGTCTTAGTCAGGGTTTCTATTCCTGCACAAACATCATGACCAAGAAACAAGTTGAGGAGGAAAGGGTTTATTCAGCTTACACTTCCATGCTGCTGTTCATCATGAAAGGAAGTCAGGACTGGAACTCAAGCAGGTCAGGAAGCAGGAGCTGATGCAGAGGCCATGGAGGGATGTTACTTGTTGGCTTGCTTCCCCTGGCTTGCTCAGCTTGCTTTCTTCTAGAACCCAGGACTACCAGCCCACAGATGGCACCACCCACAATGGGCCCTCCCCCCTTGATCACTAATTGAGAAAATGCCTTACACCTGGATCTCATGGAGGCATTTCCTCAACTGAAGCTCCTTTCTCTGTGATAACTCCAGCTTGTGTCAAGTTGGCACCCAAAACCAGCTAGTACAGATGGTAACCCATGTCTTTAATTTTTTGAGATTATATAAATTAACAAATGGGAAACAAGGGTGTCTATAGCCCATCCATTTAGCCAAGTGCTTGCAAGCTCTATTGCAACAATGTATCTGATGCTTTGATACATTGGTTAGTTCTCTTATTCACTAAAGAAAGAATTGAATAGACACTGACACGCTCAACTTTCTTATTCTCATTCACTCAGTCCTAGAAAGTCCCTCCATGAACATTGATTAAATCTGTTTCATATACAGCGTGAACAGCCTCAGCTGGGCCCTTCCATCTCACTCCCTTGTCGGTGAGCAAGGAGAGGGAATGCTTGCTGTCCTTCAAACCTGTGAATTCCAAAACAGTTATCTTCTTGCCCAAAATGATAGAAAAAATTTTTACAAGAGTCAAGAAAATTGTGATTTGGCTGGAGGGATATCTCAGTGGTTAGGAACACTTCAGGGGGCCTGAGTTTTGTTCCCTTTCTCCCCACATCAGGAAGCCCACAACTGTCTGTAATTTAGCTCCAGGAAATCTGATGGTCTCTTCAGGACTCCAAGGACACCTGTGCTCGAGTGCACAAGCATACAACTCCCCCCACCCCAACACACACACACACACACACACACACACACTGTGTAAAATAATTCTTTAAAAGGGAAGAAAGAAAACACTGATTTGTATCCTTGAAATTCTAGATCTAAGATTGAACATCCACAGGCAGGTCATCGAAAACATACAAGAATGAAACAAGTACAGGCTGACATTTTCTTTCTTTTTTTTTTCTTTTCTTTCTTTCTTTTTTCTTTTTTTTTTTTAGAACGGTAGGAAAATGCCTTTATTGTTACATTCTTGAACACTGTAAAAAAACAAACAGGAGAACGACTTACAGTCTAATTGTTTCAATTCTTACTAAATTAAACAAAAGAACTGAAATGAGCTATGAGCATTTTAAAAAGTCAAAGTTCATTTTAATAAAGCCATGAACTTGAAAACTTACTTTAAGCTACAAAGCTGGGTAAGGAACAGTTTGTTCTTCAAAAGCATCTCATCTGTTCTCAGTTAACGACTTTACTAAAGGCGGTGCTGCAAACTGCTCAGGCTCTGAGCAGATGGGAGTGCCCTGCTCCCATCGCTTCCATCGCAACTGAGGAGTGGTGCATGGCAAAAGAAGCAGATCTGAAGGAAAACCAAGAACGGTTACTGCAAAGATAGGTAAGGCCACAGTGAGCTCTGCCCTGGACCACTGAGACAGCCTAGAGGTGTGAGGTGGGGAGGGGTGGACTGCAGCTGATGTGAAGACCAGGGCTAGAAGAGCTAGTATGGCGCAGCCTGGGGTGAATAAGAAAGCTGCCACCACCATGTGTTTTACAGGTGGCTTTCCCCTTGACAAACAACCAAGGAGGAGGCAGTTTGAAGATGTTTGGAGTGGCATTTACAGTGGTGCGGTCTACGAGACGGTGTGTGAAAGCAGCAAGGCTGGAAAAGCAATGGTCCTGACAGAGGAGTCTGAGGGTCTACTGCGAACTTTCAGAAGCCCAGAGAGCCAGAAAGACACAGAAAAATGCCATAGAAGCCACAGTCTGCATTCGTAAGGGGTTCGTGACTCCTGTTTTAAGGGACAGTAAAAGCATACCACAATCTAGAGGTAATTTCTTTTGTTTTGTTTTTTAATCTATAGGTAGGGTTTGGGGGGGGTTGGTTTTTTTGTTGTTGTTGTTTGTTTGTTTTTCAAGCAGGGTTTCTCTGTGTAGCCCTGGCTGTCCTGGAATGCACTTGGTAGACCAGGCTGGCCTCGAACTCAGAAATCCACCTGTCTCTGCCTCCCAAGAAGAGGGCATCAGATCTCATTAAGGATGGTTGTGAGCCACCATGTGGTTGCTGGGAGTTGAACTCAGGACCTTCAGAGGAGCAGTCAGTGCTCTTAACTCCTGAGCCATCTCTCCAGCCCCCCCAGAGGTAATTTTTACTCAAGGATGATGGCATCATCAGACTGTGTCCTTTAACATCACCTATGTAGTCCGGCAGTGGTGGCGCACGCCTTTAATCCCAGCACTTGGGAGGCAGAGGCAGGTGGATTTCTGAGTTAGAGGCCAGCCTGGTCTACAAAGTGAGTTCCAGGACAGCCAGGGCTATACAGAGAAACCCTATCTCGAAAAAACAAAAAACAAAAAACAACAACAACAACAAAAAGCGTCACATATGTGGTTCTTGTACTAACTGTATCCCAATGAGTCTGTCAAGTCCGGAGACATGAACGAGGCATTACGAAAGTGTGGGGATGGAAACAAGATAAAACCGGCGATGTTGGCACACAGGCTGGCACACAAGCCTGAATACAAGCAAAGCTTAACTAAAAAGGGGGGCAGAACATTTCTACTGGGGGAAAATGAACAAAGGGGCAGAGAGGAGAATGGAAATGTAAGTTCCATTTGTATAAACTTACAACTGTCTGTCTCTAAAGTACTGTCTTCGGCTACTTAGTTCAGTTTATCGAGTTATTATCTAATAAAAGCTGTTTTATGGTCTGACGTTTAAAATTATAATGATGTTCTGGCTAGAAAAAGAAAAAAAATACAATAAACCATCCTGCAGAGACTTTCCTCATTTTACCCTAAGGGCACCATCTTGGTAGCAAATAATTCTCATGATATTTTTTGTCATTTGCCAACAAGTCGGAAAATACCCTGTTAAACGTAATCACTGGGAACATTCCAAGTAAAGATAAAAATGTTTAATTTATACATAATCTAAGTTATGTGCAAGATTTGGGGGAAGGGGAAACCTGAACAAACCCTGAAACACAGATGAACTGATGAACAGGCAGAGCCACGCAGCCTTCAAATGCGGTGTTCAGTGCCGTGGACTCAGAAGCGACACTACGCTCTCTTACCACTATAAATACATTTAAAAAAAATAAAAGGAAAACACAGAAATTGTACCAACAGTATCTGAGAATGGACTAAGTTAACACATGTTGGGTGGATTGCAGGCAGGCAAGGCAGAGGCATTTTTTAAAGCTTTTGCAGACTTCATGTAATCTTTTAAAAAATATATGCAGGCCTTTGCAAAATTTGGCTTGCTGAAATCAAAGTAATTCCAACTTAGGAAAAAGTCATAAGACTTCAGCTTTTAAAAAGTTCCAGCCTTAGACCCAAAGAACCTGGAAGTGTTCGGTACTCAGACTGAACAAGCGTGGTCAGGCTGGATCCTGAATGTACTTTAGAGCCAACCCTCAAAGGATGGGGAGCGCCACCTGTTGGGTAACAAGGTGTACTACACTCTGCGACATTAAAAAAACGAATGGTGAAAATGTACCTTTTACCAAAGCTTGTGCTTGGGCCATAAAAACTATGTTAGGTTTGTGTCTTCTAGCTTAACCTGTGCCCCAGCCACGTATATATTTCTTGGCCATTAAAACCAAACCAAAACAACCAAAAAGGGGCATTGTGAGAGAGAGACAGCTAAAAACCTGGATTTTTCCGACAGCCTGTCCATTTTGATGTTGTTCATTTTACTGTGGCTTCTGCATTTCACATCTGCACTTGCAGTTCTTAATAGATCGTCACCTGGTGTGAAATAGTTCCCCAAGAAACCACAAATGATTGTTCACTTTTTTTTTTCTTTTTTTTTTTTTTTTTTTTTTTTTTTTGGTTTTTGGTTTTTGGAGACAGGGTTTCTCTGTGTAGCCCTGGCTGTCCTGGAACTCACTCTGTAGACCAAGCTGGCCTCGAACTCAGAAATCCACCTGCCTCTACCTCCCAAGTGCTGGGATTAAAGTCCCTCGTTCTTTTAAATAATTTCACATAGCTTCCCCAGTGAGTCGTTTCCGTGGAGGCCGCTCACCAAACTACCTATAAGCCAACCCTTGAGAAGCCAAGTTAGGCAGATGCCTCAAGTTCTGGGCTATCAGGTAGACATTTTCTCATAAAATTGTACATATCACGATGCTGACTTAAAGATGAAAAAACAAGCTTTTGAGAGAAATCATTCAGAGAAAATAATTCCCTTTTAAGTGAAGATATTCACTAAGACTGGGTGACTTTTAGCAGTTATGAAGAGGTGGCAATATACAGAAGAATGTGAAGATGCAAATTTGGGGGGGAGAGATGGCTCGGTGGTTGGGGCACTGGCTGCCCTTGCAGAGGACCAGGGTTTGGTTTCCAGCACTCATATGGCAGCTCACAACTGCCTGTGACTTTCCTTCTAGGTGTTCTGACGCCCCCTCTGGCCTCCATGGACACTGCACACAAGTGGTGCATGTACATCCATGAGAACAAAACACCCATGCTCATGAAATACATTTTTTTTAAAATGCAAGCCTATTGAGAGCTGACAGAGCCTCCATCTTGCTGCCGTTTTGTTGGTTTAAGGCTGTGTAGTTCAGGTTGTCCATGAATTCACCATGTGACTGAGGCTGTACACATACGGCCAGAAGTCAATCATGACAGGAGGGGTAGAAGCATTCTTGGCTTTATTCTTTGAATTGGTTAGCTGTGTGAGTGACCCTCAGATCTGACCACCAGACCTGAGCGCCTCTCCCTGGCTCTGTGGGAGGCAGCTTACAGTGAGAAGTATCTTAAAGTGGCCTTAAAGCTCCTATCAGCCCAGGGCAAAGTCCCTTTGATTACTTCCACCCTTAAAGTAAGAGCTGAAGATGGCTGCAGCTTCCTCCTAGACTCCTCCAGGAGAAACTCTAAAGCCAGAGCCTGGGGACAGCCCTCTTTGCCACCGAGAACATCTATGAAGTTGGACACTCTGGCCCCAACAATCACACCCTTGACTGTTGGCCATAGTAACACAGGTGTGGATGGTCTCCAGAGCCAGCGTCTAGGGGTACACTGAGGATCCCTGGAGCTTCCAGGAACCCACAGCTCTGTCCAGACGGTGAGTGAGGGTTTGTGGTTTCTGACGGAGGCGTGGGCCTGAAGAAGTATTGAAGTAGTGAATATAGTTAGAAATGTCCCCTTTATTGGGAAAAAGTAAGTAAATGAACAGATAAAAGAATAAATAAGTAGTTAAGAACAGTGAGGATAGATTGAATGTGGGAGTGGTCTACTTCCTTGTGTGACTTCACTGCCCTACACTGGACTCAGAGAATCCAGCTCCAAGATCTCCCTTAAGACCATGAACTCACAGAAAGCCAAGAGAAAATGGGAACTTGGCAGCTTCCCATGTCCACGGGGAAACTGTTTGCCTTCAGAATAAAGGGAAGACATGAAGGCTCTGGGGAGGGCTAGGGCTGGTGGGTTTTGTCTTAAGGGTTTTGTGGAAGACACAGTTAGAAATCCGTGCATAACATTAAGTCTTTGAACAGGGATTTTTTTTTCCTCTGAGAGCTTTCACCTGTTGCCTTCCTGTGGTGAACCTGGACTTGACCTTCCACTCTGAAGATGAAGGGCTCCCCTGCCTTCCCTCTGGCTGGTTGTCTCCTCCCTCTGCTCCTCCTGGTGTCTACGGAAGTTTCGGGAGGTCAGTGTTCTGCCCTCTGTGTCTTGAGTTTAAGGACTTCTCTTGTGTAAACGCAATCACGTGGCCATCACTGGCCAAGGAAATATCCTCCCTGATCCTTTGGGTAATTTTTATAAAACTCGGAACTGTGTTATCTCCCTAAATCTTCGCTGAGTGTGGGTGAGTTTGGCCTGTAAATGCTACAGTGTCTGTGTGTTGAAATACCCTCTGTATGTTCACAGTGTGTGTGAGTTTTCTCCCTGCTGTGGCCAGCTGCATGTCAAGAAGTTTAAAGGTGGAGGGGTTAGCTCATGGCTCAAGGATGTGTGGCCAGGAAGGTGTGCATTGGGGGTTCTGTGTGCACAGGAGAATAGAGTTTGGGTTAAGAATTCTTAGGTCGTGACCTTAAATAAATCATTTATTATTCCCTCTGGGACACTATCCCTCCCTTCATAAAACAAAGGCACCTTTTAGGTAAAGTTCTCTGATTCTGGAGAGAACTCAGAATGGAGACCATGTGATGGCATGGTGTGTATATAAGAATCCAGATGAAACCCAAGGCACTGTACATGCTAGACAACTGGTCTACCACCAAACACGTCCTAGCCCTAGTATTAAAAATGTTAATATCCATGAATGCTGACTCAAAACTCTGTAAATTTTTGTGTAAAACATTTTAGTGTATCTATGTGCATATGTATATGTATATATATATGTGTATGTATTCATCTGTGTATCTGTGTATATGCATTGTGTGAAGTTGATTGCAGGATTGTTTGTAGTAATAGGGTGAAGTGCTACAAATGTTACCCATTGCCCAAACTGCTACATAATGATTATATTCGTGTGAAACCATGATTCCCCACTACGCTGTGAAATAGTGACTTTCCAAACTGAGCTGCTGACGTGTATATGCTGACACCCAGTGTTGGGTAGATGAGATCATGTCACAAAGGTACCCCACGATTGGAAGCAATGCAGAACTGAAAAGAGCCTATCCCCACTCTAGCAACGGCCACTGTGACACTCCTAGACCAGAGCATCACTCTCTCTGGGGTGCTATGGCCAGAACTGCCAACTGTAAATTCACACAGAGTTCTCCAGCACAGCTGTCCCTGCCCTCCCTCCCTCCTTCTCTCCCTCCTGCTGCTGCTGCTACTTTTGTGATCTTGGTTATATTGACATATTTGAAGAATGTCCATTTCCTAAACTGTGCAATAAACAGGCTGCGTATTTGAGTAGATTCTAAATACTGAAGAAGCTAATATTTCTGAACAAGCATTGATGTTATAACAGTCCCAAGAACACACACACACAACACACACACACACACACAGAGACCGAGAAATTTGTGCACTTTAATACAACCATTAAAATTTTATCTGTTAAAATTTACTACTTTTTCTAAAGTAATATAAAGGAGAAATATGTTTAATTCCCTAAATATGAAAATGCAGGGTTGTTTGTTTGTTTTATGTCTCATATCTCTAGCCAGCTTCCATAATCTGTCTCTGGTCCCCAGAAGTGTCTTGGTTTTCTGTGAAGGGACCAGCTGAGCCCATCACCGTCCTGCTGGGGACTGATGCCACCCTGCTCTGCCAGCTATCTCCTGAACAGAGTGCAGCTCGAATGCACATCCGATGGTACCGTGCCCAGCTCACCCCTGCTGTGCTGGTGTTTCCACAATGGACAGGAGCAGGGAGAGGTGCAGATGCCGGAGTCCCGGGGCAGGACCCAGATGGTGAGAGGCACGCCATCCACACAGGAAGTGTGACTCTGCAGATACAGCAGGTCCAGGCCTCTGACGATGGCCTGTACCACTGTCAGTTTACAGATGGCTTCACCTCCCAAGAGGTCTCCATGGAGCTTCGAGTCATAGGTATGTGAGCTTGGCACAGGGTCATGATGTAACTGTCTTCGTCAGAATTTAACATCACAGACTTTACATTTCTGAACCTAAGAGATATGTATGTGTGCGCGTGTGCATGTGCATGTGTATGTCTGTGTATGTGTGTACATGTGTGTGGTGTATGGTGTGTGGTGTGTGCACGTGTGTGTGCATGCATGTGTGTGTGCATGCATGTGTGTGTGCATGTGTGTTTGTGTATGTGTGTGTATGCATGTGTGTGGTACGTGTGCATGTGCATGTGTGTGTGTACATGTGTGTGAGTGGGTGTGGTGTGGTGTGTGTATGTGAGTGCATGTGGTATGTGTGTGTCTATGTGTGTGCATATATGTGTATATGTATGTGCCTGTGCGTGTGCATGCAAGTGTGTATACACAGATACATGTATGTGTGGAAGGCAGAGGTCAACCCTGAGTCACTCTCCACCATGTCTTTTGAGACAGGATTCTCACTGGCCTCTCACTAATTCAGCTAAGCCTAGTGGTCAGTGAGCCCCAGGAATCCACCTGTCTGGTTCCCAAGCTTGTGCCACCACACCCAGGTTTTTATGTGGCTTCAGGAAAGTGAACTCTGGTCCTCATGTTTGCACATTGGGCACTCTGATCACTGATGGGCTTGTCCAAGCCTCTGAGCCTGTTTCAATATCCTAAAAGACCCCAGAAAGTATATTTGATCGTAACGCTGACACCCTCTGGCATTAACTTTCGGTAAACCAAGACAGAAAATAAAAATCGGGACAATTTTCAAATTTTAACTTTTCCTAGAATGATCGTTAACCTTTGCCAGCCCACGCACACGCAAAGACAGTAAGCTGAGGTCAAGCAGAGTCACAGGGTAGCCTCAGCTGACCTCTAGTGAAGGTCATCCTCCCTCAGGCCGCAGGCCTCAAGCTTGTGTTTTCTCTCCTCAGGTTTAGGCTCTGCCCCTCTTGTTCACATGACAGGACCTGAGTATGATGGGATCCGAGTGTTGTGCTCCTCCAGTGGTTGGTTCCCAAAACCCAAAGTGCAGGGGAGAGTGCCATCGGGGACATGCTACTGTCCTCCTATGAGTCACCAGACCCAAGACAGAATTGGGCTCTTCCACGTGGAAGAGTCTCTTTTGGTCACAGAGCTGTAGACAATGTGATCTGCTCCATCCAAAATCCCATCTACGACCAGGAGAAATCGAAGGCCATCCTCCTCCAAGGTCAGTGGGGACCAAACTCTTACAGGGTGGGGGAAGGGGGAAGGAAGAAGGTCTGAAAGGCCTCCAGGCCAGTTTCTGACTGTCCACGTGCATCCTGTCAGAGCCCTTCTTCCCCACGACGTCTCCATGGAGAGTAGCCCTGGCTTGTTCTCTCCCCGTATTATTGGTCCTCCTTGGTGGGATCAGCCTCGCTGCATGGAAAGAACATCAAGTCAAAAGGAGAGAAATGAAGAAATGTTCAAAAGAACATGATGAAATGCTACAGATGAAGAAGGAGACGAAAACTGCCCTGAAGGTCAGAGGTATAAATGGGGGCAGCAGAGTCGGTCAGGGGGTTGTGGAAAGGCTGGGGATGGGGGGGGGGGGG
>JADRCH010000342.1:362847-388969 GCA_019843965.1 Rhynchomys soricoides | reverse complement strand
GGGGGGGGGGGGGGGGGGGGGGCTGAGGGGAGGAGTGGAGTGTGGGCGTGGCCAAAACGCGGGACTGTGAAGAGCAGGGTGTAAAGGCATTGGCTGTGGTTTGAGGCCACAACTCAGAGGTCTGATGTCCCTCCCCTTTGTCCTCTGGTCCTCTGCTCCATGGAACCCCTGCATCCCGTGCTTCCCAACACCCCCCCCCCCCGCACCCCATCTTTGCCTGCACCCACACTCCTCCAGAGGGTGCTGCCGGTTCTCAGGGTTCTCTTCCTACGAATCAATCAAGAACAGGTTTGAGAAGCCCTAAGACACCTTAAACTCCCAAGGTGCTGGGACATTGTTCTGTGACACCCCCCCCCCATAGCACCTTATCCAGTTACGGTGTCCCTGTGAGCATGCTCATCTCCTTTATTATGGGCCCCCTAAGGGAACGCCGAGCCTAATTCATTAGTTTCTGTCCAGACTCAGGACAGACTGAGACTCAGTTTGATGGGTTTTATACCTCCCTTTTCTTTCAGATGACCTCCAGGCCGACCTAGGTGAGTCTAGCTTTTTCTCCCTCCTGTTTGCATTTGTTTCTCCCCCCCAACCCCTGTCCCCGCTTCCATCATTCATCCAATGTTGGGCTTTTTTGTTTGTTTGCCTTCAGGAAGGCGCTGTACAGAGAAGATAAGAGACCATGGGTCCTGCACCTCGGATTCCCTAATGCCAACTCCCCCTCGGTACCCTCTCAGGGTGGGGATGAGGGCACTGAAAGGGTTAATGATGACCAGTGCAGAAAACTGAGAGGAAATGGGGGGTGGATGGATATGTGGGGCCACAAGTCAGTGCTCAACTGTCTTGGCTGTTCTATTGCAGACTGGAAGAAGGCCTTGCTGTACCCTGGTAAGTGACTACTGAGCATTGAATCTTGCCCGCAACTCTTAAACACACGTGACCTTGTACATGCACACTTTAATGGCTGTCAACTTGCAAATTGAAAAAAAAAGCAACAACAAGAAACTTTTTTTAAAAAATAATAATTTGCCTTTATTCTTTTTCTTCATACTTTATTTACATTTCAAGTGTTTCCCCCTTTCCAGATCTCCCCTTTGGAACCTCCCCATTCCCTCCCCCCTCCCCCTACCCCTATGGGGGTATTCTCCCACCCACCCACCCACCCACTCTTGTCTTCCCTCCTTAGCATTCTCATATACTCGGGAATCTAACACCCTCAGGCCCAAGGGCCTCTCCTCCCCCTGATGGCTAACAAGGACCTCCTCTGCCGCATATGTGGCCAGCACCATGGGTCCCTCCATGTGTATTCTTTGGTTGGTGGCTCAGTCTCCAGGAGTATCGGGGGTGTCAGGCCAGTTACCACTGTTGCTGCCTCCCTGGGGATGCAAACTCCCTCAGCTCCTTCAGTCCCTTCTCCGAGTTATAGTATTTATTCTTTTATTTTTTTTGTGGGTTTTTTTTTTTTTTTTTACAAGAAGAAACTTTTAAGACAGGGTTTCACACAACATGCTCTGTAGCTAAGGCTGGGTCTGAGCTCCTGGTCCTCCTGCCTCCACCTCCCAAATGCTAGGATTTCAGGTGTACATCACCGCGCCTCTCAAAGTGTGATCATTTTTGCTGGGGATTCAAACAGTTATTTTCTATAGCTAAGGGGAAAGGAAAAGCAACTAGAGTTATTGTTTATATGATATGTGTGTGAATGTGTGTATATGTATGTGTGTGATGTGTATGAGTGTGTATGTGTGTGTGCATATATGTGAGTGAATATGTGTGATGTATATGTGACTGTGTATGTGTGAGTATGTGGGTGATGTGTGAGTGAATGCGTGTGAATGTGTGTGATGTGTGCATGTCTGGGTGTGTGTGTGTGTATGTATGTGTGATGTGTGAGTGTATGATGTGTGTGTGATTGGGTGTGCGTGTGATATATGTATGATTATATGTGTGATGTGTGTGTGAATGAATATGTGTGCGTGTGTGTAAATGTGTGTGACTGGGTGTGTGACTGGGAATGTGTGTGTATGTGAGTATGTGCATGATGTGTGTGTGAGACATGTGAGTGTGTTTTGTGTGTGTACGTGTTGCATGTGTGTAAATGAAGTACACAAACACACTAGATCATTCCTTGGCCCCGTTTGTGCAATTTCCATTCATCAGACACTGTGCCACGCGTAGGTGACATAGCTGTCACCTCTGACCCTGTGGAAGTTGAAAGTCCCCAAGGAACATAAGCTAAAAACCAGGCCACTCCCTGCAGCCTGAGTGCTTGCAGGGCACACTTACTCAGTGGGACCTCTGTCAGATCACTAAGCAGTGTCTAGTAGGACTTTCCAATGATTTAAGAAGTTCCAGCAGGGGCTGGAGAGACACCTCAGTGGGTAGGAGCAGTGACTACTCTTACAAAGAACCTGAGTTCAATTCCCACGGTCAATATGGTGGCTCCTAACCTCCTGTAACTTCCATCCCAGAGAACCTGGTGCCCTATACTGGCCTCTGCTGGCACTGCACTCACACAGTACACATACTGCATGCAGGCAAACACACACATAAAGTAAAATTAAAAATAAATCATTTTTTAAAACTTCCTGTGGTTCTGAAAACGGGAGTTATGCACTGAGGATGGACATGTGAGCTCAGGTGGCTGGGGAGTCAGCCACTCTCTTCCCTGAAGGATGGAGAGAGAGGACAGTCTGCATTTCCTAGCCGCTCCTCCCGACTCCTGTCCTTTCTCCGCTGCATATAAGAAGCTAATTATTTTGTGTGTGGAAGGAGGTTCAGTGGAAACCCCAGTGATCTACCTAACAGGAAACAAGTCCTTATCTGTCCCTCCTCCCAAGGCTACAGACCTATCTAACTTCTGAATAAAACCTTGAGGCCCAGCAACTGCTGCATCTGAGCAAGAAGAACTGATCACCCTCCTGAAACCTCATCCCCACCCTCATCCCCACGCTCACCCTCATCCTCTCCCACCCCAGCCCATAGCATTGAGTCTCTAGGGAGCAGTCCCTGAGACAGCACAGAGAGCAGCCCACATGCTGGGAGTTTCTAGACACTAGAAAGTCTGAGGGGCTTAGTGAGGAAGGAGAGAGAAGGGCAGAAAGTGGGGGGAAAGCACTGGGGGTGCACACCTTATTTTCCTTTGTTGCATGCAGATGTTTGCTCTGCTCTCTTCCAGACTGGAGGAAGGAACTATTCCAGCTGGGTGAGTGGACTTGCTCATTTGCCTCAGAGGTTGCTTCTGGGTTTTTTGTTTCTCATTTTGGAGATGAGCGTCCAACCTTGCGCATGCCAGGCAAGCCACTGGGCACACCAGCCTCCCCAGTTTGCTCTCTGGTGTCTTGTGTGATCTTCCTGGCAGACACTTGTTCCAGCTGAGTGGGGGAGAGAGGAAGGGATGGTTCTGTGTGAGCCTGTGCTGGAACCACTGCCAAGCTCGGCCATGAGCCTGTGCTGGAACCACTGCCAAGCTCAGCCACACTGTTCTGTTGCCACCTCAACTGGCCCAGTGGGATCCACTGAGCTTGGATAACAGAAATCACCAAGGCCCCTTACAGAGGAGACTCCTGACTAAGGAAAAGCTGCTCCAAGTGGCAAGACCACTCAGCTTCATTTTGTGAGGTCAGCTTGTGACCAGCCCTTCCATAATTGAGGGACAAGGCTCTGATTTAGGACATGGGGTGAACAACTTTCTTACATAATTCCTTCAGGTCCTGGATCACTCCATGCTTCTCCCAAGACCCAAGCTAGAATGAGATGCAGAGATGCAGAGCTCAGAATGCACCATGAGAGCACTGGGCCCAACACACCGAGGAGTGTCAATGTGCCAGCTCTCCATACCTAGTCTCCTTAAGGCTTCATTTGTCCAGTAGCTTCCTACACATAGTGCTAGCTTTGAACAGTTATTGATATACAAACATTACAGTGGTGGCTTTGTCTGCTCCTCCTCCGCCGCCCCTCCTCCCCTGCTGCCCCTCCTCCTCCCTCTTTCCACCTCCTCCTGCTCTTCTTCCTCCTCCTCCTCCCTTCTTCCTCTACCCTTTCCTTCCCCCCACCCCTTCCTTCTCTCCTCCAGCTCCTGTGATGATAAATCATGAAATGCTTGACCAGGACAAGTCTGACCTGAAGACAGAAGAGACCAGAGGTGAGGAGACAGCAGATCCGTCTGTTGACAACTCACAAGTAGATCACAACAGCCTCACACTCTACCAGGAAGGCTTCATGTTGGGGAGATACTACTAGGAGGTAGATGTCAAGGACACCGAGGAGTGGACACTAGGAGTTTGTGAGCTATATGCTCAGGATGTGTCACCCACAGACACATCGAGGAAATTCAGAGTCCTGGAAAAGAAGGGAGATGGATACAGGGCTCTTGCCTTCTGTTCCCAAAACATTTCTTTGAAAGAACCTCTGCCACTGGAGACATGTCCGCTGAAGATCGCCATCTTCTTGGATCAGGAGGACAATGACCTCTCTTTCTACAACATGACCAGCGAGGCACACATCTTTTCCTTTGCCCAAGCCACTTTCTTGGGGTCACTCTATCCTTACTTCAAACGTAATTCCATGGAGCTCTCTCTCTGATGGCACGGCCCTAAGTGATGTACACAGGGAACTCAATGGGTGGGTGCTGCAGTGTGCCATCTAGAAGGTCCTCCTGGGCAAGCGCAGGGACCTCTGACCAGGAGGCCTCTTAACCTGAGATTCCATGAACCTCTGGGATCAGATCCTGGACAAGATGCTCACACCATTTGTGTTGTGCATGGTGTTATAATTGTTAACAGCCTTCCTTCTTTTGACATAAACTTGTTTAATCATTCCTAAGATGAATGAATCCACGGTTTTCTGAGTCTGATATCACATTTGCTCCCTGTTTACACACCAGTGCATCATCATCGTCATCATCATCATCGTCATCGTCATCGTCATCGTCGTCATCGTCATCATCATCATCACTATTACTATTTATATAGGACTGCATAGAACCATTTTCATGTAAGCATACAATGTATTCTGAGCCCATTCCCTCCATTCTGTAAGCCAATAATGTGCTGGTTGGGTTTTCGTCAAATTGACTCAAGCTAGAGTCATCTGATAAGAAGGAGTGTCAGTTGAGGAATTGCCTCTATCAAACTGGCCTGTAGCCAACTCCATGGGACATTCTCTTGATTGATGTGGAAAGACTCAGCCCACTGTGGGCGGAGCCACCCCAGGGCAGGCGGTCCTAAGGTATATAAGAAGCAAACTGAGCAAGCCTTGGGGAGCAAGACAGTAAACAGTATTCCTTCATAGTCTCTGCATCAGTTCCTGCCTCTAGATTCCTGTCTTGAGTTCCTAATCTGGCCTCCTCAGTGGTGGAGTGTGCCCTGGGAGTCCATTAGCCCTTTCCTCTCCAAGCTGTTCCTTACTCACTGTTCTGTTGCTATGAAGAGCCGCCATGGCCAAGGCAGCGGTTAAAGCATTTAACTGGGGGCTTGCTTACAGTTTCAGAGGTCTAGTGCATTCCCATCATGGCAGGGAGCACGGCAGCACACATGGTGGTGGAGAAGGAGCTAAGAGCTATGTCCTAGACTGCAGGCAGAAAGAGAGAGTGGGGCAGGGCATGGGGACTGGGCCTGGCTTTCGACACACTTCCTCTGACCCTGATGCCACAACCGCGAATCCTTCTAATCCTTTTGAATACACACACACACACACACACACACACACACACACCCGTGACTAAGCAAGCGCTCCAGCATTGGAGGCTATGGGGCCATTCTTACTCAAACCATCTCAGTCCTGAACAGCAGCAACAGACAATCAAAGCAAGACAAGCAGTTTCCTCAACTGAATTGCCATAGGATTACATAACAGAGGCAGACCTTGCTATTGCAAAATTATAGCAATTATATAATTAACTAGATTAACATGAGTAAGATTACTCTGTGGATTTGCTCCATAAGGGCTGCTGCTGCTGCTGCTGCTGCTGCTGCTGCTGCTGCTGCTGCTGTTTTTAGAAGGGTTTCTCAGTGCAATCCTGGCTGTCCTGGAACTCACTCTGTAGACCAGGCTGGCCTCGAACTCAGAGCTCCACCCGCCTCCCAAGTGCTGGGATTAAAGGCGTGCACCCTCACTGTCCAGCTTTGCTCCACAAGTTTTTAACACTCTAAATCTGTGCACGTTTCACAAAGAACTGGCCATAAATAACTTCTGTATGGGCACCAGTCACCAGACTATGCCTTTGAACACAGCACTAAAACAACACACAACAGAATAAAAATTAAACAAAACTCGTGATTCTCAAACAAAAGCAGCACCATTGTATTAGAATATCACGAATGATCTTTCAAATATTGATAAAGAAACAAACACTAACTCCGTAACAACCTAAACTACATCTTAAATGAAGTGGTAATTTAAGTAGAAAATAACCATCAAAATCCCAACAAACATGGTGACATTGATGCCAGACACATCTGGAGGATCCGAATGAGCTTCTGAGCTCATGAGGTATTTCTCTTGATAAAGGTGGGGGGATTTGTTGTGCTGCCAAGGCTGTTAATGAGGGAAGTGGGGCTGGAAAGAAGGCTTAGTGACCAAGAGCATTGTGCTGTTCTTGCAGAGGACCTGAGATAATTCCCAGCCTCCAAGTCAGAAGGTTCATAACTGTAACTCCAGCTCCAGGACATCTAACATTGTTCTGGCCACCACAGACAACTGCCCTCCCCCCAACACACACACACACACACACACACACACACACACACTTTTAAATAATAAAAGTTTAATAGTGAAAATGAGAACTTTGAATATGGCAGTAGAGGGAGGGAAGGCTCATTTATTTCTACTCCAATCAAAACTACATATGTGGCTAATGAGAAAAACCCAGAGGAAACAATGCCACTCTCTTAATTGTGCATTGTCCCTACTGCGAAGACCAGAAAGTCTTGAACGCTCTTTGGATCCTGGGTCCAAAGGCATGGGGACTTTGGATAAAATATCTTGACCCCAAAACAAAGCTTAATAAGATAAAAATTCACAGTGCCTGACAGTAAAGAAATAAGCAGGAAAACGTAATTCAGATGGAGAGGGAGACGGTAAATTACAACTGTGCGGAACCGTTAGGTGGGGATAAGTACCAAGGGTGTACAAGTCATAGAAGTGACTGGATGTTGAAAATGTTACAGCAGATGTGACTCGGTTTTTAAAATTATCCAATTTAACTTCAATAAACGAAAACCATGATGAGGTGGTAGTTACACTGCTGAGAACAGGAGGGGGAAAAATAGTGCGTTTCCCGTGTTTTCAGCCAGTAACCGACATTCAGTTTGCTTCAGACACAGAGCGGGTGGCGCTGCAGACAGTGAAGGGTCCCTCAAAGCCGCCACCAGAGTGTCCTCTACTCCAGGTTGGATCTGACACCACCTGCCAGCCCAGGTGTCTCAGCTCACCCCCAGCTTCGCTCCACAGGCCCGTTCTGTTTCACTCAGATGCCCTCATGGACCCGCTAAAAAACGGGGTCTTCCAGGAGCCCCTTCCAGGTTCATTTACTTTGCTTGATTGTCTCATAGAACCCAGAGATAAGGAGAGCCTTTAAGGTATGTGAGACTCAAACTGCCTGTTCCGACGAATGGAATCAAACCAAGACTCACTCTAATACAATCCCAGAGACGGAGCAGCAAACGGAGTTGATCTGCGCCATTATCAAACACACCGTGGATACGCCCATTAAGCCAAGACATAGTTGATATGCTTTCCTATTCTTCTTATCATTTAAATTTTTTTGTATCTTTTTTTAAAAGGTCTATTTATTTCATGGGGGGTGGGGGGGTTGCCTACAAGTATGTGTGAACCATGTACATGCCATGCCCGTTGAGGCCAGAAGAGGGCATCAGATCCCCAGAACTGGAGTTGCAGGAGATCGAGAGCTGCCTTGTGGGTGCTAGGGAATGAACCCTATCCCTCTGGAAGAGCAGCCAGTGCTCCTATCTGCTGGGCTCTCCAGCCCCAATTTTTAGTATTGTAGTCTATAATTTGGGAAATAATGCATTTTTAAAGGGTGTAAGCTGCTATTAAGACATAATTAGAATAAACTTCAACTGGAGCAAACTAATCTGTCCTACAGACTCTGTGTTGCTTTAGGGTGTTTTACTTAACGGTGTACTGAAGTGAATGCTGGCCAGCCAGCTGTTTGTGGGCCGAGGTTTCATAAGAGAGGCTTGAGGAAGCCAGTAAAACTGGCCATGGAGATTTTATGACCTGTTTTATGCAGAGTCCAGAGTGGCCCGTGCTTGCAAGGTCATTTCCTATCCCACTTTGCTATAGCATTCAGGATCATAGGGACAGTTTGTGAGTCTTAAGGCTCCTTCTAGCCCAGTGCTAAATGCTGCCTCAGATGTGGAGACTCTTCGCTAGGAGTTATGCTGAGAACCCAAGTTTCTTAGTTAGGGTTTTACTGCTGTGAACAGACACTATGACCAAGGCAAGTCTCATAAAGGACAACATTTAATCAGGGCTGGCTTACAGGTTCAGAGGTTCAGTCCATTATCATTAAGGCAGGAGCATGGCAGCATCCAGGCAGGCATGGTGCAGGAGGAGCTGAGAGTTCTACATCTTCATCTGAAGGGGAGTTAGAAAGAGGGTCTTAAAGCCCACACTCAGAGCAGCACACCTACTCCAACAAGTCCACACTCACTCCAACAGGACTACACCTCCGAACAGTGCCACTCCCTGGGCCAAAAATATTCAAACCACCACACCACAGCCATTGCAATCTTTGCTGCTATAGATCATGACAGCCAGGGATTCCCTGAAACTGACACCTTCCTGAGATGTTGACTTAGCCAGGAAGAGACCATGAGGCAGGAGAGATGCAGAGGTGAAGAGTCCCTGGTCCGCTGGCTCCTGTCCCACAGGCTATCTCTTCCTTCACCCAAGTGGACTTTAGCTTTGGACACCACATTACCCCCTGTTTCTCCTCTGGCAGCTTCTCTTTCCCTGGGTGATATGCTTCCTGCGCATCTGAAGTGGGTTTTCTCCAGCTTCACAATTCAGGATTCCAGAAAGATCTTGCTTTCCTCTTTTACCATGGCTACTATTGGCTTATACATTTAATGGGACTTTAATGGGACCGGGGAGATTGCCCAATGGTTACAACCACTGGCTGCTCTTCCAGAGGACCCAGGACTCAGTGCCCACATGGTGACTCACAACCGTTGGTAATCTTCCAAAGGAGCTCACGCCTGCTTCTGACTTCTGTGGGCATCAGGCACAAACACAGCACACAGATGTACAAAGCACTCATACACATAAAATGATTTTTTTAAATTTAAAGTCATGTATTTCAAATAAATAGCCAGGCACACAATAAGTAGGATATTAACTCTAAAGATAATACAAATGGCCTTGTGGGATTGAAAATGGACCCTTTTCAGGATGGCTGGATAGTATTTGCAGCTAACTCTGAACCCACCTTCAAGTTAGATCCTTAGAGCTCACTCACACGGTGCAAGGTGGGAACAGACTCCTGAGGCTTATCCTCTGACCTCCATGGGCACAGGAGCTCACAGGCAGATACACACACATGCGCACTCACGCATATGTGCACAAGGAGGCACATGTGTACACGCATACACACACACACACACTGTTTAGTCAGGGTTTGTATTTCTGCACAAAACATCATGACCAAGAAGCAAGTTGGGGAGGAAAGGGTTTATTCAGCTTACACTTCCACACTGCTGTTCATCACCAAAGGAAGTCAGGACTGGGACTCACACAAGGCAGGAACCTGGAGGCAGGAGCTGATGCAGAAGCCATGGAGGGGTGCTGCTTACTGGCTTACTTCTCCTGGCTTGCTCAGCTTGCTTTCTTATAGAACCCAGGACCACCAGCCCAGGGATGGCACCACCCACAATGGGCCCTCCCCCCTTGATCAGTAATTGAGAAAATGCCTTACAGCTGGATCTCATGGAGGCATTTTCTCAACTGAAACTCCTTTCTCTGTGATAACTCCAGCTTGTGTCAAGTTGGTGTGAGTACACACACATACAAGTACTCACAAGCACACACAGGTGGACACACATGCATGCACACACAATCCCTCTTAGAGTCCCCTCAAGGAAGCCCCCTTCACATTCCTTCCACCCTCCCACCACACCCACCCTTGTCCTGTCTCACCTCTCCGCTGCACCCCATAGCTGTGTCTGCAGTATGCATTTACCGAAGCCCGACTGTGCTCCAGGAGTTCCTTCCAGTTGTTCCTGTACTTGGCTTTCAGCCACCCCAGCTCGGTCACCTTGCAGTACTCACTCATATCACTGTCAAAGCACATGAACTCCTCCAGGTTGCAGAAGTATCTGAAAAGATATCACACTCACTGAGTCCTGTTATAGAAATGGCACTCAGATTACGTTATTCCAAAACCATGCTGTGGGAACGGGACTTATCTTCTTCTCTGGTAACAATACGTCTGAGTCCCAGAGTCCCTCTTCAGCTGCCTAAGATGAACAGACCCACACTCCACCCAGTCCCCTCTAATGTCACCACAACCAATGAAACAGAGGGACACACACCCCGGCCCAGGCCGGACATTGACAATGGTGTAAATAATGAAGAAATTGAGGAACTCTGGGTAATCGCCCCTATTCCCAGGAGAGGCAGGCAGTCCTCCCTTCAGTATCTGCCCCACCCCCATTTCTTTAAACCTCATCGTGGCAGAAATGTCAGGGGAGGGGGGCACCTCTCAGCTGAGGTAACACCTCATGCCAACACTGAGTTCATGAACAACAGAGCACAGGGCATGAGGACAGAGGTGAGACTTCAGGGATGGTTTGGGGGCCAAGAACAGCTTTGGAACCTGAGGAACGCAGCCCACCGGTTAGCAAGGCCATGATGGGTGTGCCTCAGAGGGAAGGAGCCTGGAGGACTAGAGGCCTGAGGACTTCGTGCTCTTATGGAGCACCGCTCTGCTTGCTGCCTTCGTGGCTACCACATCCCTCCTGATCTACGTTGTATGAAAACTCTAAGGGGTTTCCAGCCCCTCACTGGGCAGTGCCATTGGTGCTTATAATAATGACGATTGGTCTTTTCCAACCATTGCTGCTGGAGCAGATGAATGATTCAACCTCCAGCCTCAGAAAGGACTTAGAGATGTAAATAGTAATGACCACCACCCTTAGAAAGCATTTGGAGATGTAGATTGTCAATAAAGTTCAGTTAAGATGTTTTTGCTCATGGCTTTGACATAGCAATCTTGGGAAATATTACATTTCAGAAAGGCACACTCTCGATAACTGAGTCAGGGATTTGTTTGAGGCCAGGGAACAAGAACAATGGCAGCCTGGCTAGTACTAGCCTTTCTTGCTAAAGCCAGGCTGGTGATCAAAGGTGAAGATTAATTTCTTGTACCCATTCTTTGCCCTTGGCTTCCTGATAGGACTTAAAAATTGTTAATGAGTAGATGTGTAGATGTGCACCCTGAAGACTTAAAGTAGAAATGACTGTTTTTTATGTAAAAGTTTAGATTTGTGATTCTTTTAAGATTTTTATAAGATTACTTAAGATAAATAAAATAATTGATCCTTTTTTTTTGTAACCATAAATTGCAGCTTGCCGGTAAGAAAAACTGGCTGAGAAAATTTCCTTGCTTCCTTACACTTTGTTAATCTACAACATGTTGCTTAGTTACAAACGTATGTGGGTTCTTAGGAATAATTTGTTTTCACTCATAATACATAAGATCATGTGAGGATATTGGAGAACATGGTTTTGGTTGGTTTTTTTTTGAGTATACTTAATGTAATAATTCATTTAAAGAAATAGAATGTCACCAAATTGTATTTTTTTGTATTGCTTGAAAGATTTTGCTGGGATGTACAAGCTGTGGGAGAAAAAAGAAAGTTGTTGGAACCTTGCTTCATCCACCAAATATGTATACATGTGTGTAAGTGTATGTATGTGTATATGTATATATGTATGTATATGTATATGTGTGTGTGTATGTGTGTATGTATGTGTGCATATGTATATATGTATGCATGTGTGTGTATATATGTATGTGTATATGTGTGTACGTGTGTATACGTGTATATGTATGTATGTAAAGCTGTTGGACCTTGTTAGAGTATGCTCCGTCCACCAAGTGCCTTTTGACAGCCCCAGAGAATCAAGTTTTGTTCCCTCATAGAAAAGTCTACTGAGTGATCAGTCACCAACTCCACACCCGCCTCAGCTTACTGACCCACAGTCTCTCGTCTGAATTGCAGAGAGTTCACAAACCAGATTTTTAAAAAATCAGATGCCAAACATGACCCCAGGGAAAGGTGAGGGTGTGTCCCCACACTCTGGTGGGTCAGTCAGTCACAGTAGCTCTCAAGTCTCAATAGATTTAATCTAACTCAGAAACTGTACAAGAGATTTGTGAAAAGCAACTGAAATAAAGGCAAGCGCCAGACATATCAATCTCACAAATGCACAGAAGGATGAAGAAGTTTGGAGCACGGAGCTGGGCCAGCTCTGGGGTGGTCAGTCATTCACTCAGCAGTTTGAGCACTGGGGGAGCATTCACCTTTCCTACACAAGGCTGTTGGGACAACTGTGTGTTTGAAGCTGCGTGGGAGCAAAGGAGGTGAAGGAAGACGACTGTGTAGCCAGGCACCTTTGGCCTGCAGGTCAGCTTAATGGTGTAGGTGTCAGAAGTGATTGAAGTGCGCCCACTTCAGGCGAAGTCGCCGCTGTCTCATATTCTAGAGCGCAGAAGGCTGTGGCGCTGTGGCCGCCTCCAGGAGCAGCCTTCCCTGGTAACTGATGACGTAACGGAACTCGGCCTCTTGATTGGACCGTGGAATTCTCACTCCTTCGGTTAGGGAAATTCTATTAAGCTGAAGGAAAGAGAAGGTTAGTAGTCACGGTGTGGTCCTGACACAAGCGGCGTGTTCAGCTCGCCCCCCGACCCCCGTGTAGTCCCCGAGCAGCGCAGCAGCCCCGCAAACGCTGCTGCTCCACAAAAAGCCCTCAAAGCGGCGGCAGGCCTCTCCTGGCCGCCCCAGCCTAAGCCACCGCGGTGAAATGTCCCACGGGAGCTGTCCAAAATGGCGGCCCTGCTAAAATGGCGGCTCCGCGAAGTCTCCTCAGCCTGCGGCTGTCCCAGGTGTCGCTGTCTATGGTGGCGCACCTCCTGTCCCTCCTCAGTAGACGCTGCTCCTCAGGAGCCCCCTGCCTCACCTCAGCCTACAGCCTTTGTGAAATGCCGCCGCCGCCGCAGGGACTGTCCACCATGGCAGCGCCTCCTCTCGAGATGGCGCCTTAGCAAAAGCCGGCAAAAACCGGCTGCTGCCAGGAAGGACTTCCCACCCTAACCCATGGGTCTGACGCAGGGAAAAGGGTGAAAAAAACAGAGCCGCTAATCCCTGAGCTTCCCACAAAAAAACACCAATCCCTGAACAGGAAAGCCCACCAATCCCTGAGCTCCCCCAAACTCAAGACTTAAAATCCCAACAATCCTCACCCTGGAAATCTCTGCCCTGAGAAGCTCTGCCCCCTCAGAAATCCTATATAAGCACTGCCCCTTGTCCAGTTCCCTGCTGTCCTCTCCCAGGAGCAGAGGGCAGCCATCCCTGGATCCTTCCCTCCACACCCTGGATCCTCCACTCGCCTCAGATGAAGCCAAGAAGAAAAGAAGCAATGAAGGGAAGGGAAGAGAAGCGGGGCTGAGGCTCCTGAGCTCCTCAGCTCAGCTGGGGAGACCCTTCCCTGGGAGCTGCAAGGCCTCTGCTGAGGAGGCTTCCTCTCAGAGCTGTGTGGTTCCTGGGCTCCCATGCCTCAGGATGCCCTTCCCTTGGGACACTGTCCCACCTCAGGTCTGTGTGGTTCTGCGCTCTCTTGTCTCAGGATGCCCTTCTGCTAGGATACATTTCCAGCAGAGCTGTAAGGTTCTTGGGCTTCAAAGACCTGGGTACCCTCCCACCCAAGCAGAAACACATTTTAGTGCGGTGACTCGGATAGGCTCTCCTGGTGCCTGTGCTCCCCCTAGTTCTGGGGTCTGAGCCGCACTAGGACCCTATCCCCCCATCTCCAGTTGGCCTGCAGCAGTCTCGCCTTCCTTCCTGCTCACTGATTGATTGACACCCTATCCACCAGTGAGAATTAGGTAAGCTTCCCCTTCTGGTCGGTGTAAATGCTTCCCTGAGTCTGAGGGTGTGACTATTAGGTGTCTAGCACCTTCCCCCCCCCCCCCCCGTCTCCCCCAGTACTCTTGGAGGTGGAGGTACCTCAGCCACGCCCCTACCTGCACTTCGCTCACCTTCCCTTCAGAGCTGCCTATCCCACAGCTCCTCCAGGCCCTTGTGGTTTTCAGTACAGTTTTTTAGGGCTACTGCAACCCTTCCTGTCCTGACTATCCCACAACCCTCAGAGCTGCAACTCTGCACCTTCCTTAGATCCTACTGGGCCGTCGCAACCCTTCCTGCCCTATTTTACCACTCTCACTTCAGAGCTAACTATAAATTCCACAACTTCTCTAGGTCCTTGTGACTTTTGCAACTCCATTTCCAAACTTTTTCTATGGATAAGATCCTCTATGAGAGCTTGGTTCTCGTTCAGGCCTTCTGGCTTCTACAAAAGTCCTGATACCAGGCACCAAAACTCTAGCTTAGGCAGGCTAAGCTGACCTCGCTGAGTTGTAGTGATGACCCACTGACCCACTGAATGGTTTGGTCCTCAATTTGTCCTCCCTGAGTCAGGGGATACCTATGACTACAGGCTGCAGTGACATTCCATTTCCCTTTTCTCATCCATGGGAATGGTATATTTCCTACTCTCATTCCTTTGGGATGTCTTTTAGAAATCACCAACCTGTATACCTGAAACCGACCTGAAGGACCCTAAATTTATTCACCTGCCCAATCAAAATTGGCCTCAATATCCCTTAGATAATCAATGCAAATGGCCACCTAATGGCATCCTTGATCCAATATTAATGGAGATGGTTACAAATACTATAAGCAATCAGGGATATGGAAAGAGACTTCCCATTCCCTATTTCCTCTCTTCTCCAAACTCTGTCTCTCCCCAACCCTCACTGAATGTAAATGTGCTGTCCCTCTAAGTTACCATTGATGGCTCTGTAAGTTTGTTGTAAAATGGGAGTCAAAAAGCCCAATCTACCAGGAATGGGAGAAAGCAAAGGAGATGGGCCAGCTGTAGCATGCACACTTCCAACACACACTCCTTGCTGACTGGTGAATCTCTCAGCTCCCTCCTAAAGTGTGCTCTGTCTATAGTCAGGGCTCACAATTCCCCTATCTCCAAGTCTTCTTACTGGATTCTGTTTTATTAGAATTCGGGTGTCTTTAGGTATGACTGGCATTAGAATGTTTTATGCTGTCCCACCTCAATTAAAATCTGGCTCTGGAGTTAGATATGACTCCCCCTCCTCTAGACCCAAGCATGCTTGTTTAAAGGTTTCCTCCAGCCGGGCAGTGGTAGCGCATGCCTTTAATCTCAGCACTCGGGAGGCAGAGGCAGGTGGATTTCTGAGTTCAAGGCCAGCCTGGTCTACAGAGTGAGTTCCAGGACAGCCAAGGCTGCACAGAGAAACCCTGTCTCGAAAAACCAAAAAAGAAAAAAAGAAGGGGGGGTCCTCCAAAATCTCTGTCCCATATCAGGTGAGTCACCTGACTATAGAACAGAGAAAGAAGAGAAAAAGCAAAGGGACAGACTAATCACAATAGGGACTACTGCTGCGCTTTAGGTTTTGGTTTAATTCTCTACACTTGCTAAGGTATATGATTAAAATGCTATAAAGTCCCTAACAAAGGGGTTAGCTTGAAACTTGTGACTCCAGGTAGACAGTTAAATCTATACATAGGAAACATGTGGCTAGTTGCCATCTCAGCCACTATTCCCCCATCAAGGTGGAGGCAGCTGTCTTCGTTAGGGTTTGAAAGGATGGACTTTGCCATATGACCTCACTCCCATCCTGATTAAAATGTGACCACGTAGCATAAACCAATCAAGGAAAAAACAGCTCATCCTAGCTGTGAGGCATGAACCAGACAATTCATTATTTTCAGTCACACTAACAAGCCACAACCCAGAGTACCATCTCTTCCTCTTCAGCCTCTCTGGTTTCTCTTTTTCCCTCAGTGACAGGCTGCCCTCCCAGTCAGGGCTGAGGTAATCCCAGACCAGGACCCTAAATGGAATCACAATACCCCAGAGGGGCATTCTAGTGAGGAATCAATTTACAACTTGCCTCCTGGCCAATCTCCACAAAGCTGCCCTTATGACTGTAAATTATGAAAAATTCCAAAAGCTCATCCAAGATAAATATGAAAATCCATCACAATTCCTAGACTGCCTTACAAAGGCCCTCCTACAATACACTAATCTGGATCCCGAGACCCCAGGTAGAAAACAACTGCTATGAGCTACTTCTTTTCCCAGAGTTCCCCTAATATTAGGACTTGAATGTCTTAGAAAAGACCCTCAGGTGGAAATCTTATCCATGGCCTTCAAGGTGTACCATAGGAGAGATGAAAAAGCTCCAGAACAATAATACCCAATGATAGCTAAGGCCTCTCAGGTGGCCAAAGCAAAATCCCAGGTTCTCTGGCCTCCCACATCCCAACAACCTCCTAGGTCCCTAGTCAAGAAAGTCATTGGGCTCAGGCCTGTCTAAATCTTATAATCCACCTAGACTAAGGTGCCATTAAAAGGACATTAAGCTCTCGTGGCACTGGTACATCAAACCCTGTTTGTCTTTCAGCCAGTCTCCTTAGTCCAGCGGCCATGGACAATTGAGGGGGCCAGGGCTCCCTTGGCCTGACCACTGCCATCTCTGACAGGGAGCCTTGGGTAATTATCACAGTATCAGGATATCAAACCTCCTTCCTTCTGGACACCGGAGCCACGTTTTCAGTCCTGACAAAATTCTGGGGATCCACTTCTCCTTTCTGTTCCTCTATTGTTGCAGTAAGGGGACAGCCTTAGTAGGCTGACCAAGCCCCATCACTTAGCTATATATTTAAGGGGTATTCCTCTTACCCATTCCTTCCTAGTGATACTAACTTGTCCCATCCCCTTGCTGGGAAGGGACCTCCTACCCAAAATGGGAGCTTCTTTGCTTTTGCTCCCCACACCCTCTTGACCCAAGGCTTGCCAGTTGTTCCCCTCCTCTTCCAAACCACACTCTGGCACACCTTTTCCCTTACTTCAGGTAGATCCTCAGGTATGGGGCACCCCAAAATCCTCTGTAGACAAACATCACACCCCCACTAATCACTCAATTATAAAACCCCACCAAATATATAACCCAAGCTCAATACCCACTTCCCCTCCAAAGTTTCAGGGGACTTATGCCTCTTATCTCGGACATCTTAAAGAATCTTCTGCATCCTACTGTCCTACTTCATCCCCCTTTAATGCCCTATACTGGAAGTTTAAAAAAAAAAAACAGCAGAACCTATCACTTGGTTCAGGATCTCTTTCTTACAAATTCAGCAGTAATTCCCCTTCACTCCTTAGTATCTAACCATTATACTCTCCTCTTCATCATCCCCATAGACCTCCCATTTCTCTGTCCTAAGCCTCAAGGATACCTTTTTGATTCCTCTGGACCCCCAGTGAGGAAACATCTTTGCCTTTACCTGTACTGACCCAGACAGGCACACTTCTACCCAACTCACTAGGATCATCCTACACTGGGGGTTCTGGGAAAGCCTGTATTTATTTGGTCAGGTTCTGATCTCTGACCTACTTTCTTTGTCACTTCCTAAATCCAATACATAGATGACCTCCTTCATGGTCCATCCCTACAAATTAGCCAGGTAGACACACCTCTGCCCAGCCAGGAATATAGGGTCTCACTCTCTAATGTCCAGTTCTCGACCCCTCAGCTTACTTATCTGGAACTAGATATAACTCTTACAAAGCCATTACCCTAGATAGAAAACATCTAATTTAGTTACCCGGAGTCTCCACCACCAAGGATGAAATTCTATCATTCCTAGGGATGGCTTGCTGCTGCTTTTTCTTCTTTTTTTTTTTTAGATTTGTTTATTGTATTTATGGGTACACTGTAGCTGTCTTCAGACACACCAGAAGAGGGCACCAAATCCCATTACAGATGGTTGTGAGCCACCGTTTGGTTGCTGGGAATTGAACTCGGGACCTCTGGAAGAGCAGTCAGTGCTCTTAACCACTGAGCCATCTCTTTAGCCTGATGGCTTGCTTCTTACACTCTTGGATTCCTCCTCTCTCTCTCCTTACTCTTATATGAGGCAGCCCATGACCCCTCCCATGAATCCCTACTTGTGCCCATTACCAAGTACTTTCACAGACTTCAAAAAGCCCTCCTCCAGACTCCAGCTGTACACCTTTCAGACTTAACTTGCTTCTTCATGTCACTGAAATGGAGGGATAGGCTCTTGGAGTCTTGAGTCAACAACTGGAACCTCCCTTTATGCCAGAAATTATTAAACAACACTATACAAGGATGGGCATCTTGTCTGCCAGCTCTGGCTACACCTGAACTTCAGAAGTTAACCTCTGGGTCACCCATCACTGTCTTATCTCCTCACCACCTATCCCACCTCCCGACAGACAAGAGTCTCCAAACACTGCCCCTTCCAAAGTTCTCTCTCTCTCTCTCTCTCTCTCTCTCTCTCTCTCTCTCTCTTCAGGTAACATTGTAGAGGATGCTACACTTACCTTTCAGCCATGTCCATTTCTCAACATTACAAACTGACTCAAGTTACTGACTTGACTCTCTTAAAGTATATACAGATCATTTGCTTCTGCTGGCTCCTGCTACCTATCATATTTGGTTCCAAATTCTAGAGTCTGCTTCCCTAGCAGCTTCTTCCCCCAACCTGCTCTAGCCATTTGTCTCTCCTTGCCTACTAAGTAAATAGGTTGTTTTTCCTAGCTCCTGGAGCTTACTTTGCTCTCCAGAGCCTCACCGTGTGGGCAACTCTCTAGTTACTAAAGCACTTGCTCCTCTCCCTCTACTTGGACCCTTCCTGTTTCCTAGGAGCTGCCTAATAAGCCCCACGGCTTCCTTAAGCCCTTCTGGACCTCTATGATCTTGTCTCTGGCTGAAATTGGCATCCTCAATTTTCAATGATGGCAACTTCTGTCACTGTACAAACAAATGATCAAAAAATCTTTTATATTCTAACTAAGGATCCATGTTATCCCAGATGGGAGATGAAGGTCATTGGTAAACCTGACTAGCATTTCCCACAGTTACCCATCAGGCACAATCAAACTACGGAAGATACACATTCCACTCTCTCAACCCCTACATATAGATATGGTAAAAAGAAGTAGTCTAAAGCTTCTCAAAGGTCTTCATATCCCTCCTTTAGATGTTATTGATCCCACCATCTTCTTTAACCTCTGCATATCAACTAGATTTACTAACAACAGATAGAGGTGGTCTTTGTCTCTTCCTTGGGGAGAAATGCTGCCCTTATGTTACCCAATCAAGCATAGTAAAAGATAAGATCTAACACTCCAACCAGATCTCCAAAAAATCATAAGAAACAGCTCTGTGCATCTGGCCAGTGGATCATTCACAGTCCTGTATAGAATTAAATACTACCCTTCTTTACCCCCTTCTCCTCCTTTTACTAATCCTGCTAATTATATCCTGCCTTATAAACTTCTTGTCTAATCTTCAACAACAAATACAAAATATTTAGAACTAGACTTTTAACTAGTTGTAATTACAGGATTACTGGTATTACTAACCCCGTGCTACAGAGTCAGAGACTTATAACACCCAATTTATATCCTGAGAGCTATGACCAAACTTGCCCCAAGCTCCCCACAAAACCCCACCAATCCCTGAGTCCTCCCCACCCCACCCCCAGCAAGCTCAAGACTTGAAATCCCACCAATCCTCAACCTGGAAGTCTCTGCCCTGAGGAGCTCCGCACCCTCAGAAATCCTATATGAGCCTTGCTGTTTGTTCAGTTCCCTTCTCCCAGGAGGGCAGCCATCCCTGAATTTGTCCCTCCACACCCTGGACCCTCCAATAAATCTCTCTTATGAGATTTGCTGCCTAGCATGACTCTCTCATCAGAACTAAAGCCAATAAGAAAGGAAGCAATGAAAAGAAGAGAAGGAGCGGGGCTGAGGCTCCTGAGCTCAGCTGGGGAGACCCTCCCCTGGGAGCTTCAATGCCTCTGCTGAGGAAGCTTCCTCTCAGAGCTATGTGGTTCCTGGTCTCCGTGTCTCAGGATGCATCTTCTACTGGGATTCCTTTTCCTGCAGATCTGTGAAAGTTCCTGGGCTTCCAAGTCCCAAGATACCCTCCCATCCAAGCAGAAACACTTACACCCTGAACTGTTGCTGACTTCAGTGGCTTCCCCAGAAGCACAGATGAGGGTCTCTGTGGTCTTCAAAAACCCACTCCTTAAGGAAGACACTCATAGCAGAGGCTGAACATCTTGGGAAAAAGAAGGTGGGGTCATGCCAGGGTTCAGCTGAAGTCCTAAGAGCCAGAGTTTCAGGAGTGTGGAGTGTAGAAAACCAGGCAGAGCTGAATCTGGACTGGAAGCAGTTCTCTGACTTGGTGTGCTGCCTTGGGAGATGTGTTCATCTCTGCAGGCTACAGCTGGAGGCAAGGCTCTACTTCCTGCAGTAGTTGACTCAACTTACCTGGTGTTTTATCTGTTAGCACACAGGCTGAGGCCAGATCAGAATTGCCATGGTTGCTCAGGGAGGGAACTTATCACAGCCCTGTAGATTAATATCATACATGGGAAGAGTTTAAATTCTTTCCCCATCTAGATCTCCCACCATCTGTGCCAAGGCAAAGTGTCAGCCCCTTTAAAGATCAAGCTAACACTGGGCAGATTAAAATACTAGGGGTTGAACCTAAGATGGCGTGCACGCTGGGCAAGTGACTCCTACTGAGCTACAGATTTCTCTTTAAGACAGGACTCACTGTTTTGCAGATAACTTTGAACTTGTGATCCTCCCATCTTACCCTCTGAAAGAGCTAAGATCACAGACCTGTGATCTACAAGGTCCTAGTAGGAAGATTTTTTTCCTTCAAATTCATTTCAATATACCACTAACTTACTATCATGCAGTTGCAGTTGATTAGAATAAGAACTAATCAAGCTGAGGCTGGGAGATGGTTTGGTTGAGAAAGTGCTTACAACACAAGCATGATGACCTCAGCTTGATCTTCAGAACCTATATAAAAAGCTAGACTCATGACACTCAAGTGTAATCCCAGCACTGGAGAGGCTGAGGCAGGTGGATCTTTGAGGCCTGCCGGCCAGGCAGACTAGCCTAATCAGCAAACCACAGGTCACAGTGAGAGAGGCTGTCTCAAATAAGGTACATGGCTTCTGAGGAATGACATCCTAATTGACATCTAGCTGTGATGAACACACACACACACACGTGTTGTGCATGCACATAATAGAAATCAGTCTGTTCAGTCAACATATTTACAATCCATTCTGTAAGTCCTGTGGCTGGAGTGTTTCTTATTTTATTAAAACTAAAGAGTAAAGCCTTTTGGTATTCATATAAATCTACCCCAGCTGATGCATATGTTCCTAACTAATAGTGCAAAATAAGTAGCATTTATTTCTTCACAGTAGCAATGTTTCATATAAGTAAAATTAACTTAAATGTGTAACCAGCAATCACAGAGTGTGTAGGGATGGAGGTGAGCTCCTCCAGTTGTACTGACATTCCAAATATCATCTTTGTGAGTCAGTACAGCGCCAATATGGAGGAGCTAATCTCGGATAGAGTTCTCAGACACCAGAAGTAACTGAGTCATGCTCTGACAACCATAGGAAGAAATAGTCATTCAACCCAAAGGCAGTTTTGTGCCCATTAGCCTCTATGTGCCTATAAGAAGCTGATAGTACGCATGCCCCACCTATACATGGTCACTGTCTGATGGGAGGCGAGTGCCCCCTGGTGGACACCTGTGGGGTAACCCATCAATTTTTCCTTTTAGAGTGAAGCTGTGCGGCAGAGGCCAATTCCAGGCACCGATGAAGCCATGGGCTTCCAGAGGGGGTAGAAGATGGGGGGCGGGTTATCCTCGAGGGGCTAAAGTTGGGCTAACTGCTGCCTTCTCAAAGATGGGTCTCTTGCGCCCCATCTCTTCAGAAAGACTAGAAGGTGTTCACCCAGAAGGAAGGGGCTTGGGTGGCACATACAAGGTGAAGAGCAGGATGTTGAATGTGTGGGAACCCTTAAATATGTCAGCCTATAACAATAACAACACTGTCCTATGGAATTTTAGTTTTGCCTGACCCAGGAAAACAGGGACACGTGGTAGGCATGCAAACCAAATGCTCACAGGTGATAAAGAACTTTCTTGTAAAACAATTATTTGAAATATATGTATAATTTTTTGCCATTTATTAAGAAGGATGCAGGGTGGAGAGATAGCTAAGAGCACTTGCTGTCCTTGCAAAGGACCCAAGGTTGGTTACCAGTACTCCTTTTGGGCAGCTCACAACACCTATAACTCCAACTCCAGGAAGATTACTTCTGGCTTCCAAGGGTACCTACACTCATGTCCACGTACCTACATGCAGGCATTCACACACACACACACATCCATACACATTATAATTTAAAATAAAACATGCTTTAAATAAATAACTGAAAGTGAAAGCCACTTTGCAGGCTAATGAAATATGTTTGTCCAATGCAACACAATCCAAAGATGCTCTGATTTGGCCCCACCCTGCTGGAGAGCTGTTCTGGGAAATACCAAGTCTTTAACTTAAGTCTGCAAATCACAGCACCCTGTTCTATAGGAGAGGAAAACTGTCAATACATCGCAAGCACTACAGGCACAGCAAAGGATAGCTTCCAGCCTGAGCTGAGGTGTGTCAGGTGGCATTGGCAGGTGTTGAATGACGTGAGGGTACTCGTGTGGCAAAGCACAAAGTACCTGCATGTTGTATTTGGCTCTAGCAGATCCTGTGTGCTGTGCTATTTGACCAGGAAGTGACTGGTCTCTGCAACCTCAGTGGTCATAGGGCTCTCTGGGCTTTGGAGGCTTGGTTCCAAAATGCTGCCTGGAACCTGGATGCTTTTTGGTGGAATCCTGGACACTCTGGGGGATTTTGTGGTGTGTGTTTTCTTGTTTGCAACCATCAGGGTTTGAATGTAGGGTCTCCCATGGGCTAGCAAGTATCCTGCCAATGAGTTCCTGTAATGCTCTTTAGTGATAGTTACTGTGCACTGTCATTCTATGTTCCTGTGGTACAGATGGGATTCAGGGCTTCTCTCTGCTTCCATGGTTACTGTTGCCCAACTCCCCATAACTAACTGTACAGTCAGGCAGGGTGCCTATTGATGGATGAATGGATAAAGGAAAAGACTGAAAGTTTCATCTACTGAGCAACTGAAACAATATTGATACAGACATTGATAGATTCCGATGCGTGTATCAGTTTGTATGCATCGGTTTCAATTGTGCGCACATATGGATATACACATGCATTTACATATGCATGCATCTAGACTCAGAGGAAAAGGAAATGAAAGAGTTAAGTCACTGAACTGTTTTACTTAGAAACCCTGACCAAAGAAGAAGTTACAAACTTGATGCTTCATTTTCTCCCAGCACAGGGTGCCCTGTCCTCCCAGTCCACAGCACAGAGAAGTCCAGGTGTGGTTCAACAACCAGTCCAGAGGGCACAGCTGTGAACTTTGGAGACCTTGATGCTCTGCTAGTTCTGCAGGTGCACTGAGAGCAAGGGCTATCAGACACGGAGGTTTCCATCCAGACTCCATGGGATGCACTGCCCACTGCAGGCCCAAGAAGATGTTTGTTGCAGGGGCAGAGGGCACCACAAAGAGACCTTACCCAGTCACCACCTGGGGACCACAGGACCAAGGCCACCACAAAGTCCCCATTAAGACCTCAAACTCCATATTACCCCAGGCTGGCCCCCAAACTTGCAATTCCTCTGCCTCAGTCTTGCAACTTCTAAAAAACAGGCATACACCACCATACACAGATTAGGAGCAAGAGATTTTAAACAATAGTAGAGAAATAATGATCAGGTGATTTTAGGACATAGTAGCTTAGTAGGAGAAATATGTGTGTACATACATATGCATGTGTATATACATGTATACACATACACACACAGCTAAAATAACTCTTATAAAACACTTTTTTAAAAAATGAAAATCAAGTTTCCAAAATGCCTCTAAATGTATCTACCAGGTTCTTTCTTTGTCCATTGATCCTGGTTACCCAGGGACATCACATACACCCCCAACTGTGAACTTTGTTCATCTGTACTGACTAAATTGAATCATATAAACCATGACTACAACACAGTAATCCACCCCAGTGAAAATGCACAAGAAAAACTGGGACGCCATGGCAGAGATTCACACTCTCCTGGTAACACTAGCACTGTGTGCTTGATAGTGTTCTTTGGAAAGCTGTCCAGTAAGTCTTCGGACAATTTTAATCAAGTAGTCTGTCATCTGGTTTCTGAACTGTACATGTTGCTGCTGTATTTTGAACACCAACTCTTGTCTGATTAACAGTTTTCAACCTTTCCCCTCATTCCTTCAGCCCACTTCCCACTGTGCCTAGTCCCTCCATGGGTAGTTTAGTAGGAAAAAGTGTGTGTGAGAGTGAGTGTGTGTGTGTGTGCATATTGTGGTGATTTTAATAGATTTGGCCCCCATAGACTCATGTGTTTGAATGCTTGACCCTCCAGGAATGGCACTAATAGGCAGTTTGGCCTTGTTGAAGTAGGTGTGACCTTGTTGAAGAAAATATACCACTGTAGGGGTGGGCTTTGAGGTCTCCTAGGCTTAAGCTCTGCCCAGTGTAGAATTCCAGCCTCCTTCTGGCTGCCTGTGGATCAAGATGTACAACACTAAGTTCCTTCTCCAGCGTCATGTCTGCCTGCAGGCTGCCATGCTCCCCACAGTAATGATAATGGACTAAACCTCTGAAATTATAAGCCAGCCCCAATTAAATGTTCTGTTTTATAGGAATTGCCTTGATCATGGTGTCTGTTCACAGCAATAAAACCCGAAGACAGATAGACACACACACACGTGTTTGTGTGTGTGTGTGTGTGTGTGTGTGTATGCATGCACTACAGAGGACCGTCAGTCCCTCAGTTTAGGTCTCATGTTCCAGAAATGATTGCCATAACTACACCACAAGGTTCTTTGTTTCCTATAGTATCTTACAGGACCAGGTTTTCATTTGTTTTTCCCTTGAATGTCGTGACAGGTGTAGAAATGTCACACATGTTCTCTGTTACACTGAAATATCTTCTTTCCATATCAAATGTATTGGGAACGTCAATCATGGAAGAATGTCTAAATTGGATAAGATGTTTTCTACAAATATTGAGTCTGTGGTTTGATTTTCTTGCACTTTCTATTGCCTTTTCTGATGTGTGTGTAGAAATATCCTTGCATCTCTGGGACAAGCCCTCATTACTCATGCTGTATGACTTTTCCAATGACTTGTTGAATTAGGTTTGCTGGTATTGACTTCTGCACCTCTGTGCCTGTGTCATTTGCTCTCAGTCCTTGTTTGGCTTTTGGTATCAAGGTAGGGATTCTGTTAAAATGAGTACGGAAGCCTTTCCTCTTCTTCAGTTATGCGAATGCTTGCGGAGGAAGGCTTTTGGTTCTTCATTAAATGTTTGGAGAATTCACCTGTGGAGTAATATGGTCCTGCGCTTCCATGGATGAACAGTTTTGGGTGTTTTTTATTTGTTTTGTTTTGTTTTTTAATTGTCTCAGTCTTCTTACTCATGATAGTTCTGACTCTGTTCAGAGCATGGCAACTTCAGCTAGGGCAGCTCCAAGGAGGAAAGAGAGAGGGGAAATTTGTTCTAAGTGCCACAGATCTATGAGGCCTTTCACGTCAAAAGCCGCAGTTGTATGAACCACCACAGTTGGCCTCCTCATCGAGAGGCCCTGTGGTGCCCAGCAGCTGCTAGAAGATGTTGGCATTAACTATAGGGTCCTCAGTGGGGTTGGGGACAGCTGTGAAGTCTGAAGCCTCATGCAGAATAGCTCCTGTGAGAGTACGAGGAAGGCAGGCCACTGGCTCCGGGTCGCTCTGCCTCCCTGACGCTGTCTACAGGCCACTGGCTCCAGG